>CM073770.1:62050700-62450193 GCA_037158775.1 Hetaerina titia
CAGGGGTGAATGAAGGAAGAACAACTTAATTTTTTCACGACCATGGTTTGGTCACAAAACAACGTGATCAGGTTTATTCAACGATTTTCTCATTGATATTTGTATTCTGAATCATTGATTCAATACTTGCAATTGATTTTGAGCAACCTATGGCTTCAATGATTCAATACATTCGATATAATGATTAAAATATTTCTATTACACATTATTATCGAGCCATGCTAATAAAAATTGACCATGTTTTCCACACTCAATATTGAATTGGCCTTAATGGCATCGGCTGAATGAAGTCGGATATTTCTCTATTTTGTGTACCATACGGTAAGTTTTCCAATAAAATATCCTCTGAGTAGAACTGGTGGCAGAAATAATGCCATTCATTATACTGAGTGTCGTAGAAAGAATCACGGTTATAACACGGTTTTTTTATCTTACTTGAGAAACTTAGTATCAACCGCTGCGAGAATGTTTTGCCCTCTAGTTCCCTTAAGAGCTCGAACAAGTCAATGGGATCACATGCCACCTACTCTACTCTGTAGTGAAACTTTTCTAATATTGATTACTCGATTGAGAAACCAATAATTTAAGGATAATACTGTAATTAACTTGCTCTTATACCTGTGTGTAATTAGCCAAGCAGAGGCGATGTCCCGCGACAAACAGTGGCTACTCTTTTATGGTATAAATCATCTTTAGATGAAGTTATGATTTAATCGAGAGGCTATACCTGCATTCATAGGACCAGATCTATGTGTCGAAGAGCTGGTAGCCCGGAGGAAAGTTGTCGATCCCGAAGACAACGGGTTTGACCCGCGGAGGCTGTGTGGTCCCGAACAGGCGGAGAAGGACGCGGACGGATGGGGGAAGGAGGGAGGGGAAAAAGAGGGGAGGAGGAGAAGTGCAGCATCCTGTTACGAGACCGTTGACGCCATCCGGGTATCTGATCAGTAGCACTGCGTCTCCCGCCACGTTGAAAAAACCCCTCTCATCTCTTCCCTTCTCTCCCCAGTGCCTTGTCAGGTCGCAGGATCACGGTTTAAATCTATCGTTCGATGTTGCTACGTGGACCTCAGTGTCTGTGATATTTCCGCCTTTAGCTTGAAGCTTTACACATTACTTTCTTATGGAGGAGTAGCGTGGGAGCGCATAAACTAAAATATTTTTTTTTTGGAAATACTGGTCAAAAACAAAGTGCGCTTAAGGACTTTCGAAGACTGCTGTTTAATGCATAAAACATTGCTGCGACACGCAATTGCCCTCTGGCCATCGGATGGGTCTTCGTTTTGAATCTCTTCCGTTAAAGATCTGCGTATTTTAACTGGAAATTCAACTATTTTTTTTATAAAATAAATAGTTCTGGACGATCACGGGAAATACAAAATACGTCTTGATTAGATTAACATTATTTTAGTGAGGGTAAAAAAGAAAAACTTTACACTTCCGCACACTTTTAATACAATAGTAATCAGGTGATGATGATGATGCGCAGCATCGAAACCATGGTCGTATTGTATTAAAAAAGTGTGGAAGTGTAAAGTTTTTCTTTTTTACCCTCACCATTGAAGGAATTCCACAAAGTTAAGCCTTAAACTTTTAGCTTTGACAATATTGTAATTTTTGTAATCAGTTTATTTTACGAGGCATATTTGTATTTTGTATGCGAAGTATTATTTGTACAGATAACTCTCGAAATTTATAGGTTTAGGTGATATTGCTTGTTATTTCACAATATAACAGTAACTTGAACTGCTAAACAAAGCGATATAATGGTCTCCATATTCCTATGTTATCCTTAAACGTAGATAATATGTTCTAACAGAATTCTACTGTTGTTCTCGGTGATGATTTCACGTCAATACAAAATGTAATAGCGGATACTGCGAGTCGTATTAAAAAAAGACTTCGAGACACTCTTCTTCAAAAGTGAACGTGTCATCAGAATTTCAATACAGGAAATAGTGTCAGATAAAACGATACTTCTCACAAAGGAACGGAGAATCCAAGATGAATTCAAATTTTTAATCGAGTTTCAATGTTTTTTTAATTCTATTTTAATCTATTCTAAATATAATGGAAAATTTAAAACAAGAATACCTATTCATTCAAGGCAATCTATCTCTTCAATGTACATTTTGGATGATCCTTAACGACCATTATACATGTATTTTAAGAATCGAGATCTTCTCTTTTTCGGCCTACATTTCCTTCTTTATTTCTTAGTAACGCCTGCCGGGCTATTTAACATTCCAAAAGCATATTCTAAGTCTTCCTCTCAAACGATTACTTAACGTTCTTCCTTCCATCACATCATGCAGCATGCTCGTATAGCTCTCAATATTCTATCCTTCACATTCTTCTGACATCTCAAATTTTGCCTAGCAACTCTTCCTTTGCCATAGTTAAAACTATTTTCCCCCTATTTTAGGTTAATTTTTTCCATATCCAATTTGTAAAATCCTCCAGTATACGCTGATTCTCGGGCCTAAAGAAACATTTTAACTTAATGTTGTTTTGCAAAAATAATTGTAAACAAATCTAAATAATCATGTTCTTATGCCTCTATATCTCATGTTACGAGATCATATTTCTCGTATATCTAACTAAATCATCTTCAGTGCTGTGGAACAAAATATTCATAACAAGAGGAGTATGAATTATGAATAAAATTACTTCTGCATACTCTGTAGCCTTCATTCGGCACTCCTCATTCTCCACCTTTCCCATCCCCTCTGCTATGGGTCAACTCAGCTTTTCAACGTGACTTGCTTGGCTATGCTTGGCGTCATTCCTTGAGTGTTGCATTTCAAATACACACTATTTAATGGGCTGGTTTCATTATGAAATAAATCTTCGAGAAAATAGTACCTTTTGATATGCATATGTGACTCATACGCTGTCAGTTGTATACAAAACATAAATCTTACAAATTTGTTGTTGGTGTTCAAGTTCTCTGATTGGTCCCACTACCACCTATAGGTTATAATTTTCCTACATCTCTGGGTAGCACAAGGGTAGCCTTGCTTTAAGATACGTTTTAAGGCTCTTACCCGACTCAACATCTTTTTATAGTTAATCATCATTGCATTGAGATATCACAACTTTGTTTGTTTTAATTTAAAAAAAATGTTCCTATTTTTTTATTAGTCAACTTCCTTATAAAATGTTTTCGTATTTCAAAAAAACTGTGTCATTGATACAAACTGAACTCGGCCCCGGTAGCGGCGTGATAACGTCCTCGTCTGTCACCAAATAGGTCGCGAGCTCGATTCCCGCATATGAATTTCCTCCACTTAGGGCTTGGTAGTTAAAAATTGTGTCCATCTGAACTGTCACTATCTGGAACGATTGACCTGCTCGCCAGATTTCTTAATTACGACCACCTAGTTTTCATCTTCGGACAGCATGGCACTATAACTAAGCTAGTTAAGTGGTAAGTTGCAACTCCCTTCAGGACCATTACAAACTTTGTCTTAGACTTATCAACTACCAGGTAGTGACACTTTCTTTAATTGTTAACTATAACAGTTAAAACTTACCTCAAATTTTTAAGATATCATGTTGGAGTCATTTCATGGCCTATGGAGAAGAGTTTATAAACTAAAAAGCTATAGGAAATAAATTAGCTAATAAAATGCTTTTATGCTAGTGACTAACCGTCACTTTCGTATGTTTTTACTACTTATTCTTACTTTGAATATAGAAGTCGTAGATTTTAACAATTAAATTATGTAAATTTACTCACTAAATAAACTTGCAAATCGGAGTTATTTAAGATTAGAATGTTATTCCATTGTTCGAGAGAGATTAAGTAATACGCACAAATACTTTATTAGTTCTTATTTTTATTTATCATTGCCCTCTTAAAAAATTGTGTTGTTAATAAATCATTAGCGATGCAATATAACGTATTAACGAGTGTAAAATACACGCCAGAGGTCGGGGATTAATCCCGTGTTTAGTAGAAATTCTCACAAATATCGGTGTAACAAAACCATTTGCACGTCATCGTTTTCACGCCGACATGTTTTTCTTACAAAAATTATCTTGAAATCGGACTTTTAGATTTCTTACGGAAGAAAACAGTTATCTCATGATCTATTAAATGCTCTGTTTTCTCTCGAGATGTGTGTTTATCTCTCGACGCTTAGAATAAATCTCTCCTCTAACGGCAATTTACGCTCGCCAAAGTCAAACGACCACCTTTTAAACTCTTTGCACCGAAGAAAACATTACTCCTTTCCAATTAGAACGTGGCACACCACCGCACATGTCAGTACGATATATTTCCAGAATTGATTGCGATTGCATATGTGCAGGTGTGTCTGTGTGGGAATGCCTCTCTTTCCTGTGTCTTATTCTCCCTTCCTTCATTTTTCTCTTTAACCGCGTCCATCGAGCTTAGATATTGCCTCTCTAAGTCTTAACAACTGGTAATTGATTGATTGATACAATTCTTACGGTTTTGCTTTTCCACATCGTACTGTACGATGCTTATGTAAGTTTTTACGCAATTACTTCATAATTTGGCCTTCATTCGTACCTCAGTTTACAAATCCTACGTTGTATTGTGCCTAGCTTCCTTGTAACGTTAATACTTTCTATTCAGCCACCGCACGTCTTCTCTAAATGCGTTAGATAGTGCAGCAATTTTTTTTTAAATATTGAGTCAGTGCCACCCAATAAAATTTTACTCTGGCTCTGAGTTGAGAACAGTAGGTATAATGTGTCTCACTACGGAATTCTATTCTTGTAAAATTGTCCCCAACTGCTCAAATGTGCACCATGGCATATACCCAAAGAATTTCCCTTTCATCATACTTCCAGACGAAGTTAATTCCATCGGAAAAATTTATGCATCTGAAATAGTATTAGAGAGATTCATTCGTTCGCAATTTCCGTTGTTTCTGTAATTAACAGGCACTTTTTTCTTATTTATTTTATTAAAAAAAATAAATAAATATTTAACATGAACTTCCACAAAGTTAAGCTTAAAACTATAGAAACCACTTTTTTTCGTATTTACGATGCACCCAGATGAAATCTACGGTATCAGACAAATTTCCCTAGGTGGTTGCTAGATTCATCCTTGGGGATTCATCCATTGGTATAATTATCCGCTAGGCATAATATTTCAAAATATTTTAATTAACAGCCTATTATGACTAACAATATATTTTATTATTTCGTTAATGCCCTAAGAGTGGAAGAATATTCGTTCTTTCTATTCTTTCTTCTCTCAAGTTGCTCATTATTATCTTCCAAAAGCGTTAACATAATCTGGTAAGAATTGGTTGGAAAATTTAGTATGTTTATATTTTTGAATACACTTGCCTTTCCACATAAAATAGTTTTAATAGGGATTAGGTTTCGTTACAGGGTAACATATCTAGGTAAAAAATGTTGATGACGTACGCTGTAACAAAAACTAGGTATTAAAACTATTTAATGTGGAAAAGCCAAGTTTCTTCTTTCATTATGAAGGATTTCCACCTTGTTACGCCTGAAACTGTGTTATTTATGTTTTTTGCAATGTATTTTCACATTTCTCCGGCCACTTCATATGTCTTTCACTAAATGTTTTTTTTCTGCTGTTTCAATTATGGATGTGTCTTGAATATTATATTTAGAGCATTATAGATTTTGTTAAGGACTCCCTTTTGAAGTGGGGTTGGCTCAGTAATGCATTTCCTATCGATAGTAGTCATTTGTTTTTAAGACACTACGACATCTTCACACTGCATCGAAACTCGCTGCTTTGCATTCTTGCCTAAGACGAATTTCAAGTAGACGACTTTCATAATAGGCGAGTCAATAGAAATAAGGTGTCACCACTCTGCGAGGCACAGAAATTATGGGAAAAGATCGTAGTAGTCGACGTACGTATGTTGACTGCGAGGGCAACGTTAGAAATTACGATTCGTGGAATGGTGCGAGAGCGGAGAGAAACCCGGAGTCGAAATTGTAGCGAACTTAACGAAAGCCAACGAAAAACACACAATATTACATCGCGTTCGACGTACTATACTTGACGTAGTCTAATTGCGACATCCAGGCTGATATCCGGAAACCAAAAAGGAATACAAAGCATCTGAGATTCAATCCCGGACTCTCGGGACGGGAAGTCAGTACCAGTTACCACACCCATCCTAAAATTCTCTCCGTTATGTAGGCCAGCAATCTGTCGCCCCACTTCATTTCCTCAACCAATTTCTCTTCATTCTACTTATTTTCATTCTTATCTCTATCTTCTCATATTATTAACTCACCGTGTTGGCTGTAATTAAAGCCATTTATATACTCCTGTTGACTTTCTGCCCTTAAAGTTCCTTATTTGCATCTCATACACCTTATTATTTATTAAAATGAACGTGACCGTAGCAAATAGTTTATTTTACAATTTTTATTCAGAATGAATCAGCGAAGAATAGCAAAGTGTACATGCATTGAGTTGATTGGAATGACAGTGAGTCTAGTTGCGCTGCTTATTTTTGACCAACTTTGATCAAATAATATTCATCCGCCAGCAGTGTAAGTACAGTTTCGTTTCTTTTAGTACCAGGGATAATCTTAACTGTCAAGGCTATCGAGATGATTATTTCAAAGGCTAAATGTCCTTCCTCAGTGAAATATCCCAATTTTCGTGGTCGTTGCTGCTATGGTTAGCTCCCCTTGAAAACACTTATTATCAATTTCTTATTATACATGATGCCAAACTATATTCTCTCAGATATACCTATATATACAAAGAAAAAATTCGACATATCTCGGCGGCGAACTGATCGCTCTCAGAGATTCTCTAGGATTACATAACTTACCAACACTCAATAATCAATGACGCCATTTCATTTGTGTGTACTGTCTCTGTATTTGAGTAGGTTCAGGGTGGTTAGTAGGTAATACGTATTCTCTAGCTTCTAAGTTTGATAAAATAATTCCGGTAACTTTTAATCAATGCATTAAATTTATCCTTTATTTTATTTTCAGTGACCAGAGACGACAAGAGGACAAGTCTCGTCCGCTACCAAGTGTATGTATCAAGCAGGATTTTCTAAATTTTTTTATGGTCATTACATTATGAAACTTGATTTGGATTACTATTGGAAAAAATCAGGAGGAGAATAAAAGGAAATGTAAAACAGCCCTTTTTGTACTTAACGATGAGGCTGAAGCATTTCCTTGATTCATTTTGTCATAAGAAAAATTGTTCACATATCACTGAAGATAAACCTCGTTCCCCTATTAACTTCTTCCGTCGTATTGTTATCTCAGTCATCCTCAGCCATCCTTCACTCAGTCTCGAATGTGCAATGGAAACGCTTTGATTATTACACCTGCAACATTGGCCGAGGAGTACCGACTCTCAGGGGTAATACGTCGCCCATAATTTCAATTCAGGATGAAGCCATTTCACTAGCGAGAGATTTGTCTTTCTATCCACAAACACGTAGGCATGTCTCATCCACCACCCAGAAGATGAAAGCGGCGATAGTGGTTCCTTCAACGTGAAAAATGCTCTTCTTTCGTACCTGCTCATACCTACTCATACTTCGTGCGTGCGAAAATATCCGAATATTTCTTGCTCAGTCTGGTGTTGTGTATGAGACTTGATTTCAAGCCTTACTTATTGATTGGTGTTTTACCTTCATATAAATGAAAATATCATCGAATATTGTTTAACTAGAAGTTTCACTTACCCTTAGTTTGCATCTTTGTAGCATAACTACGTACTCAATTTACATTTCGGATGTGAGGCTGTGGACACCGAGTCACCAATGAAAGGAATTAATTTGCTTTAATGAGGAATATCCTTTATGTGATTGTTGCCTAGCGATTTCCGGTTCTATTTGATTATAGTGACTGCGTGTTCAGGTCCCCCTTAATTTTTGAGAATTCTTAAAATTAGACCAGTTTAGAAATGTAGGACAAGTGTGTATTTCGCCAAAATGCGGAATTGAACAGCAAAGTAACGTAGATCCGGATGTGAGATTATATTTTGTCTGGATAGGCAATGATATTTAAGTGTTCAGTCTGTGTTCATCCAACTCTTCCCTGAACGGTAAAATACCAAGAAAAACAGCTCGTTCAATTTATTGATGCTTCTGACTTTCGTCTCATTTTGAATATTACACCATTAAACAATTGATTCACGATTATCAAACCCGTTTTCGCTTATTTTAATGGCTGAGCTCGAATTTTAGGTAAGCAGCATTATTCTTGGTCATATGATAAAGCCAAAATATTGGCATCTTTTAAGATTTCAATTACCACAAGAGTAAATTCTACGGTAAAAGAGTAATCACTCATACCATGCCTTCGATATTTTGCAATCACCTAAAAATTTGCCATAGGATTAGACAGCCCTGGCTTTTTAACTACTTCTCTTGAAAATTTTATCATTATAACCTATTGTTTAGTTCATAATAAGTGTTTTGTTACAATATGAGTTGTGGATTGATCATAGTGTGTAAATTTAAATTGAATTTTGAGCTCGCGACAGAGAACAGTGTATAGAAACCATGTTGAATATGAAATTATATTCAATCAATTTTAATTATTAATAATTATGCTGCTCATTATTTAATTTCGATCTAAGCCAGCGATTACTTTTATGGCGCTTAAAGAAAACTTTGGCGCCGAAGAAGATCTTTCGGAAGACATGTTTTTCAACTGTTCATCTACTCAACCTCTTTCTTGGGAATTGGATCACCACCAATTACCTCGTCTGAGAGATGAGCAATCTTGAAGGAATGTGAGGATTGGTTCACAGAGACAATGACTCTGTGTCACTGAAAACTTGACATTATTGGCGAGTGACACACAAGGAACAAATAGAAAACCATATGCACTAGTTATTAATCAAGGGTTATAAACAATCATAAGAAGTAACAAGTATGATGAATTGTATAAGAAAAAAGATTTTACGGTAAATAAAAAGCAGCAGGTATTTACTGAATGCATAAGAGACCCAATATAATGTTTTTAATGAAGCACATCATCAAAGCGCATACTATATTGGCATGCTTTGTGTTGCCAAAGATCATTTTCATTTTTTCAACAGTCTAAACAGCCTAAAATACTTGCAAGGGTAGCATATAAAGCATACATCAAACGAAGATAGTAAGTATTTCGACTTCCGAAAAAAAGAGACAAAACATAATTTGTTAGAATTTACTAGGGTTCCTTTCCCATTTCCTTATCTCTATTTCATTGTGAATGAATATTTATTCGCCGTATGGCTGTATTTCGTGTTTGAATGTAAGTATATATAAACCATAAACACAGTAATCAACCCGAAGGTCGGTTTAGTAGGTGATGGTAGAGCTCACCCATGTACCAAGCCCTATACGGCGTGTGAATATTCACACATCAGGGTAGGGGGGCCAGTTCCTTTCCCTGTGCCGGTTATGGCTTCCCAAGAAGACCTGGTACCCGAAAAATCAACTAGCTTGGGTGGAGCTGCAGGTGCCCAAAGTGCCTTGCCCGGGAATCGAACCCGGGACCCTCCGGTCAGCGAGTCCAACGCTCTACCCGCTAGACCACCGCGACCCGCGTAAATATATATATATATATATATATATATATATATATATATATATATATATATATATATATATATTGCAAAATGTATGTGTAAATTACTGACCCCTTTAAATGATTAGCTATAGGTACTAAATCAATTGCTGGTCTGTATTTCATGTTACCCTAGGCCAGGAATGCTCATTCTTTAAAAACCCATATGATTTAATATGTTCCGCAGCCATTATTAACACATTTCCTACTGCTGAAAATGATGGACGTTGGGATAATTAATCGAAAGCTTAATCCGTTTAAATAAGTATTGTTTTTGTTACACCGTGTTGTACCGCTCAACCAGCTGTGATTATCCATCCAAAAGGTTGCCTTAATTAACATTGGAAAAATACGTATCAGAGTGCCTCAGTTGTGCGTGAGAGAAACAGGCAAGCACACACACACGCGCGCAAACCACCCAAAAACACAGACCATGGGCGAGACGACATAAGTGCCAGCCAGCCCTCGGATTCTCTCGTGAACGCTTTTTCGCTCGGCGTATGCCTATCCGCGTGTGTTTTGAAAATGAAGCACGGCAACCATTTCCGCGATCTCCCTCCCTCTCCCTCTCCCAGATTCACACGCACCAGAGTCAACGCACGCACAAGTGCACGCAAGACACGCCACCCGAGAGCCGGCGACGGATCGCTAGGTTTTTGCCTTTTGCCGCTTCGGGAGTTGGGGAGACGTAGGTGGGTTAGGAGGGGGGATGAAGGGGCAGGCCTGGGGAGAAGTGCGAAAGGGGCAGGAAAGGAGGAGGAGGAGGGGGTCGGGCGGATATGAGGAGGTGGGTGAGTATTTCAAGTGGGAAGTATTAGGAGTCGGGTGATGGGGGTGAAGGATGGTAGGTGGGCAGGGTTGCGAGGGGGTGTGTGTGGTGTTCGTCTAACCTACCTCCCCACTGCTCCATGTGGTTTCCTAGAATCACACACCATCCCTTCCCTCTACCCAATTAAACCCTACCCCAACCCCACTCTACCCCCACCCCCCGATTCACACCTCGTGGTGGTGCCAGTCATGGGAGATTTCGGTTTCAGGTGCCGCCATCGGCTAAGGTTTTTCTCGCACCATCTGAACCCTTTAGTGGCTGCACACACACACACACTTACACATGCTCCTGACGCTCGTGCCCGAGGCGGGATTCGAGCCCTAGACCCTCGGGATTGCCAAGCCTTACGGCCGCGTTACCAACCTGACATCCGCGGTCAGCTTCGCTCATCACTCCCTTCCTCCTCCCAAGCCAACCATCCGCCTCCCACTTTCCTTTCTCGCCTCCTCTTTCCCCCCTCTCCCTCATCCCCCTTCCCCTTTGCTCCCGAGGGAAGGCACGGGGAGGGAGGAAGAGGGGTTGTGGTGGAGATAGGAACGGGCACCGAGGTCTCTTGAAGCGAGCGCCCAGAGGAGGAGGGGGGTTCGCGGCGCAGAGCTAGGGGAGGTGAGGGAGGAAGTGAAGGGAGAGTGAGGGAGAGAGGGTTACAAGGGTGAGGGAAATACTTAGAAGGGAGGACGACGGAGGTTATGGTAAATGTGTGTGTGAGTGTGCTTTAGCGACCTACGACAAGACAGGCCGCGTTGCCTTTGTGAAGGAGTGAATCGCGCAAAGACCCGGAAAGTTGATGTGGGGATGGTTTTGGGGGGAAGGAGGGAGGATGGTGGGCGGGTTGTTGGAAGGAATTCGATGGAGGGAAATGGGGTTCGGTGGGGGATAGTCGGCCTAGGGGGGGGGATGCAGCAATATGGGAGTAGCCACCCTTCGGGGATAGTTAAGGGGGAGGGGTTTTAGCAAGTCGTGGGAAGCGTGGTGGAGTTTTGGTGAACGTTTGTCTTTGCTCGCCGAAGGGTGGCAAGACTGCCAAAGCAACGAGTCTCGCGTAATGGTCGTAGTATATCCCCGTCGAGTGCTGGATTCGTGCGGTTCGGGACTTTGAAGTGGAGTTCGTTACCTAATGGCAGTGACTCTCCTGAGTCAATATCCTCATGCACGTCCTCGTCGAGGTTTCCTCCTCCAATTATCACTTCGAATAATTTCGAACTGAGATCCTCGCGATAACCCTCTTGACCTCACTTCCTTTCCGTGGGTGTCTCTAGTCGTCAAGATGAACTCAGATTCAATCACCGCGCAATCGTTATTACAACCCTGAATCGCGAACGACTAGTTATTCTCGAAATTATTTCGACAGTGTCTTTCGTAAAAAAGGATTAAGATCATCTCGAGAACGCATCTTCAACGCAAACTACTGGGTGAGTTGTGTTGTCGGAGTCATCCCTCCGCTCGTGACGTCAGTCACACAGCATTTCACAGCTCGTGGCATTTTATGATTGTTATTCGAGTCACACGGCCACGTAATGTCTGCTCCCCAGAAATTGCCCGACGCGAAGAGCAAGAAAATGCTCAAATTATTACTGCTGGATGTAAGCCGAGTCTCGGTCGAGTACACACAAAACGTGTGTGAAGAAAGTCTTCCGGACCTAAATATTTGAGCCACAAATCAGATATCCCAACTGCCCTTCCCGATTTATTTTTTTTCGCGCGTGAACGTGTGTGCGTCTTTTTAAAAACCTCACGCGAGGGTTTAGCGGCCAGCATGAAAAACCCATCGTATTCCTCCTCCCATAGTGGGATGGGGCGAAGGGTGGTTCGGCGGGGGTGGATCGCATGGGGCTTTTGTGTGTATGCGCGGGAGTCGGGGTGGTGTGTGGAGTGAGGAGGGCTCCTTGGTAGTAGGAGATGGTTCGAGGAGAGGAGATATAGGATGTGTGGAGGAGGCATGGTTTCATGTGTCAACCGCTTAAAAAAGGGATAGATGGTGTGAGGTGGGGAGGAGGTGTGAGGGGAATGGTGGGAGGAAGTGGGTGGTGGAGGTTGGAAGATGGAGGAGTGAGGAGGGAGTTTGTGTGCGCTCGGGAGGAGGAATGGAGGAGGGAGAAATGGAGGGGGAAGGATGAAGAGGGTTTGGGAGGTGGGGAAGGGGGTGTGGAGAGCCCAAGAGACGGGGGGAGGGAGACGGGGGGGGGAGTAAGGAGTAGTAGGAGGGCGGGCGGTGGTGGAACTTGTTTCAGCGGTTCTCCGCCGGAGGGCGTCGCTATTACGCGCCATGAGGTTGGCATCCTTGTCTCCCTCCGTGTCCGTGGACGCTGTTGCTCTTGCGGCCCAAGCGTTTGCTCCGAACGCTCTCTTTTCCCTCTGCCGGGCACATCGTCATTACGGAAGAGTGTGACCTCCATCGGGATGGAGTCGGGCAGCATCCGTGGCGAGCGGAAAAAGTGAGAGACACTGCGCAGACACACGCACACACACGCACGCACATGAGGAGGTCCCCGGAGGAGAGCCGCCCGCTTTTGTTTTTTTTTAAATATTATGTTCCACGGGCATCTTTTGTCTCACGTGACGCCACCGCCCCCAATCGGAGGATGTGTTTTTTTTAGGTGAGTGAACGTCGGCCACGATCTTCAATCCCCGTCGGAGGTCAAGGGCAACGAAGGAGGGTGAAGGAGAAAAAACGCGAGCGAGGCGACTTGTGGTGGTGGTCCAGGCGCGTGTGTTTGTGAGTCCCATCGGAGGACCATTTCATACACACCCCCTGCCCTCACTCACCCGACGACCGGCTCGCGTGGGCGCGCGATTTAAGGGGGGTGCTTGTGGTGCGACGCCACCACGCCCCGCTTGTGCCCAAACGGACCTATTCCTTCGAGGATCGTGACCTGCCTGCCGTGCAGAATACGCGTGGGGGCAACACATCGGGACGGAGAACGACGACGATCAAGAGACCCGACGAGCAGTTTTCCCGAATCCGCGGATCGAGGAATAACCTTGTGGTAGGAATTTTATTAATCCCTTCCCCCCTCTTCGAAAATGTCTCGCTTCGCGGCGCCACTCGGCTTTCGATTAAATTGATGGATTATTTAGCGCCCGTATTGTTTCTCCATTGAACTTTGGTTTCGTTTATGATTCCTTGTCTGAATAGTATTTTTCGTCCTATACGTCGTTTTTGTGTTCCACACCTTCGGCTCAGTTGTCAAATGATCCAGAAGCCGCAGTGAATGAGCCTGGGAGATTTCTTACTAAGGGTTTAATTAGTTCGTACAAGAAATTAGGGCTTCCTTCGTTTATGAAAAATTCACGATGGACGATAGAAGCTAGTACTGCTATTTCGGGAACTGTGTCCCTTCGTGTACTAGTTCCGAGGAGTCGGCCTTGGAGTCGGCGTGGAATGGAGCATGCGCATGGCAAATCCTTACACCTAGCCCATCATGGCGTCGGGCCGTGAGTATTTCTGTCGCCATTAGTAACATTGAATCACTAAGAAAATCCATGATGGGAATGAAAGACGTCTGCAACTTCTGATAAGTCGGTATTTTTCAGGAAATCTTTTCCATATCGATATCTGTGAAAAACTATCTACTCTTCCTGTATTTGTTTGTTCATTGTTGGCGTAGTTATTTTATGCCATACGCATGCCAAGATACGCAAAAGTCTAGGAAGTGATGATTTATGTCAGATAATCATGTGGAGCCACATGAAATCCGTTAAAATTTAAATTATTTAAATAACATAATTATTTCTAAAAAATTTCGTGAAAAAACACCCATTGAGTCTTCACTTTCTCTATTGCTACGGATTTAATTGGCGCCCATTTTCTATGCGGAACATCATTTTGGTGTTTCGGTAACTTTTGTAAAAAAAAGAAGAACTCCATCATAACTTTTCTCATTTTTTATTTAAGAATTTATTCATCAATTTAATTTGCAGGCATGAGTTTTATCAAAGTTTAGTACCTATCCGAAAAATGATCGCATGACTGCTGCTTCAAGGATTGTATTAAAATGTTCCATGAAAACCACATGTGCGCGAAATGAAATTACAATAAATCCATGAGCACAAGTAGAAATATGTGTTATGGCTTACTTCAGAGGCTGCCTTGTAAAACGTCGCTCTTGCCTTGATTATCTTGAATGTTTGCATTTTGGACTTTACGTCAAATAAGAACTTTTGATATTTTTTCGGAAGCTATATTGTTTGTAAATTAAATTGGGAATGCGTCCGTTGAAATGAGATACTCACTTCACCCGTCGGCGAAGGGAAATTGTTCTGTGGTCGGCCGTCTTGGCGCCTTTTTCGTCGTACAGGTAATATCCTCCCTTTCATCTTAGCATCATTCGTGACTCAAAGGAAAGGTAGTCAGGCATAGGGAAGGAAACGGAGTTAGATTGTGGGGGAATAAGCTCTCTCTGTCTCTCATTCTCCCTCCGTCTTCTCTCTCGTACACACGGGGCCTTCCACAACTGGTTTGAGCGGTAAACCCTTCCTCGGCGCATCTCAGCCGGTTAGTATCAAGTGCAGTCAGCGTGGTGTGAATGTATGTATGTGTGCGTGCGTGCTTGTGTGTGCGCGCGCGCTCTGTTACACTCTCCCCCGGGGCTCTAAAATCCTGTTAGTGGGTCTCCTTGTTCGTGGGATTCTACGCCAATCGTCCGGTGCGAAATTCGATTGATTTTGCGAGCGATATCCTTTGAAGCGAGACAGCAATAGCCGTAATGGTCCCTGCTTCTGTTGGAATTTTTGTCGTTTTTTTTCCTCCTCGGCCCCCCCCCCCACCCCCCCGGCAACCAAGGGTGCCTGGGCGCACACGCCGCGCCGGTCTGGCGAGCGAAAAGCAGCCTTAAAGGTTTCGTTCGACGGGTTGCTGGGAAACGCAGTGATAAACTGAAGCAGAGGTGTTATGTTCCTCATTGGTTAGACCACATTTGGATCATGTTGCTTAATCTGAGTGTTTGGGATCCATTAGGGAAAGGGATAATTAAAGGGATTAGCAAAAATTCACAGAAGAATCCATAGAGAAGATCCGAGAGCTCAATTGAGGAATCGACATATTTAAGATGTCATTTTTCCCGCGAACGATAATGGATCGAAATGATTGGAAACGATCGCTTCGAAGGGGGCAAAATATTTTTTATTGATTTTCTTAGCGTCTTTATACGTTTCCATTATTTTATCTAACCCTTATTTAATTGTTACTTTAAGCTCATCTAGCATGCTTAGAAAATATGCACTCTCTGGCAAAAGGCAATGTTTTGGAAATATGCGTTTCTCAATTGCTTTACGGGATGATTTATCTACAATTATTGCTCAGAATAATTGTTAATACCGTACAAATTTGGCACGTAACTTAAATCCACTGAATTTCACCCATATATAGTATTACACATCCAATCAATTCCTTCTTTTCATCATGTACGGTCCCTAGAAGGCAAGTTAAATTAAATTCATTGGTTGTATTTCATATATTGTGCAAAACAAATAATGAAACTGATATGAACCTTCTGAAGGAGCCATGCATGTATGTATGACATTATTTGCTTATTAAAATGTTATTTGACCGCATATGATGTTAAGAGGCATTCAGCTGAGAATTATAAACAACAGGATTTTACTTTTAACTTAAAATACGTATGTACCCATTACTTCAAAATTTCATTTTTACTTATCACCAGTTTATTCGAAATCAATCAAATTTGCTGGAAAAATTCCATGGTTTACAGAAGAGATGAATGCTTTCGGTAATTGTCTTACCTTGGTAGAGTTGGTCCCCATGTGTATGAAAATTCTTGAAAAAGTTCATTTTACTATATTTGCTACTTGAATCTCCCATTGAACGATTACGTGATAAATGAAATTTAACAACCCTATTAACTATTGACCGAAAACGACTTAACAGGCTTGGTCGACGAAAGCAAAGGATTGCTTAAGCGCCAATAAATATTTTTTCTCCAAGGCACTTTTCCTTCCACAATCAATGTTAAACAATATCTGAATTGCTTTTTTAATGTTAAACTTTTCTCAAAATCTGTCGTAATTTTCATAGTCACATTTGACGTTTGAAATGAGAACACCCTGGTCTTATTCATTTCCATCGTTGCGTTTTCATTTTTTTGTCTCAGCGAACTACGTTTTGCTTGGGAAAGAAATACTTGGGAAATGCATCGAGAGCGTAGCAAAAGGGATTCAATAATTCATCTAATCCATTTTTTTATTCCTTTCATAACATTTCCCGAGAGACATTTGAAATGTTGTTGGAGATAGAAACTGCTGTGCGAGGATGGAGGATGCCGTTAGATGAATTTATTTAAATATTTGTTATGCCATAAGTACATACCAAATACGAAATATTATTTTATTGAAGTACCAGGCGTCAGGGTTTATTACATTTTCTCGAATATTTTAATATTTGGAACACTTCTAAATTATTCCCATAGTTCCAGTATTCATGAAGGTACAATCGAGTCCAATAATACACAGGTATTACTACGCTTTTCTAATTCAATCTTTTAAAGACAAAAATCTAAATATCTTTGCAGCTAAAAAACATCTTTCCAAAACTTAATTTAAATATCGCAATGGTGTTGATACCTGCGTACAAGAAATCATAAAAATTAGGTGCTAGAAATAATTTTTTAAGTCGTTTTTGTCGACATGAACACGTTTAATCGGAAGTACCTGCTTATATAACCTGATTGCAGACATGACGCCTTACTTAGAATAAATTGCATCATCATTCTTCGCAATTAACTATAAAATGTGTGAACATTTTAAGTGAATCTTGACTGAAGAAGCTTTCAATGGAGCGATGTTTTCAATTATAAAAGTTTTCAAGGATATGTTACGCCTTTCGTTTACGGTTGAAGAGTTAAAACCAATGTCAATTAAATCTGTTTATTTTATAATTACCATTTTTAGCGACGTGCTCCAGTTTTCACGGTTATTTCTGTCATTCCGCCTGAGTTTATAGAATCCTTTAGATGTGAATTCATTTGTACCCCTACTTTTAGATTCGTTTTTTTGAAATGTTGAACATTCTTGATGAAATAAACTCTGAATTATAATTTCGCCCGACTCTACGATTTTCAATGCTCAAAATAATTTGAGAAAATCGGTGCTCTAAAGACATACTCTCGTCCAGAAAATTAATAGGTCTGCTAGGCTGGGAGAAAATAATTACTATTTAAGTGAACTCCACGCTGCCATACTTCATAACTGTCAGCTTAGCATTGAAACAACCGACCTTCTATTTGTATTTCAATGAGATCCTTGGGTAATTAACTGCGAAGAATTTGCCGCTGCGGTCGGGCTATCTTCTCTATCACGTTAAGAATGGAATAAATTACAAAAGACGAAGAATATATACGTTATTGAATACCTATTGTCAATGCACTCGTACTTGATATAACAGTTTCGTATTGCAGAATTCTATGATATGCAAGTGTAATTTATCATGCCAGTCCGTAGACGTTAACTTTTCGTCGTTTGTGGTCATAGTTACTTAATATAACCCATTTATACAGTTTATTAAATTCATTCTTGTGTGGTCTTTGCATCTTATTTTGTTCTTGCCAATGATATAAGTTTCATTGAATATATGTTAGTGGAAAAAACTAACCATATTTCTCACAAATGAATACCTCCTGGGTTTCAAAATATGTGTTTATCTATTGAATCCAAAAGTATAAACCTTGGTTTGTTTTTGATATTCTAATTATGTTTATTTATCGTATCCTTTGAATTAGCCGAATGATTATATGATTTTGCTAAAAAAAAGACCATGTTTTGTCTGCTTTGTTGTTGTTTGTATGTAATGTTAGTCTGCATTACTTAAAAATACTTCTTCTTTGGTAATTTAGTAAAAGAAATTTTAGGATGGATGAATCTTTGGGGTTTTCCTAAGTCTCTACACCTGTGAGAATGAAGTGGAATGGGAAGATTTGATTCGGGTTGGCGTGTTTCCTCCCGCTTAGTGGCTGTAATGGGGTGAGAGGGATCTTAGAGAGGCAAGTAGTACTTCGGAAAGAATTGGTAGGCCTTGCATTGATAGTCCTTCATTCTTTGAAATAATAATCTTTTATTGCATAAAAAATACTACTCAATGTAATATTGCAGTTCTGGGTGCATAGAATACAGGAGAAGCTCAGTAAGGACTCCTTACGCCTGCAAACTTGTTACAATAACAATGACTAAATATAGTTAATGTTTTCCTATATTTGAAATCTGAATAAGCGGAAATACGAACAATGCAGGTTTTCATAGCTATACTTCGTGATTCACTTTAGAGGCTCGGTAATTTAAACAAAAAAATATATTGTGCATTCGCCTAAAAACGTTTTTTCAGGCAATCAATTCTATTGGGCTCATTTGAAACATATGTTAACCTCCAGGCTCTTCTATGTACGGGAATATTGGACATCAGTAACTGATGGTGATATTTGAATCATGGAATTAAAATTAACATTTATAATCAAAGAAAGAGACTTGTTAAACATTTAATATTTATGAGCTCTATATAATAAATAATGCGCCCATGTGTTTAAAATGACAAGAGAAGCATTTGAATCAATTGTATCTATTATATTCGGGTAGGTAATTCGAAAAACTCCACCAGGGGACAATATTTACAGTTAAACATTTTTTATAATTCTCTGGTTAGTATTTGCCTACTTCCATAGTTATTGATCTTGGTATTCTATTCATATTTCGCCTTTACAAGAGCACATTCTCAGAAACTTTTGTTTAATCTTTTATTTACAGTCGAATAAAAAAAGGGTTTGCTCTTTGACATTGTTAGTGTAGTAATTTGAGTGTTTTCCCGTTGTAAGTGTACTCCTATCTTGAATGCGTGAGAAATTTACCAATTGCGGAAAATGATTCACCTGTAAAATCTAGTCATCTCATTATTCTTACAGACATTACGCAAATAAAACCGAAAAATATTTTCTTTCTTCACTTGCAAAAATTATTCTTTGATGTAGGTACCTCGTCTTTTTACTTTTTGTCAATTTCCACCATTCTGTAAACCTGAACTTTTAATTTTCCAAGTCTTCATAAAAAATAATTAATATTGCTACAACTCATACTGGTCTTCGTAACTATACACGGGTTTTGGTGATAAGGTGGCAGGAGAAATATATTTGATCATTAAAATTTATCTAATCCTAAGTCAATAAATCAATAAAAGTTTGGACTATTTTAATTTGGGCCTTTAATAATGCCAGAAAATTTTCAACACTAGAAGAAATTATTGTTCAATTGCGTAGTAATTCGTACTAGCTATCTCTCTGCCAGGAACAATATAAGTTCTTCAGTGAATGTATTTTAAAGACTGATCACCTCGTCGTTATGTAGAAGTAATGGTTGATACGGAAGAGTGACACTGTTTTAATTGTCGCATTTCATTTTGCATTATTAGATCATAAATTCAATAACATATTTAGTTGAAAGGAACTAGTAGGCATTATAAGATTGAGCGAAGATATGCCTCACGTACTGAGACAAGACTTCTAACTTCAAGATGAAAATATTTCTTTTTAACTAGGCTGTGTAAGGCTTTCGGATCCATCGTTCCTCTGTCCTATCTTACCTCAAATGAAATACATCTATGTCTCAATACGGTCCCATTCTACGTAAGGGATAAGATGATCGAGAGGCTAGCTGTACAATCCATCGACTACGAAGCGGGGAGTTAATACAATATCACATTGAGATAGATGATACTGCGCAAATGTGATTTTGCGACGTAAATTAGGGATTCAGAGAAATCGATGGTCGATAATAAACATCGAGGTCATGATAATACTCTAAGACTTTTATAAAGCGGACTAACGGCGAAAATAGAACCAGCCCGTAAAAGGAGTAGAGGATGATGCCAATCAACATGTCGTAAAATGTCTTCAAATTGATAAATCCTAATGTAAATGCGAAGTCGTTCATTTTCATCGCCATGTGGAAGCATTGACAATTTTTTTTATGCAATTTGCATTGCGATGCGGTATCATAGCCCATCTTCTCGGGGAGAAAACAAGTTTACTCTACGGGGACTGGTCGCCGAAAGCGACGGAATTAATTCGATTGTGTCGCGCCGTTCTTTAAGGATACCCTTCAGACCGCCGCCGCTTCCGCACTCGACGCGGCTCTCTCGTTATTCTCCCGAGGCCGTTAATATTCATTTGCGGTCATCTCTCTGTGCATGCAACTAGATGGCGCGACGACGGTTGCGTGGTGCATGTTTTTTTACCTCCTGCGGGTCTATCCGTCTTCGCCCTGGCTTATCCCCACGCGCAATCTCACGGGCCTGACCTTTCCCTCATTTTCTCCCTCATTCACTCCCATTTCCCTCCCCCCTTTCCTCCCCTCCGCCAAACCGCACCACACCGCTTGCCCTCTTCCTGCACCGCCGTCTTATTTCCTCCCGCCCCCATCCTCTCTCAACTCCTTTCGGCGTGCATACTTTTCTATTTATGTCACGCGGCACCGAATGCGATCATGAGCCTTGCCTTATTCTGAAATCGATCTTGGAAATACAGTTCGCGACCTTAGCATTCGCGACGTTTCCTACTGTGCGTCCCATAGGGAAAAATAAAGTTTGCTCACCTGTCTTATGGATGAAATCAAAAGGATGTAAGTATCTAGGATAGTTCGCCCCTTTTTCATCCTAAATATTTATTGTATTCACGATTTAGTGAAATTTTGTTCCGCTAATATTCAAGCAAGTGTCTAGGAATATTAAACATATAGTTGGAGTATCAACATAACTGCTTTGTATACATAACTGCAAGCACCAGTTTGTAAACATTTGAGGTAATTGGTTCGTATGTGCATTACATTTCGCTCTTTCCTTTAAAAAAGCTCAAAATATCATAATTAACCGAAGAACTTGCCTCGATTTGGTTTTCTATTATGTGAGCTGATCAATTGAAGCTATCAGGATTTTTTTATTTCACATAATTCATTGTTCGAAAATTCGTTTTTATGTAACATCATTACCTATATTGCGAAATATATATGGTGAAAGTTTCATTGAATTTTCCCTAATATTTCGACTGCGGTAGAAGTTGAAAGCTGAAACGTGTTTGATTAACCAAAATTTGCTTCTTATGAGAAAATCCTTTCCACAGAGTTGTTACTTCACATTGGGGAACGGGGAATAGTCACATGGGGCTCTGCTCTGTACGACAGGGAATGAGGATGACACTTCACATTGACTTTTTCGAGATATTTCCCCACTATATTTGCGATGTGCGGATGCGCATTATCATGGTGCAGCATCCAGCACGTTGCTTTTAAATGTGATCCTTTCCGATTGATATGGCCATGGAGAATGTCCAGTTCATCTTCGTAATATGTTACATTTTCATTTGTGTATTCTGATATAATATACTGAATCCATGAATATCAAAGAGCATAATTTTCCCTGAAGAAATGTTGGTGATACCGGATATTTCCACACTGAGCGTTGCTTATTAGTTTCAGGATCAAAATAATATAGCCTAATGTAATCTGCAGTTGAAAAGTAAATCTTCATCTTCCTGTGACATCAACTTATCTGGGAATAGCCTGCATACCAACGTCCTGTTTGGGTATGAGCAGACTCGGAATCCACTGCCCACAAGTGCGTCCAGTGAGGGATGTTTCTATTACCAACGTGTAGGTGGCATCCTATGACATTTACTCTTCTTTTGATAGTTTTTTTGACATTATTCGACGATATGCTCTCACAATGTGGTGTTAATATTCACGTCGGTTAGTGGAGCTATAGACCTTTGAAATTGATTGTTTCCATTCTTCAGACTTCACACTATCTTGTAGCTGTATTATAAAGAAGAATTAAAGCCTCGATTAACTTCCTACCGTATTACATATGCCTTGGTTGATAATTGTTTTCAGTTGAAAACAAAATTTCAATATGGAGTATAACTCGTGGCATGTCAACTCCACCGTTGTCGTAGGTGAACGTAACATTACATAAACTCCCAATGGTAGCTGCTGACGCAATACTGAAGTCAAATCAATGATATCTGTACCACATATACATTAATCTAAAAACATATTACAATTTTTCCACAATAAATAATAGGAATCAAAGAATGTGAGCCCTTATTTGTAGCTATTTCATTGGAGTTTGCATATTATCAATCACGTAAACTTAGGATGAATTATTTTTTAGTCACCATCTTCCTATTATAATGCAGAGCCCATTCGTTGGATTTCAGCTATATTAACATGAGATAAAGGCAGTTTTCTTAGCTCAATACCCCAAATTATGTTTTTTTATAATATTTCATTTTAAATACTGGACAGTACTCTTTGAACGTTTCATATGTTGCGTACAAAACTTTGAAATTCGCTAAAATTGTAGAAGGGGTTCGCCATTAAGAGAACTCTTTAGTCAAAGTTTTGTTTTGGAGGATAAATGTACATGTAAACTACATTTTAATATCATTATGCATAAATAAAGAATTCGTCAATAACGATCGAACCCTTTAATCAAGCTACATAGAGCCCAGTTTAGTGTCCTTGATTTATTTGTAAAGATTATCCGTATTAGATATCGAAGAACTATGATGTGCTGTTTTCATTAAAAAATTATTTTGAATTCTTTGGACCAGTATATGCGAGCACCTGCCATTCTCACTTATTAGACATTGATCCTTTCACTAGTTTGGCAAGGTTTTACCAAATTCAGTTCAATGAATTTTAAAAGCATTTTGAGCTGCGTGGCAATACAGGACGCCCAAGCCGTTCGAAGTTAAACTTGTTTTCAGAACCAGATTACGCCTTGGTGCACATTTTCCTCCAGTGATAGCACGGCAGCTTCTTATTTTAGCAAGACTTGCGCTTTGCCTGTTGCCTGCATAGCATCCCTTTGCTCCCCATTGTCCTCATTTTCTTTATTCCTTTGCCTCCCCCATCCCTGCCCACCACCATTTCTCGAGGAAAGAATTTCATCCTTCTAATCCATTCCACCTATTAAAAGAAGCAGATAGATTATTTATAGCGCCGCGATTACGTGCCGAGAGGCAAGGAAAGCCTTGCTGCCAATGTTTTTCACTCTAATAGAGTTAAAGGTTTTTGATTTACTCTTGGCTTCAAGCACTAAACACACAACTATCAGACGAACTGAGTAAAACTGCGGGACGATACACACGCGCATGGTTCAGTTCCTGTATTATTCGCTTCTTATACTTTTTGTTGTTAATTTTTTGAGCAATTATATATTTCTATACAATGTATAATCTAAAACATATATTAGTACTATAGTTCCTTGGAGGTTATGCATGACATGCCATCAATCTCCAGTTAGTTCACTGCGCAAGTGATGAATTCGATACTGATACAATTTTTCCTTATCGCGAGCTATCACTAGAGGAATTTCTCGGAGAATCCAAAGATTATTTGATTATAGGCACACTCTTTCAAAATTTTCACGCGTAATATACATAAAAGAACCTTATAATGTGAACTAACTACACAAAGTCTCCAAGTATGTTATAATCTGTCGGTTCATACGCGTTTTGTGAGTTCATGCCTGTGATAATACCCGGTCATATTGTTATTTATGTCATCTGTTTAATTGTTGCTTTTTATATCCTAATCGACGAACTAAGTTTTCGTTTTGTCTCATAACTCCACAAATTTGGCATTTTGCGAAGACTTATGTATTTTTATCGCTGCGTCAGTCTAAAATGTTGACATCAGCATCCTTATTGTTTGCTAATTGCTGTCCCTTTCCTTGAACTTAAGTATCTTTAGGAACCATTGTTTTTATATGATGCCCAACTGATAGTTACATCACTGGTTATTACCATCCTGCCATTGTATTGTATTTCTGGGTATTACTAAACCACCATTTAAAAGACATATTTCAATCAATCGTAGATTGAGCAATTCCTCATCATCCTGTACTTAAACTTATTAACTCTTGTTTTTCTTAAGTCTTGTCTTAACTAAATTCTTAACTAAAATTAACTCTTGTCTTATCTGTTCTTGGAAAAGAACAATTGGTGAGAAAAAAATGCATACACACCTGCCCTTAATGCCATTCTCTTTCAAGTTAGATGCTGTCAAGCAAAGTCTTACGATATGAGACATCGTGATAAGTCCATCCTGTCTATTCTTGTAGACTACTTCCGCCTCTGACACAATCACACATTACTTCATATATGCTCTACCTTAAACTTTGAATGTTCCTTGCCTTTCTCTTCAAGCACATATTCTCATGGTTTTTTCGGGCTATCCCTTCCTCTCAAACACTTCTCTTAAATTCTCTTTGGTGATTCGACCATCGTCCTCTCTGTAAGTATGACCAAACCAGCGTAGCACTGTTCGCATTGTCTATAGCACGTGACGTCAATCCACATGACCCTTTCGCTCCTCACCATATCCATTTTAATTGCACCACAAGCACTTCTCAATTCCACAATGGCTACCGCATTCTTTCCATATTTATGCTTATCCTGGCATACTCAAGTTTCGCTTCCATACAATGATGCGGAGAATAACAAATTTAACTGTGATGTCAGCGCCCGGAGGCACATTCAATATTTTATCTACCCCAAGTGTTATCAACAATCTTCCTGGAACCATTCGCGTATCTTGTGATTGCTGAGTAAATAGGTCAGGAAGGGAATCCAACTATAAAACAGTCATTCGACCAACAGCTGTTGCCGTTAATATTTAGTTAGCCTTGCGGCACTGAAAAAGGCCAATGGCAAAATGGTGGCAAACTAAGTAAACGGTTAGACATAGGTTTCCCCTCCTTGTTATCACATCCGGGTAGCAGCGACAACTCTAGCTCAAACGCCTTATCTTTCCCGTTGGGTATACATTTTTAGTTGAAAAGTCAGCATCATTTCGTAATGTTTCCCGCCTCTTACACTCATTCCCGCTTGCTTCCAGCTTCATAATAAAATTTCCTTCGCTCGCAAAAACTTCGTTGCGACATATCCATATTCACGCTTGACGGAAAATTGTGTGATTCATCAACGTCGGATTAGGCCATAAGGAAACGAAATTACAGGAAATGCCACCATTTGCTTAGGCTTTCAACAGAGCTCCCCTTTATAATTCAGGTCGTCTCCCTTTATTTCTCTTCCTCAATAAAACTCGATTCGTGGAGAGCATAGCTTTCCTTTGGTTCTTGGTGTTTCATACGATTATGTTGAGTGACTGTGTGTTGGTAGTGTACATACTTGTATAATGTTTCCAATCCGTAGTAATTTAATATTTTTATTAATATTATTGGAACTCGATCTTAGATTGGTTTCATACTGATTCGATAAAATTATACTTGTTTTTGAATGAAAATTTTTTTCATTAGCATTTAGATGCTAGTAAAATGTTCAAATTTGATTCTTTTCATGGCCCTAGATAATTAATTCCGAAGAGATAATAATTCTGTTCAGCTGACTCTTCAGACAAATATATTTAGATACTTTCTGAGGCAGAACCCACCCACAAATTGTATTATGTATACTGGCAAAGAAAATAGTACTACACTCGTTATGTTGGATTTGAGTGTTGATTAGATAATTTCGAGAAATGATTTTTGATAGAATTTAGCAATCATTACAATTAATTTGAGTGTAAGGACTTTTTACTGTAACAAAAAATTAAGTTATCCATAATATAATCGAGTAACTTATTAAGACTTGCATATATAAATTCATCTACACATGTAAATTATGGCAGGCGTGTCAATCTAAGCCTACAGATATTCGTATAATACCGATCGATCCTTTTTGTAGGGATATTTATGTACATCATGAAATAATCATTGTAGGTTGTGGAGTCGTGCAGTAGCTGATTCCTATTAAGTTACACGGTAATATTATAAAAATGTTCCCATTTTAAATGATTAAATTGTATATTTATTAACAAGGCTTTCCCAATTCACTTTTATATTGCTTGTAATAAAAATAATCTTTAGGATCGTTTAACAGAGAATGTTTGTAAAGAGTTTAATCTGAAGCAGTTATAATAACTTATTCCAACCCATCATTTTATTCCTTTAATGAATTCAATTCTAAAAGTTTTTCTAATATCGCAGAAGTTAATGGCTATTGAAAGTTAATGGCACCACGTGTATAAGGATGTAAACTCTTGGCACTGAGGTATTTGTGGTTTATAAAATTTAATGGCAGCTTTTTAATTATTCTATACTATTCTATATCCATTCAGTCACAAATATGTTATGCTCATATTATCCTTGCAACTCAGTTAAAATGACTAGACGTTTGGAAATCTTATATATGTCGCTGTTATTAGAAATTGCATGGATCGTAAAAGTGGTAAAATACTTTGTAAATATAAGTTCATATTGGAAAGGATTTGAAAGATTGACATTGGTGTATTGATAACAATAGATTTTCTTTCTCCATTTTTCATTTAATTGAAAAGGAAAAACTCGAGTTTTTTTCTCACTCTACTCTCACTCTCACTCACCTCTAGTTCTTTTACCATTCTCATCTTCTTTGTTCCTTTTTTTAATTTTGGCGGATTCTATAAATAGTATAGTAAGTGTACTGTAGAACTATAGTAAGTGTTTTGCATGCATATTTCATGAAATTTCATGAACCTGTTTGCTACCTCAATGGCAAAATTTTGGAAAACAGGTGGTGATATAAGGCAGACAAGAAAATTATTTGATCATATTGACTTTTTTCAGCAGGTGTGGTAGACTCGTTAGTTAATTCTTATTTAATATTCGGTAAGCAGAATTATGACAGGTTCAGCTAATACTTTTATTTAATGGGCATTAATTCATTTTGGTTTCTTAAATTATACGCATTACATAAATGTTTACTAAAAGGTGTTCCATTTGGCATTGAATTTGCGAACCAACTTTGTGTTATTTTATAGCTGAATATATTTTAGATAATCTTTAAGTCCATCAGGTTTTAACCAAGTGTAATAGTGAAGAATCGTGGTGTTTCCTTTCCTATAGTTTATAAATAATTTGATTCTATGAAATGAATATTGTGTTCATATTTTTAACGCAAATTGTGAAAAGAATACCAAAAGTTCATGAGTGGGGTATAATTCTTTAGTTGCAGTGTCAATTAATAATTTTTTCACATATTTCTAGCGTCACCATTGTTGAACGTGTAATTATTTAAGATTATTAACCCATCTACGCGTCTCCTTTATTATTCTCAGCTCAATGCCCTAAACCATGATGATGAAGTTCTTATCAGACGTTTCCAGTAGCATTAGCCTAAGACGAAAACGGTTCTGATGACATGCACAGGAAATCGTCACGTTATGACAGCACGAGACAAATGTACGGAAAACCGCACATTTCAATACAAGGATGTGAGATATACAACGAGAACTTTGAAGGGGGATATGTAATTCACTATCGAAAATTAATCGGCGTCAAAGTTGCGACCTATTACAGTTAGTATAGCCACCTTCACACACTTCGTTTGCTGCTGCCCCAGTGACCTAGAGATTAGAGAATAGGACAGCTCCCAATGGGAAAAGGAACTATATAATCACAGGCCGCCCCACCCCTCCATCCCTACTCCTACCACCCCCGCCACATCAGAAAGCATTTACCACCCCCTTCCGCTCCCAACCATTCCCTTTGCCCTCCCTCTCCGCACACCCTACCCGTCCAACCTCGTGACCCCTAACCGTCGACAACCTTTCGCGTTTCCGTTGCATACACCAAGAGAGAGAGAGAGAGAAACGGAGAGGTGTGGCTAGACTCCGACTAGACTCAGCCACGTGACATAGAGCGCTCCACCACTTCCTACGAGCACTAGTCCCCTCTCACCCTCCGCTCCGTTCTCCCCTCACGGGGAACCCGTCCAATCCTAGTCGAGCCCTCATGGTGCACTACCCTCCCCCCGTCTCTCATTCCCCTCACGCGAGCACGCTTGGCCTACGCCATTCAGCCGCTCCAACACGCTCTAGGGCGCAACCGATTGAACGTGCCCTTGGAGGAATAGGAGAGAAGCATGGCCGTGCTTCCGCGTGGGATGGTTGGGAGAGGAGGGAGAAGGAGGAGGGGAGGATGCTATGCGGGCATTTCGGAGGAATGGTGTCGGATTGAGGCGGAAGCAGCATGGCGGCGGTGCGCATTGCACGTTGGATGCAGTCGAAGTTTCACTCTCCCATGCTTGCTCCCAATCCATCTTGCTGAACGTACCCGTTGGAAAGGAAATCCTAAATGAACGCGAGAACGTAACTACAGAATGACGGAAACTACAGAATGATCACTTTATCAAATGTTTTAACCAATATTGTACGGGCACAATATATTTGTGGAAATTTCGATAATTAATGGCCAATTTTCCGTTTGGTTTTATAATTGCTGAGCAAACGTATAGTAGGTGCTATTTGTAAGCATAACTTTTCTTTGGGGTCATTATGTTTGAAGCATGTATTTATGACTTTTTAAGTAGTCTACGGGTCTAGGGTATCCAAGTAGGATAAAAGTAAAATAATGGATTCTGTTGCTATTGAGTTAGCGTTCTCCCCATACTCTTGGTTTTTAAATTGCTCCAAATTCTTATTCACATTTAGTTATAATTTCTAGGCAATTTCAAGCGTTAGTATTGAAGAGATTTGTGATTGGACAAATTACTTGATATTTCCACATTTAAACACGTTAAAAGCATTGCTCTATATTGGAGGGTAAACAAAAATAGTTTGTGCTCCAAAAATTACAAATATGACGCAGTTTTTAGTTAGGCCATAAGATCACACTGATTAGAAGGAAAGAACTACATCTCGCTTTTCCAAACATTACTTTGGAAATACTCGTAAAATGCCCACGGCTATAATAACATTAATAATCAAACAATAAAACAAATTTTAGAATAATGTATAGTAACCTTCAATAGGTACTTGTTGACCACGCCTGCCTGCAAGGGAGCTGGTATCATTTTGCCTGTGAGATAGATAACTTCTTTGTGTAGTAACCACGCTACTACCTAGGAAAGAGTTTTTCCCTAGGTAAGTAATGGCTGCGTGGTTTGATTTAGTTCCATTTCAATTGTCCCTAATGCGTAAAATATATCGCAATCGTGGGAAAGAAAACTTTTCGCGTCGCCACCGCGTATAGTAGACGTCGTCCACTTTCCACGCCCTGGACGTTTTTACCGTTGATGCCTAAGACGTACCTGTATTTCCATCCCACTGAATCGGACGCACCGCACCCAAGGTGCCATTCCCTTCCCCTCACCCTGGTTCCCGTTCCGACGCACTTTCAGGGCCACATGGCCGATTCAATGCCTCCCATTTGCCAGTGCAAACTCCTTAAGAGATGGCACAGGAAAACAAGATCGGTGCCCAGGATGAAAGGGCAGAGAGTGGGTTAAAGGTGGAGGAAATAGATCTACTCCACCTTGCTCGGTGGTGTGGGAGGGCCATCACGTCCCAGATATCTCCTCGAAAGTAATTTCTGCAGGTACCCTGTAAAGTTATCGCATGGGTGTATGGCAGCAGATGATTCCATGCCAAGCATGCACTATTAAAATCAAGTGCTAAATAATTGCTAGTTACTAATAAATATATTAAATCATTCAAAAGATTCAAATAATTTTACGGTAGGAACATGCAATTTCACTGCGGTAAAAAACTTCTCTACTCACGACACGATCACAGTAAACCCCACCACATGTTTTTTCTTCTTTTTCTGCGTGGTACCCTGCAAGCCACCTCTAAAATATGTGGCAGAGGGTGACCCAAGACCAAGAATTCTACATCGGAAATATTTTATTTTTTTAGTTATTACACAGAAATAAAATAATTCAAATAATGTAGATTGTAATTATTACAAGTGCATGTGCTACGATATCTAAATAAGATATATTTGTGTAAGCATAACAGAAGTGCTGTTAGTTATAAGGACGATAAAAAAGATCAGATGAAATAATGACAACGCACTAGGCTCATGAGATGAAAAAATAGCAAAATACTGTTATCCTCTCAATCGTTTATACAGTTATTCTGATCCCTTATCATTCGCGGGAAAAATGACAGCTTAAACCTAAACCAATTTATTCTACACTTAATCCGTCTAATTTTACTTTCATGATCTCTCCTACCATACTTGGTACGCTGGGATTAATATTAAATTTCAACTTCTTCGCTAAAGAAATGTTTACAATTTATACAAATGATTAAAGCTGTAATCTAACATTTGATTTGTGAGTGATTCGTATCCTAGTTCCACAAATAATCTCTTTATGCTCTTAAATGTATCATATCAGCAGTTTAGAAATATAGCTCATTTAACCAAACGCGATATTTCGGCAATCAATCCAAGTTAAGGATGTTCCCATATATGCACAAGGAACATGTTCTGAAAGAGGCATACATTAAATAAAAACCTCATTTTCTTGTTCACATATTCCATGTACATGTTTTGCTCATGAAAGATCCTCCTGGGTAAGGGTAACGTCCAGGTATTTTATCGACCCTAAACTACTCTTATTCTAAAAATACATCACCACACAATGTTTTTAAGTTTAATCCTTATGACCATCTGTCATATTAAGTTGTACGAGCTCGTATTGCATTAAAGTCATCTACCAAAGCTACTTTACCCTCAGGACAACAGATATATCTGTAAACTGCTTCGTCGCCAGCAAATAGGCGTATTTACTTACGTCAAATGCTTAAATGCTCATTCATACAAAATTATAATTATGTGGATGGATAATTTTGCGTGTATGTATGGGTGCGTATATGTGTGTACATGTGTGCGTGTGAATACATATATAGCTACACTTGCAAATTTACATACAGATTAACACACAAAAAACCTAGAAACGTACACTAATGCAAAACATGCATTTGGACATACTTTCCAGTACAAATACATGCATGCATAACTATATGTCTCTTTGCTGTAAGAACAACCTCTCCGTACACATGGAAGCAAGCCACAGGGTCGCTAGGCTGATTCTGTCGGAGGGAGAGACTGTTGAGAGGAATGAGATTGGGGGTGGGTTGATGAGAGAGGAGGGGGGAGGGTTAAGGAGTAAGGTGGGAGCAGGTTCGGGGAAGAGTTGGAGTGGCAAGTTGGGGGAGGGGGCAGGATGGTTAGGGAATGGGGCGAAAAGGACGGAGGGAGGGGAGAGGGTGAGTAGTTGGTGCGTGGAGCCCATTGGTCGAGGGTAGCGTGAGATCGGGTAGGCGTGGTCTCTGACGCCATTGGGCCATTTCGGTTGTGGTGCCATTAGAAGAGATGGCGGAGCGGGTTCGTCCCTTGGAATTCTGCCTCGGCATTACCTCCCTCCGAAAAGTCAATTTTCATCCGGGGGCCGCGAATAGACCAGAGATGGCAAATTGGTAGCAAGTGAGCTGTGCGCGGGGTTTTGTTTTTGGCGCTCAAGGGCGAGAGAGAGAGAGAGAGGGACGCTTGAGTGACGAGCAATTGCCAAGGAAACATCGCCCCTCGAGCAGATGCGGCAAACGAGATTACCAAACTGTGTGGGACTCAAAACTCCACTTGCCAAGCACTCGGGCTTGAACTAGGTACCTCTTCCATAATGATAATTTCATTCGAAAAAAAGGGACACGCTTGGGGTCGAGGATTATTTTGGATGGAAGCTGAGGTCACGTACGTAGTCGAACCTCAAAAAGTAAACTAAAATACCTGGCTCGTGAAGAACACTTCATAGTCGTGCATGTTTTTAATGAACCCCTATGTCCATCATTTTAGAAATGAAAATGAAGGAGATATAAAAATCATAAATCCAAATCTATGGTTTATTTCAATCTATGGATTTTACTTTATATTTCGCAATAATATTATGCACTTATTTTTTTGTTTAATTATTACACGTATGTGTTACCGGTTAATGATGAATAATAACGCTGATTGTGAACGTATTATCAACACTATATTGCTATTGATTCGTTATTATGACTTTTACTACAAGCGTTGCGAATGAGCTAAAGAAGCTTATGAAAAATATTCAGCAAATAATATGAAAATTGGGGTGCAGCTCTCTAACGATACCTAATTAATTTCAGAAGATATTAGCTTTAAATCTGCTATTTTGCCCAAAATTTGTAACTTCAGTATTTTGACTTGCTTTTATTTAAATATTTGAACACCTGACAAATTTGACCATCCAAGAATTTAATATTTCTAGGATTCGCTCTCCATTAAAAAGTAGATATCGATCAATTATAATTTAGTTCTTTAATTAAAATCATTTTTAGTTGCTATTTAGTAATTGGAAAAGTTGATATTTGTCATGAATTTGGTTTTGGTATTCTTTTATAATGGGAACTATCTCCAGTAATTGAATTTAGAGTGTTATTTGGCAAGGTTTTCACCTTTCGACTAATTATAATTTTTCGTTTTTTTTATTTTACTATTTAACGTGCTGGTCAGTGACTAAATGAATATAAAAACCTTATTTACCTTAAAGTGTGTCCATTTTCTTTTTAAGTATCCTTTTAATTTGCCATTAGCTTTCATTTTATTTATTTTTGTTTCGGATGTCATATCCTTTACTTTATTCCTTAGTCATTTATAAGGTTATAGTAGATTATAAAAATTGTCAGTAATTTATCACGAGATACTAACTATTTGACATAAACTGTCTTGCAACACTAAAATTTGACATATGTGTATGAATATCTTTGCTATTGGAATTAAATATATATTATTATATTAAATAATATTTTTGCATTAAATATGAATATTTCTCAGTTCTCAATCTTTACCAAAGCCAAGCTATGAAAATTATGAAGAAATATCAATATCCACTTTTAAGGCGAATTAAGAGGTATTCCCAGGAAAACCCACAGTGGAAACTTATATAATTTTTAATGCAACTAATTTGAGTAATACTTGCCTAGTTTTCGTTTTTAACCTAGTTTGTACTTGGTTTTTTTCAATTCGGAATCTTAGCATTTTATTTTATATAATTAAATACCTAGAAGGCTCAGTCCTTTTCAAGTGGCCAAAAACTGGTTTCAAAAACGTTTTATTTGTTTTGATGCTGTTGTTATTGCATGAATATAGTTTTAAAAAACCGTCCCTTTTAACAATAGATATATGCTATTTCTACCTTTTCCCGCGTGCTAGCGTCGGCAATTTCTTTCGAATGACTCGCAAATTTTGACGCTTGTAGACGTTTAATTTGATGCTGAATACCTGGATTTTCCTATGATTATGACTAGAAAAAACTTAATTTTTGTCATATTTTATCCTAATTCTTGACTATTCGTATTACCTGGTGAAAAAATTTGTTTCCTAAAAGTATAAAACATTTTAGTTTGAATTTCCTCATCCTCATTTGGTACAATTAATACATTAGGCTGTCAATTCTTATGAAAGAATTAAGGTACAATAAAGTGTTTTTACTTTCAACGACATAGATTTACTTTATGTACATAAATTATTGAAGTTTATTATTCTCCCCTTTAAATTTCAGGAATTTGTTTAAGCGTTCCAAACTTTGATGGTGAATAGAGAGTTGCGACCCTGATAAAAATTCCACAATACACTGATTATAGTCTAAAATGATTTTAAAAATCTGAAATACTAATTTATTCCATTGGTCTCAATGACACAAAATTTAAAATTTTTCGTTGAATATCCAGCATTCCATTTCGTTGAATGTTTAATGCACACGTATTCTAACTTAGTAATTAAATTACTAGGTATCGATACTGATGTAATATATATTAGATATATATGATTTACTAGATGTCGCTGTAACTCCAACTCTTATTTTGTCTCGGTGATATCTAATCTAACAATATTATTTGGTGCCATAATAATTGTATCTCTATCGCAGAATTACTCAGGTGTCCTGTAGCATTCTAAAAGTCTAAGTGTTGCCTGTTCTTTTCGCGAGTCATGGGACTCCCATCCAAATTCCTCCATCATACCCGTTACGCTCTTATGTAGCATGCCAGTAATTTTTAACAAATCTGGCGGATTTTCTCGAAACCTGTCCTTTCTATTCCTGAGTTAACATTTTTTTCCTATGGATCCTACACAATAGCTTCGTATTCGGAATGTGGGCTAGCTAAAGTGAAGCAACGCCTCTTTTACTTTTTCATTATATTTTCCTACAATCCCTCCAATGAAAACTACTTTATTTATAGCTGGCCAGCATATTCTTTTCATTTGTACCCTTTTTTAAATAAAAAAACTTGGATGGATTGGAATATCAAACTTGAAATTGATGTTGCAGATAATAGCCAGGTGGCAATATTAATTGTAAATTATGTAAAGGCTGAAATTGTGAACAACTCTGAACATTTGCTATGCTAACTAGGACCATGAATTTAAAGGAAACGACTATCGTATTTAATACTTGCTGTATAAAAATATTCATTTTTTTTACCAGTATGAAAAAGATTTTTTTTTAGGAATACATGACTCCGTCCCTCAGAATTGACGTCTAAAATGTTCAGTTTTCTAATGAGGATTGAATTCGGCTTAAATATTTTCAAATTAGGAAACAAATTAGCCCAATAACCTTAATAGTCAATATTAGATGAGGTAAAATTTGAATATCACATGAAACACATGTACCACCACATATAAACCGGATAAGGTATTAACAAAATAAGTTTATTTTTCAACTTCCCATGAGTCAGGGCTGCAATAAGCACAAAATACTTTTAAAATGGCGAAGCAACCAAATATTATTTGATGTAACTCTTGATATATACTGGCTTATTTTCCAACTATGTCATTGCACAGTTTAAGTTGTAAATAGCATTAAAATTTATTTTTGGAAATTGTTGCACCTTTTCAATATTTGGAAGAACAGTACTATGCTCAACCTCCTACTTCGTGACTTTACATATATCTATCATTTATTTAAAACTGAATTCACAGAGAGGGAGTTCTTTCATTTAATGGTCTCAGAGACACTCAGAGAACCCCGCACCGCTTATTTCGTCTAAAAATTCAAATTATGAAATGAAATTCAATCAAAATTGCATTTATAATTACAATTCCTGGAAAGTTAATGGTAAAGAGCAAATTAGTAAAGGTGATGCCAAAGGTAAAACATTTAAAACTTTTTATCCTCTTCGTTAATCAAATTAATTAACTTTTACGTTAAACTACAATTCATCTAATGTGAGTAAACTTTCCAACATTCATTTCAATCGGTTAAAATTTTTGTATTTCGCTTTACATGCAAAATCGTTGAACTCTTTAAACATTATCAGAATTTCAGTTTTTTGTTTATCTCGCCAAAATGCATAATTTGGTTTCCAACATAACTGAAAGAAAGTATGCTGATTATAATATCGAAAGCCCCATGTTTTCTTCATTTAGCGAGATAACTCTATACTACTTTTGGCTCACTTTTTTAGCAATTCTCTTGCACTTGAACTAGTATGACTGATTGTAATAGTTTAGTGGTGTAGGAGAGCCACAAGAGAAAAGGGAAAAATTCTGCCTTCAATAATTTTATGGTTCAAAAACTTATCATAGGTTATATAACATAAATAGCTAAAGTGTGTTGAAAAACAACCGATTTTAATTTTATAAATTATCTGCCTTATCTATCTAATTATTATATAACATGAAATCAATATTCTTACGTACTATGTAAAAAATGAAAATAAATTTAATAGCATTCAGAACAGAACTTTTTGATTTGATTTATGAGGCTCCTAGTATAGTGTTATCCATAAAAAATATATAAACTTGGGGTAATGAACAATTTTCATCTCTTCCTCAAACTATCAGAGCATATGCAAAGAAGTATTGCCTTGACGCTGTTATTTCTACCACATTTTCATGTAAACAAAGCTTACCTTTCTATTATATTTTCAAATGGTCTTTTTAGGTGTAATCCCTTAGCATAAAATCGTCTTTGAAAAATGCAATGCTACACACGATTGCCCTATTACTTCGTTAGCTTTAAAAGAGTTCATTAGGATTATAACTTAATAACTTAAGTATCACTGGTTTTAGTATTGTCAATCCATATTGAAAATTTTACATATACATGTATTTAAATGTACTTACAGATTAAGAATTAGTCCTATATTTCCTCTTTTTGCTTGATCAATCTGCTCATTGCCTGGAAAAACATCTCTGAGAGTTAAATGTGGATGGTTTAATACCAAGTAGTGAGTTAATGGTTCTTGAAATTGGATGAAAAATTTGGAAAATAAGTACCAAAGTCTATAAAAAATTAATGTGATCAAAAATATATTCGGTGTGAAAATGGAAATCGCTTATAGATGGGGAGATCCCAGACTAACGTACGTATCTTTGATCGTCTAATTTCAGCATCGCTAACTGGTACCCTATTTTTATTTTGTCTTTGCTGTTAATTATCCAAGGAAATTATTGTACTTTTTTCCGCTTTTAGCTTTCACAAGGAAGAGGGAATTCAGGACAGGAACGTTGGTTTGGGTAAAGATGTTTAGAAAAAGGCTAGTTAAAACTTTGATATGGAACATAGTTATACACGGCACAGAAACATGGTCCCTGAAGGAGGATGATAGGCGTAGATTGGAGGTTTTTGAAATTTGGGTTTGGAGAAGGACAGAGAAGGTGAATTGGACCGAAAGGAAAACAAATGAGGAAGTGGTGGGTTTGATGGGTGAGGAGAGGGGCTTGTTGGGAGGAATCATAAGGAGACAGGAATAATGAATGAAAGGTGTATTGAGCGGTAGTGGGATGTTGATGACTGTGATAGCGGGGAGACTGTTTGGAAAAGAGGAAAGTGCAGGAATAGGATAGGGATGTTGGACGGAATAAAAGGAGGAAGGTAGTAAAGAAGGTGAATTGAATGATGATGATCATGTAGGGTTGTGCATGGTTATAAGTAACAAGATATTAATTTGTAGTTGCGTCCATGCAAAGCCTACCTTAACCGGTAGATTACCTAATAAAAATAATATATGACGAATAAAATAATTAACTTCGTTTGGATTCAGCATTTCCTTTGGTGGGAATTCAACTTAGCAGGATAGTTATTTGGGATTTTGTAATCCGAGCATTTTTAATAATGTGAATGGTTCCCTTTTTATGCATTTTAATATGTGAGTTTATATCATTGTGTAGTCACTGGTATGCTTAAATGAATAATAAAATACTCGGTTTTTTCTTGGTTTTGTTCATGAATGATGCATACATACTCCTCTATCTCCCAGGAGCCATAATAACATGGATTTGCAGTGTAATCACTTGAAAAAAATTCCTCACCCAATCCGGCGGATTCCCTATAACTCACCATTCACGCGGCATTCCAAACTATTCAGTAACAATACGTATTTTCCCATTCTACTTCCAATTAGATTTTTATGTTATTAATTTTGTTATTCATGCATCAACCCTTCGGAGCCTGTTGATGAAAGCTTGTCTTCTTCGATTACTTTATTTCTGAATAGAAATAGAGCACTCGAGTCTTCAAGTAAATCGTACATACGTATAGCATATTGCGTTGATCTCAGCAAAAAATCACATATAATTCTTCCATAAAGAGTAAATGTGTGGCGTGGTCAGCGGAAGAAAGGTAAATAACCGCAAGAATTTCTTATGGGAGGAAACGTGCCAAACGGCATTCTCGTAGTCACTCGTGGTAAATGAGCTTATCATCTAATGCGACCTCCAGCCTGTCACTAGGGAAACTGTGATGTACTCTGAGAGAATGAATGGAAATGCAGAAATAAGTGTCTATAGTATGTCAGCCCCAGACGTTGGCACCGTTCTCTTCCTTCTAAATTTCTTCTATTTTTCAAATCGTAGCCTTTGGATACAGACGTATCAACCCAACAGTTTAAGACTGGAAAGGTAACTTGCTATAGTGTTTCGAAGTACGGAGGAACGCGTGAAGAAGTACTCTTACGGATATTTTCACCTGTTAACAAAGACCATCCGGGAGGGGGAAAAAAACACTTCTCCAAGAGAGGCTGCCTCTTCTTCGAGCGAGGTCGAAAGTGTTGACTCAAGAGCCTAATGGCGAGACAAGAGCCCGGAATAGTGTCGCAGTGACACCGTGAGAGGTCTCCACCTACGCTTGACAAGCAAGTTAGGGCACCTCTGAATTATCCCCACCAAGAAAGTCTGGCATCGCCGCTATTGCTTGCGAGCATACTCACCCCCTCCCCCTGCCCTCTCTGTACCCCCTCTCACTCTCTCCCAGCCTTTCTTCCCCCCGCCCCTCATCCTCCTCCGCCGACCTCTCATGCCCTCCCCTCCTTCGCCATGAGTACCACCTCTTTCCACCACTACTACCCTCCCGCCCCTACTGTCCTTCCGATGGCTTCGGAGCTTGACTTCTCGATGCACCAGTCGTACTTCCTCCTTTTATTCATCGCTCGCCCGCCCGTCGTCTTCCCCATCCCACTCAATTCAATCCCCCCTGCAATAGTCTTCGCGCTCCCTGTGGAATAGCCACGAATCGGAAAGAGGTTTTATTTCGCTCGTCGCATTTTTGTTTGCTCCACCGATCATGACCTCTCTTGGCGGGAACGCTCGCGGTGATCTCTTAGTCCTCTCATTTCTTGTGGCTGATGACTCTGATACCATTCGGATTTCATTATTATGCACGTATCAGCAGTTGGTTGTAATGTGGTCGTCTTCTTTGAGCATGATATGATATCATGCGATGCTTTTCGGCTTTGAAAAGTGGTTTTTATTCTGCTTTTTCCGACTCATAATAATTTAGTAGGTCTAAGGACGAATACCCGGACTGATTGGTAAGGAGGGATGTTTTGACACAAGATCTATCGAGGTGAAAGGTAGTTATCATCAGGAAGGGTGATTTGAATGGCCTTAGTGAACCATTCATTATCCGGATTGAAACACTGATAATAATGTTTCTTTCACGGTTCAAGTGAAAATAATTTCGTGTCCGTAGCAGTGCATCGAAGAGTTAGTTCACTTCACGCTCACTACTCCCATTCTCTCGGTGAGCACTTAAGCTTTTCTTTTCACTGTTCGCCTGCCGGAGATGAAGCAGCCACACTCCCCTCTAGCGGCCTCCTTGCCATCAACTCCTCACCCCCCCCCCCTTCCCACCACCTCTCTCCCACGTCTCTTACCAACGTTCTCGGGACTTGAGGTCAGCGTGTTAAACGCGGGAGAACCAAAATGTCTCCGTTTCGTGATTGCTAATGTATCACATATCCATATCCGCGTCACCGCAAGTGTGCTTCTCTCTTCGATAACTCATCTCCAGATCCCACGTCACATTCCGTCCCAGGGAGCAAGCAGTAAGTTTGGATGACTGCTGCGAGAGGTGTTGCAAGTTTGGTATCGGGAACGAGGGGCGAAAATGAGATTCCAACGAAATTCAAAGTGCGGTTGATTAGTAGTCGGGTGCTAATTCCCATGCCGCGGGCGCAGATAATTGCGGTTGCCTGCTCTGGAAGATGAATATGCAGACAAAACTATTCCCTCAAAGACTCAAGATAAGCAAGAAAATTGTGCATTGAGGCCATTCAACTATTTGGCTGAATTTTTTCCCATAGTCAAACAAGCATTGAGACGGAATAATGAGAATAAAATGTACAGTGTCGAAAATACAAATATATGCCTCTAAATGCGTAAATTAGATGAGAAATGGACAGAGAGAAAGATGTACCAATGGAAATAGAAAAATGTAGATTGATGACGGTATAGTCATGTGAGAAGAGCGGAATAAAAACGTCGGCCAGGGAAGATTAAGGAATGAGAGCCACAAAAGAAGAGGCTAAGAGGGAGGCTGTGGGAAGAATGGACGAAACAAGAGAGGCGAGAGAAAGAGATATGAGAAAAAGTACTGAGAGAATAATAGTGTGACGAAATAGAGGAGCTTGGGGAAGAGGACATGAGAGAGACATCCGATAAGGCTGAAACAAACTCGCACAGAGTGACAAAAAGTAACGTACTATCACGCTAGCACTGACAACCATCTAGTTCTTGGGACTGTAGTCCTCCCCAAGAAGTCTTCCAAGCTTCCAATTTTTGCCATTCAACCTACTCCACCGGTGATATCGAGCGATCGCTAATTAAGGGTGGAGGCAACAGGCACCCACGGGATGGTTGGTGCATATCATTCTACAGTGTGTATTAACAGCACATTGGCTGTTGACGAACGACTTTCGAATTTGCAATCTTTCGTGTGGAAAAATTGACAAGGGACAGGGGCCCTCATTGCCGACGAGAGAGCGGTGAGCAAGAGGAGTGCGCCCCGCTCCAAAGTGCAGATGCTCCCTCCTTCCCTCGGCCTCCTCCCACGAATTGGCACTGGCAAAGGCGGCCATATTGTTGACGATGATGTCAGCAGAGCAGTGCGTAGGTGTTGCCCGTCCTCCCCCTCCACCCTCCTACCCGTCCTAGCCCCCAAGGCCCCCTTCACCCTGCCTCCGTCCCTAGGTGCCTCCGAGCTAAGTTCTTCACCCCGTCACCTCCTCCTCCAACAGCTTATCTCAGCACTCGTTGCTTTGCCAACCCCACCGCCTCCCACGGACCCTATCCTGCCCTCTCTCCACCCTCGGTACTCTGCCCGTCGCCCCCATCCCTCGGACCTCCCTCCCCCACCCACTCCGCGTCTTCCGCATTCCTCCTCCCAGCACATCGGCTTCAAAAGCGATTGCTCCAACAACACTCCTACTCAATCCTCTCCTTGCTTGCCGCCATCTTTTTTCCATTCCTCTCTCTCCTTCGCCGCCTCCTCCTCGCCCGCAGTCCCTCTCATTCTCTCTGCCTCATCTCCGACGCATTGCCGCTTCAACCTCGCCTCGTTTTATCTCCTCCCGCCCCACCCCCACCCATCCCCGCCTCTTCTTTCCTTCCACCCTCCGCTTTCTTGGCTTTCCGCACCAATTTACCCCGTCTCTAATTCGAGTTGTAAGTTCCACTAAGCCCGCCCCTTTGCTCCGTGTTCATCCGTGGAGGTACTGCTTCTTTAACTGCTCTCCTCGCTGTAGTCCTCCTCCCCTCCAGGAATGAGGACTATTTTTACAGTTGCCTCCTTCGCAGCTTTCTTTAACCACCACTGTGTATTGCTTTGCCGTCGTTATTGCGATGTGTTTTCGGTGTTTTCAGTGTCGTCTTCCGTGTTCCGATGTTGACTCCGCCGCGGTCTTCGCTGGCGTATGCCCTTCCTTTTTAATCGCTTTCCCTCCTCCCACCTTCTCTCTCTTTCTCTCTCTGGAGTGCCGATCTGGCTCGCAGATGCTCTTCGGTACACCAGTGGCTATTTTGTGTTGAGCGAAAAAACGCAGGTGCTGGTCTGGAGAGGGCGGTGTGTTTTGAATGAGAACAATCGGTGAGGCGATAGAAGCGATTTAAAATATTACGTTTTAAGTTTTATTTTTTAAGTATTATTTTAGTGGTCAAATGCCTACCTTATTTATCCACACGTACGGAGAAGGTTTTGGGCTCTCAATGTATTTGTGTACTCGTGAAGGGATCATGGAAATTTATGTCAAAAAAAAACTCCAAAATATTTAAATTCCTTTTATTTGTTTGAAATCAAATTTAAAATACTTGTTGCTTTATTTTCTTTCGCAAGCATAGTGGGAATAGAATATCTCCTCTTTTTGAAACGGTTTTATCGAATGCAAGAAGTTTCCAAATTTACTTGTAAATTTTTTCAATAATTTTGAAATACTTAGTGCAGACATGCCAACTCTCCCGATTTAAGCGGGAGACTCCCGATTTTTCCTTCTTACGTTCTTGATGAACTGTTCAAATTGTGTACTTAGCTTAACATGTTAATAAAGTGTGACATTCATTAAAAATTGGCAAAGTGTCATAAAGGGATTAAGGTGCCATGCAAATATTGTGGTAATTAAAAGTGATTACTTCGTGATACACTTCTAAAAATCTCCCGATTTTTCATTTTTGAAAGTTGGCATGTCTGTTAGTGGAATAAATAGCGCCACTCTGGCCATCTTATTCCAAACGTTGAATTATGCTTGGAGGTCTTATCTTCATGAGTTTTTGTTAGATCCCTTCGCTCGTCGTTTGGTGCGTGATTCGTTATTAGTCATTCCTAGCTTGTGCTCTTGTCTTATCGTGAGAAGGTCTTATATTTTTCGTGTACTATTAGCAGAAAACGTTCTTTGCGAACAAGAATTGTACAAAGGATTATCGACTAAGTTCCATCAACTCCTCATATCCGAAACTAAGAAGAGTTCAACCGGTATAGTTTCACAAAGACATGGAAGGGATTGTCATGACCCCACACAATTTATGTAGGTCAGATCACATAGATGAGTGAGATAGAGTCCAGTACAGATAGGTACAAATATTCGTTCTTTCCCCGGACAATCAGGAATCATAATAGTGAGAAATCAAAGTCATTATAGAAATATTAAAGACATTTGATTTACAAGTTAGGATAAAATTAAACGCTGGATGTAGTTTGAAAAAATATGTAAGCTCAGTTTTTAGGCTTGATTAGTATTAGAAAATAATCTGTCAAGATTACTTGCTCCGAAAATAAAAATCTTGAGCAGACACATTTTGAGAGTAGAAAACATTCTTCTTTCACAAACATGACATTTTATTGTGTTGTGGTCACGTTACATCTCATCTTCTTCTAGTTTTAGCCTAATGAATATGCTTTGAACCCTATGCATGGGCGTCGTACATTTTCGATAGCGAACAATAAAGTGATACATTTATGCATTTTATTTCCCTGTGCGTATGTGTGTGTATAGATATTAATATATACACATACATATATAGTATATTAATTTAAATGAAGTTAGCACTAGTGGACAAAGACAAAAACACAGAAACACACAGAAAATAAACTCACTAGGTTTCTAATTTTCGGTGGTGTACGCCACCTTTCTCAAGGAAGAGCAGAACAGAACTCTGTGTTCTGTCCTTCTCTTCCTTGAGAAAGGTGGTGTGGACCACCGAAAATTCAAAACCTAGTGAGTTTTTTTTTCTGTGTGTTTCTTTGTTTTTGTCTTTGTTCACTAGTGCTGACTCCATATATATCATACATGGCCGTATGTAAATTAGTAAAAAAAGCTATGAAAACCTTGGAAAGGTGATTTTCTTAGTTATTGGCCGCTCCATAGCACTCAATTTTCACTAGCGTCAGTGTACGACTTGCTGGCTAGAGTGAGACTCTATTGTCAAAAAGTTACTTCTCAAGCATCATTACGCGGTGTATGAGACCGCAGGGCAATTCTTACCTTGGCAAAGTTTTTGTTGCACACCTTTCGCACAGAAAAATCCATGGGCTCTACACTCTATCGCTTAGTATCGAACTCCCCGAGATTATCCCTCCCTTCTTTCGTCAATAGAAAGTTGTTCTGATCCGTCCGTCCATCTGCCAGCCTCGCACTTCCCCCTCCTTAAAAAGTCCCTTTACCAGTTACCCGCTAAATGCGTTCGCCTCTCAAACCGCCTTTCACTCTTCCCGACATCAAGATTCCTCCCCCCGTCCCTCCTGCGTTCAATCGTTCACCCCCGTCGTCAAGTAATATGGTGGAGTCCTGGAACTGCAGTGGTCCGAAAATTCCTTCGAGGAACGGCTACAAATCACTCCGGCCTCCAACATAAAAACCTCCGGAGCAAATCCCCTATCTCACCCCGCCTGCTCGCCAACCGCATAGGTGGTGGCAGTCAGCTATGCAGGCGAGGGAATGTTTCTCCTCTTAGTGCAGCAGCACGAGTTGTTCTTCAACTTTTACAGCTCTTCCCAGCTCGGAGATTCTTTCCGGGGAGTCATTCGTCACGGGGTGTTTCCTCCTCAAAAAGTTTGCTGTCTTGGATTTACCCTCAGGTTAGCGTGGATGATTTATGCTCGGTCCGCGCTAATTGGAGATAACTTCGAGTAATATCCAGATGCTCTTGTGTAGAATGCCTCGAATATAATTTCACGTAATAAAATCACTGGTCATAAAATTCCGGGTTATTCGAGCAGCGGAGGTTAGGACGGCAAGTCTATATTGACAACTTAAGTTTTGCTCAAACTTGCTCTCGGAGGACGTAAAATAAAAATGTTTAGTGAATTTCAAATGGCTCTTTAAAAAATAAGGAGTGAATGGAAAAGCGTTTAGAATTATTACCACCTAAGTTGCTTAGAAGTGTAGAGAAGCATATTTTTATATTAATTTACATAAAATCTCAGCTGTGATTTAAAACGTGACTGTCATCCATAAATTTTCTTCATTCGATAAATCTAAATCCAACCATCAGTCACTTCTTTTATGCAGCTCTAATCAGTTCTGAGTGGAGAAGAGTAGTTCATGACCACAATTCAGCTGGAGAGGGATAGCAATTGATTTCATTCAATCTTTCAACTATGTGGTAATAGCCATGTGACATTGATACATCAAGGAATATATTAGTTTTGGAGCTAAAATGGCTATTGAAACAATTCAAATAAAAGTTGCTATTTATTATAGCAAAACATGGTGGAATAAATATAAGAGCATATCATGGAGTCAAAACCATCTAACGGCTTCTTTCACCCTCAAAAGAATTTTCAGTATTTCAATACAGTTTCAGTCCTAGCAAAATGCTGATATAGGTAAAAGAAGGTTTTAAATGGTTTTTTTCCATGATATCTTTGATCTAAATTCTAAATTTAACTATTCACTATTATGTTACACATAAAAAATACACATGTGTGTCTGAATGTATGTTTAAATGTTTGTATGTATATATATATATATATATATATATATATATATATATATATATATATATATATATATATATATATATATTCTATATACAACATATTCACACTACATATTTACCATGGATGTATGAATACATCTCAATTGTCGTCTAGCTAAATAAGAAGAACATCGACATCTGACGACGGTGACTTGCATTTATTTACGTGTATTATACGTGAGTGCACTTCACTTGCTTTCTGTCGTCACAACACTAATTTGGCAGCTAGTCTGGGCGGTGTGTAATAACGAACAGCTCTGAAGCACGGTTGCTCGAGTTCCTGCGTCTTACGAGCATGTTCTTGATGAGGACTTTTGCATCATTTTGCTAGCCATGACTCAAGAAACAATATTGGCAGTTTATTGTAACTATCCTTGCGCACGTTCCAGTGCAAAAATTTTATCTACTTTTCATTTATCTTTTTTTGCGCCAATATGTATATAAAAGAAGTAGGAGCCCCGCAAAGTTAGATCCAATGACCTCCTTTAATGTTGGCCAAATAATTTCCTCCATGAGATAATATTACGTGCTGCATACATACGATGCTCTACTTAGGACAAATTTTAGAATTATAAGTGGATACTTGTGAATGTGAAACATTTTAACAATAATATATAGTGGTTATTTTTTAGTTAATTTGGAGCGGCCATTACCTTCGACGGTCTAAGATTGATTATGTGACTTGCCAGAAACTTTTAATTGTTCTTCTCTTAGACTTTTCATAAAAAAATGATTGCAACACAAAGATTTCGATGGCTTTAGATTGTGAATTTCTTGGCCAAACTTCAAAAGAACTAAGAAAAGTATCTGATGGGATGTTGTTGGGTCTTTTCGAGAGATATATTCTTTCCATGGACCGTAGGCTTCTGCAGCGACTCGTACGATAGATACTCTGGTGCTTTCAAGATATATGCTTCCAAGATTGGCCGTGTGTAGAGCATTGTGTGGCTCAACTTTTCCCTCGCACTAGTTCGAGCGTCTACGTTCCTGGAGAGACAGTCATTTTAACTCAAGATGAATGTCGAAATGAGTCACATAAAGCTCTAATTCCACCGTAGGATACACTTACAGTTACGTGTGAGTAAAATGATATTTATAACTAGAGTGAAGTACATGTTCCTGTTAATAAACATTTACGTGTCTATTTTTCGTGTGTACATGATGAATACTATTTTACAGGTATGTTACAGGTTTAAGGTAGAATTTTTGTTTTTTATGGGATTCAAACGGTTGCCATCCTTAGTACTAATTCAATAGATGTATCCCTAAACTTCATGGTAGATATTACACCAACTCATTCTTTTACTCTACATACTTTCTATCTCCCTTTATCCAATATTCCTCGTCTTTTTTTCTCTTGATCTCGCTTTCCCAGCATTCTACACTCTATATCTAAAGCATCACATTGGCTCTCAGTATTTCATTTGGTTGTCGTCTGTCCTTCATTCGAGTGATGAGAACGCTTGTCATATAAATGTTATACGCACTATTTGTTGCAAAAACTCGTTAATTTGATATGTTAATGTTGTACTTAATTGAAAATCTGCCATAATATCAGTATTATGCTGAAATATGGGTACTTTCGCCGCAACTTCTTATTCAAATCTGTTGGGTTTAGTGAAAATATCACGAGGACTTATTCATGATATTATAGGAATAAAAATAATACTTATAATTTAATAGGACAACAACTTTGTTTCGGAAAGTCTTTGGCATTATTATTCTTCGCTTGATTAAATATCCTCCGTTGCAATGTTTACTGAATGAGTGAAAATTTAAAAAAAAATCAATTTTCAAATGCTATCTCGTATTTTTATAATATTTTTGCTATCACCGTCGAGCTTACGTGAATGCAATGAAAAGTAAGAGGCCTACAACTGCGCGATAATAGCTACCCGTTGATCCATGATTATTTACAAAATCAATTTTGGAAGTTCAATTTTATGTGGAGAAAAATGCAGAAAATCAGCTGGGAAGATTGAAAGAACAATGAATAAGTATTTAATTTAATGAAGGAACACAGGAAATTACTAGACAAATTCGTAGAAAGTAGAAAAAGTTTATGGATAGTACATTTATGGGTAGTGGAATAATAAAGACTACAATGAATGGAATATTGGTGTAACTACGGGCATTGGGGAACATGAAGGAACATGGGAAGAGATGGAGGAAGTATGAAGAACTAAAATATAAATTATGCACGGAAAGCGAAGTTTTTGTCGTAAAGAAGTGGTTTGGGAGCCAATAACATTGTGAATTTTTTATTCGTGAATCGTCCAAACCTAATATCGTTGGTGTGTATACATATATATATATTAATTAATTTATTTATTAGATCGATATAATTGCTCTGTTTTACAATTCATAAAATAAATGATCACAGGTGACATATATCAATAATATTTAGCAAATTTTCAAATCAAGTTCAAATGTCATTACAATATCATAATTATGTACATGTAAGTACCTATGTAGTATAAAGAGATATTGCTGTCGTTATTCACGCTTATTTTAAGCTTAGGTATTCGTTGAGATGTGTAGAATAATTACTACTGATATAGCCTATCTCTCACTATCACAACATAGGATTTTAATGCTAGATAACGTAATTCGGCCTAAATTGGAGCAACGGGATAAATGTTCCTAGTCGCCTAAATCAGTACTCTATCAATCAACTGATTACATTTGTTAGAATTGCCGGAATCCGTTGGGAAAGAGTCACCATGGGAAAGGTATCATGTAGCTGTTTTACATTTAGGACTATAAAAATTTTTTTCTTTTTTTTTAACTTATCTCCTTAAAATAAAAATAGTTTGACGTCAGCTACTATTTTTAATGGTTTGGGAAGATGTGTCATCCTCATCGCTCAGAGGCGGAAACAGTGATATTGTCTGCCCCCGTTATCGATCCTTCACCTCCCGGAGCATCGATAAAACTTGTGAAACGACAGCTCACGCTGGAAGGAAGGGCAGCAGCGACTACCTTTACTCTCGTAAAAATATTTCAAATGTTGGTATTCCAATCGTAAACGAAGCTGTTGTGTCAAGATTAATTCAGGTAATTTGGTACATTCAGGCATTTCCAAAAGACTCTGACTTGTACACACCGCCTTGTACCCATTCAATAGACCCTCTTCTTAGAATATCCAAATATCACGTGATTGTTAATGTGAATTGTTGAGACTTGAGAATTCACATTTTTATGCCCTAAATAAGCATATAAAATCACAAGTATCATCGTCTTGCAATAACTTTTATGTGGAGACTAAGTAGGCAATTAAAGAGAAATTATGTTCAGATAGTTGTGTTCGTTCAACCATTTAAAGTAGGTAGAGATGCACATATGTATGGAATCCTTTCATTTAAAAAAATATTAATTTCAATGAATATTATTATCATTCCTTGAAATTTTAATTAATGTGAATTAATCCTTGACTGTGACAATATGTGGCCAATATGGAAACCTGGGTCGGATTATAACATTTCAAGGGAATAAAACAAAGATACTTTTCCTTTGCAAATTAAAAATAAGTTCCTTAAATTTACGCCCAAAATCTATATTTTTAAATTAATACTCTCAGTTAACAGCATTAACGGACAGCATAAGACATAGGACACATTTCATTTCATGATGCAGAAATGAAATTCAAAAAATTCTGAAGTAATGGCATTCGCATAGAATTTAGGGATATCAGTTGTAGATGGAAACATTTGGATTTTTGGCAATCCGTCTAGTGGCGGAATGTGACGGAAGCAGTTCGATTCTATGATGTCGAGGGTTCCATTCTTAGAGAGTTTTTAATACCGGCTGATAGCATTAGGGCGAATCGGCGATGCATGCATGCACAGGCCACCCAAGGCCCTAAAATCCCGCACCGGACCCACATGGATGGAACCAGTCCTTGGCCAATCCCCTTCCCCGGACCCTCATTCCTCCTTGCAACCGATTCTATTCGGAACGTCCGGTGCCCTTTCGTCGGCGGGGAAGGAGCGGCCAGGGATAAGAAAAGTCGCAAGCCGGCCGGCACCAACGCGTGCAGCGAGGGGATGGATGGATGCATGCGCCCCTACTTGTGACACCCAGAGCCCCACGCCGCCGGTCTTTCCTCCCGTTCTTCCACCTCCCCCCCTTCCACGCAGTGCAAGGGCATGCGGCCCTTTCCCCTCCGCACTCGGGTCGGTATTTCCTACAAAGCCCCATTTACCAATAGGGAAACGCACCCTCTTTTGAGGCCGCCCTTCTATCCAACTCCACGCGGCCTCACCACCCTATTTCTATGGTTGGACTAGCGTTAACTTAGACCATCCCTCTTCTGAACCTTCCACCCGTAGGTACCTCTTTTTCCCCCACTCCCTCCACACTTTCGAAACTTCCATAGCGAAGGCCTTCCTTCTAGGCTAGAGACGTCCTCCCTCAGATTGTAAGACCACGCGACCCCTTTCCCCCCCTCCTCCCGTCTTCCCTCCGAGCTCCCCCGTTCTCGCCCTCCTTGGATAAAAAAGCCGTTTGCCCACCCTTTCTCCTCTTCTTCCCTCTCCACGTTTCCCTCCTTCCTCTCCTCTCTCATCCTCCTCCTCTCCCACGGGGCTCTTTCTTCGTCCGTTCCTCGCTTCCCAAGGATTCCGATTGGAGGGCCCGTAGGGGATTGCCCGTCCAATGGTATGGGCGAGCCTTGCGTGAGATATAGTGTCAAGAGGGAAAGACACTTATTTTTGCTCACCCGCGGACGAAAGTGTTTGCGTGGAAAAGAGAAGTGAGCCACTAAGCTAGGTGCCAAACCGAACCGGAGAGAGAGAGAGAGAGGGAGGGAGAGAGAGAGAGAGAGCGGGGGAATGCCCACTCGATACACATCAAGTTTTGTCGCACGAAGGATCGGCTTTTGGGTGGCTCCTTGGGGGAGGGATGAGGAGAGGGCGGTGGAAAGGAGGAGAGAACGAGGACAGTTGAGTGTGTTGTTGCCATGGATCGTTTGAACCTTACCGGATTCTCTCTGCCGTTGATCACCAGTGCTCACAAGACCGAAGAGCCCCTTGGGTGAGCTGTGAATCCATAATCGTTAATCCGAAACGTGTTCGGCTACCCGTCCCCTCCCCCCCTCGCCACCAAAAGGAAAGCATAGTTTTGATCTGGAGTCGATTTCGGAAGGACCATGTCGGGATCACCGAAAACGTTGGGAGGGTGGCATGTTTCGAGAACTCTATTTCCGGCTTGAATTCGTGGAATCACTTCATTTCATGAATTTAAAAGAGCATGTGAAAGGAAGTGCTTTCCCAGTACTTTTGTTTAATCATATTCAACTCTTTCAAACTCGGAGGCTATCAATGGGGTTCGCAATAATTGGTTCATCGTGAACAGCGTGTTTAAATAGGTAAATAACTAGGAACCAAGGAGTTAAAAGAAGAGTTCCTAAACAGAATAACGGCATGGTGATTGGAGTCGCGTTGTTTTTTATTATCAAATCATGCAGTGGAAATTTATTCAAAATTATTTTTCATTTTTGTAAAGTAGCATGCATACCCACTACTCCCACCCACCCACCCACCCATACACACACCCGCACATATGTGTGCGAGTGTGTTTATATGTATATGTGTGTGTGTGTGTTGTTCCTTCTGGTTTGTCTTCACATTTTAAATATCATTTACTCTGTTCAGCACCCAAAAAAATATTTATCCAGTGCATCTTAACCAGCTCAGTTTTGAAATAATTACTTTACTCAGTTTAACACTCATATAATGAGGGAATTATTTACTGTGATTCTTCCTTTTGAACACTGCTTGTCAAAAGGATATTGGTTAGATACCTTTGCGATGATGGTCATCTTTTATTTCAGCAAACATGTTACAAAATAGTGAACATTTTATTGCCTTTTTCATAATTGTACATTAAGGGCACTAAGACTAACTTCTCTTGGAACTGAATTATAATTACTAACAAATGTATTCCCAAAATGAAAACTTCGTTGCAATTTTCCACAGTTAAAACTTTATTGCCGACCATGGTTTCGATACACTGTATCATCTTCAGGTGTAAATGTATTCCCTATCAGATAATTCCCAGTGCGTGTGCATGCAGATATCAGTTGAGCCACAGTCACTCTATAGTAATGAGTCTGAATTTTATTTGGAAACGTGTTCATGCCCTAAATTATAGATTGATCCCACCTTACGTCGCAGAGATATCATGTTGAATCACTAATCGTTGCTATCTTTTTTCAAGTTTATCAACTTAAATCGATGTTATTTTGCGTTTTGCACAAATACTTATAAATTTATCTTAATGGATTTAAGATTAACAAATAATTTACAAAAGTAATAAGTAATACCATGTTCACCCGTAACGTACATTCAACTTGGCACATGAAAAAATTAAATTATGTACAAATATATTAGTAATTTTCGCAAATGGCAAGGTATTACAAATATCCCAATTATTTTTTAAAAATTGAAACATCGTGGGAAAGAACACTTCCATAGAAAGGAATTTTTTTACTCCGCATCTTTTTCAATATCTATTGTCACCTCGGATATCCTGGAAATCCAATGCAATCAATTTATTTTTAAAACCAAATTTAAATTAAATATTGATTTAAATTTCAGATTTCGTTCAGAAGGTATTTCAAATTATATTGGTAATATAGATTCGAGTTTTTACGTATTTTAGTAGTAGTAGTATTTTAGGTCTTACTTTCATATGTAACAGCATTGATTCAACGCTTATCATCGAACTTTTAAGATATTTCCCACCCCTAAATTCCACATATTTGACTGGAAGAGTAACATCAATGAAAACATATATCTTTAAACTTCTTGGGTACTTTCAATAGTGTATTAACTGAATTTGAAATGGTGGACGATTACTCGATAATATCTATTAATTCTGAAGCTACCTAAATAATTATCGACTCTGCTCTTAATTTCTCCATCCGCTCACATATTACTCATTATGGTAAACTTTCATTAAGGCATACATTGCACTCTAAAAACATTTCGTTCATCTGGTGCTTATGGACGATTTAGTATATTATTTTGTCATGTAAAAAAGTGAAGATTACTGTAGAGAACCTTTACCTCTTTGTATTATACTACTCTACCAGTGGTGTACTAAACACTACTATACTTATGTATTATACTGCTATATACCTCTGTTCTGTACCTAATCATCTCGAACGAGTGCGAAATTATATTTGTAAAAGTAGACAGAGTCCTTAATATCTCACATAATTGTCGCTTTTCCATGCCTTGCCTTGCCTTTCAACTTATCTTAACTTATCACTATAATATCTTCCTTTTTACTTCGCGTCTCTTCGTGCCCAATAGCACGCCTACAGTCAGATGACTCCCTTCTTTACCGGGCGTCCGCACTTAATGGCGATGCTAATTCCTCGTCCTTCTTCCTCCGCAGTTCACCAGGAGGTACGGCCGCTGTTGGATGATGCCCCGTGAGTCGACGTTGGATGGACTCCCAAGGCACGGTGAGTTGGCCGCCCGCCCTCTCCGCCCCCCAACGTCCCGCCCTCGGCTCTCCTGCGCCCTCCCTCCCTGCCTCTCTTCACCCCTTTGGAAGCATCTCAAAATGAAGGCTTCCGTCCGACCACGCCAGGATTGCGAAAGCATTTCGAAGATGAAGGCCACTCCGGGCGTAAAATAAATCCTGGAAGACCGGATGCAGGGGAAGAACGGGAAGAGGGGGGTAGGGGAGTTGGAATTGTGGTGGAACATTGATTGATTTAGTTCGCGCAGCACCAAAATTTATTTAGCCGAGTCGTGTACCAGTAAACTATGTCCCGAGGAACGCCGGTCCAGTCAGTGGAACCAATACCTTCCTTCGGTATTTATCGCATGCCACGGACACTTTCAGCCATGAAAACATGAATGCCCGCTATCCTTGGTGCATCGTGAGACATTTAATTAAATGTGTGACGTGACACGAGTCATTGAATAGAGCATCCTCAAGAGCTGTTAATGGCAGAGTAGGACACAATTTTTGGGCTGTAGTAGGAATCTGTTTTGCTCTATACTCTAGGCTATTGATGAATTGCACTTTTTGGCAATTTAATAAAACTTAGATGTAAACTAATGTAGAAACTAAAGTTGTACATACGCGGGAGATGGTTGAGATTTTTTAAATGAATTTACTAAAAGATACACCTATAAATATGTGCAGCGCATGAAGTAAATGGTCAGAGGTCATTGACAAATAACTCAAAAACTTACGCACTGTTAGTTCCACTCATTGTCACCGAAATGAAGGTCGTGATCATAACGAAGGGGTTTTAGATTATAAATATTGGTTCTACCATTGTGAAATTATTGTCTAGAATAGCGTGACCCATACTCGGTCCACCTTTCGATCCCACTTTTCCCCATTTCCCCCTTCCTTCTCCTGAGAAACCCCCCTCATCTTTTTACATTAATTTTCCCAACTACGATTAGTGTGGATGGCTGTTAAGAAGGCGATTATCATGGGCGTAACAGGTACGTATGTCATCATAGTGCCCGGAAATAACATGTAATTAATTGGAAGCATTACTCTGCACAATGGTATTTGGTCCATTGACGTAAAAAGATTAAAAGGTGATCATGGAAACGAAATATTTGTTATTCAAATAAGTCTTTCATTTAATTTCCTCGGTTAAGTCAAATACACGTAATTTTCGCTTTGTTTTGTTGAATTTTCTTTGTTTTTGATTTAATGGCAAACATAGGCGGTGATACCGACAGCTTGTATTTTATTCCGTGATATAACCTACGTTTTAAACATTTTAATGGAAAAAATCATGACAAAATGAAAACTCTGACCCAGAATCATTATTAAAATTTTCCACATTGACTTTACTATTGCAGGCTTCATTTAATGACAGTTTTGAATATTCTTTTCAAGAAAATAGTCCCACTATTCTGGGAAACGTAATGGCACGACAATTTTCAAAATGTTATAGCATTCTCGGACAATCATTCTATCTTGTAGAGGAATCGTTTATTTCCGATTTCTTTCTTCAGTAAAAATATTTAATGAACCCATTGTTACCTTGTGATATGCACAAGGTATGCACTTGGCTTAGAATCCACTTTTTTTAACTTAATGAAGCCTTTGTCGGAATATTTTCCGTAAATTGAATGAATTTCGACACCATTTAATTAAATTTACAGAAATGACTGCTGCAGTACGTACACTTCTGTGACCGCGGAGATATGCAATTCCTGATATGATTTCACTTGCTTCCCATAGTTTTTCAGCGTGCAACTACCCGTTGAGGCATGTCACGGTATCTGGTTAGTAAATACAAAGGCGTTGATCATTCCGGGAAGTTTCGCAACGAAATCATAAAGATGAACAAACAGAGACGGCTGCGTGATTCACTCTCCCGTATGCAAGCATCCGCCGTGTGACTAGGATGAAAAGAATGGCAAGCCTCTGAGAAGCACTTGGCAACGTTTTTCTTCCATGTTTGCTTCACTGCCTTGGGCCGACACACGTACATGTCAAGTTCTTGACTCAAGTAGGAAAACAATATGAGCCATCCGCATGCCTCCTGTGATTTTTTTCTCAACTTCGTCACATCCAATACCTTTTATCGAGTCTATTTTAATTTTAAAGTGCTAGTTATAGAATTTCCTCATGACATGCTCGGCCCCACTGCTTCATTTATTTGAAAATGTTTTGAAAAATTTCTTTTGCCTTTGACAGGCCACTCAATTAAGGTTTCTTAAGAAATCTTAATGGTAACCATATCTCTCAATTTGGTCCAAATTAATAATATTTTCTATCTGAAAATGAAGTGTCTATCCGAAATATTCTAAATGCGTAAAAGTAGAATATCCACCCGAATCATAAGTTTTATTTAAATTAAATTAATCTCTCAATAGTTTTAAAGGAATTATTAATAGTTCGATTATTTCCTCAATCTAAATTACTTCTTAATTGTTTCGTAATTCAACTCGAAATAAATTAGTTTGAGGTTCCAGCAGAGACTACCTACGTATTATGTTCAAATATAGCCGGCATTGCTTGGTCTAGGACGTAGAAACTCTATTAAGATAGAACGAAATTGTATTGGGAATGGTCTCCACTCAATAATTCATAGACTATCTATGTTAAATAATATTTCCTTAAGCCTTAAAAGGGAACCTTCACAGCTTAAGGAAATATTATTTAATATATTCAGCCTAAAAAGACCCCGTGAGAAGCTCAATTTATCCTTTCAATAATTAATATGTAGCATTGAGTGTTATTCTGAAATTGGCCAACCAAATTTTGATTCTTGAAATTGCAAGTTTCCTATTGGCGCTGTTCGGTGGAAATGTTTTTTGAATGATCGTCGTGTCTCTTACATTCTTTGGATTAATTGCTCTTTCTTAAGGAATCTATTTTTAGAATGATAAAGTTTGAAGAATATTTATGTCCTGTATTTTCATTACAAATAAGACATGCATCTTACATCCATCAGATTTTTGTGAATTCCATTCTAAGAAATGTAAATATTCATTTACCGCAAAGTTGTAGAATAAAAGCTTCCTCGAGAAGTAATGAAGAGTGTTAGAATTCATGACTACCATCATTTCAATGGTCCTATTCTTAGGTAAGAGTATGGACGGCACTCCATCCTTGCAGTATATTCAGTTACATACTCTGCTATATTTTCTCGCTGATCCTTTTTAGACTGGTACCTACACAATATAAGCCATTGGGTCCGTCATGTCTGGGTAAAAATCAAATAACATGGGCTCCACCGATCGGAATCCACACCGTTCACAGAGAAGTGAAGGGTTCAGTAATATTTCGTCTCAGTTCAATCCATTGATTACAGTACAACTGTAAATTATAATTAGAATTATTTTCATAATGAGTGCGTCTCACATTTTTACGAAAGTGCAGCGATGATTGTTCAACACTGCGACTCTTCCACGTGTTCAAAATTTCGCGACATTTTATTTTAGAGCATTGCGGAATGTGATTATTTTTTCTCCAGCCTCTTGGGGGATTTTCTTCATACTTTTCTTTTTCGAATCGAGATGCTCCTAACCAGTCTCATGAACGTTAATTCTGGATGTTTCATCGTATCGTGCCAGACTCTTAGAGGAGGTCCATACATTTCTTGCTTACATGTTTTATTCATTTTGTATTTTGGTGGAACATTTCTGTGGCATCCATAGAAGGTAGTAGTAGCTCTGTGATTTATTCCTCGTTACACTATGATCTCGAAAAGTATTCACATTATAGAAATCTATCGGTAATGCGGCGAGTATGCCACCTTAAAGATGATAAGATTGTTCTTTTATAAAACCATATATATAACTACAAGTATTATTTTACGTTTAACTTTAACGTTTTGATTACAGATAAGAATTATTAAGAGTCACATTGAATCATTGCTTTTATTTTTTTAGAAACGATTGTGAGAAACCTATATATATATATATATATATATATATATATATATATATATATATATATATATATATATATATATATATATATACAACTACATTAATAAGTTTATTATATATATATAATAAACTTATTAATGTAGTTGCAGTGTGAATATATTGTAGAACATACCAATTATAGCATAGTCTAAGCTGCCAAATTTTGTACAAAAGTTGTACCTAACCTCCTTGATTCCAAGTAAAAGCTAATTTAACTTTATAAATTTTGCTTCAATGTTTTATTCCAACTCTTTCATTTATTTGTCCAGTTTATTGTCCTGTTCGATACTTAGGTATCAACAGCCGGTCCTCTTTGGTCTTTGCCGTTTCATTCTACACCTTGCCTTTAAAAGCTGATCAATAAATTATTTGAAAATTGATGCTAAGCATGCAGATACATTTTGCACTTCATTCTTCGCTAGCACCTGAGTGACTCTCATTGGAGCAATACCTCTCATTGGAAAATAGTTTTTTTCCGGAATGCGACACCAGTGAACAAAGTTACATTCGACAAAGAAGCTCACGACGGGACTTGGCTACATCTACCCCGAAGGCCGCCGCAAGGGCGTGTGGCGGGGATTGTTAGGGCACCACCCGTAATTTAGAAAAAAAAAACCGCATGCTAAGGCTAAAAACCTTACGCATCCCTTCGAATCGGTTTGTAATGTCCCGAGGTCTTGAGGGTGGGGGTTGTCTGGACTGCCGCTCTCTGTGCGGGGGATCGTCTGCCGCCTCCTCGTTGGGGTCTTCCACAGAAGTGGAGTGGAGAAATAGCGGTGGGGTAGAATGGTCATTGAAGGACCCTACGTAATGAGCGCTCAAATTCAGACTGCGCGACCATTTTTTCAACGTCTCGGAAATAATTGAGCATGCCAAGCTAAAAGTGTGAAACCGAAGCCCCACTCCAGACGAAAATCTTACTCTTTTTATAGGGACGTGTAATCTTCTCGAGCACACGTGGAAGGTTCTATTTTTTGCGTCGCGTAACCGCTTCGGAGAAAGCAGCCGTCGAGTCCTGTGATCCCTCATCTGGCGATATTTAATCTTATTTTTGCCGTGGTCACCTCAAATTATAAGTATTTGGTTTATTGAATAAAGTATTATGACAAGCTTTATGACGATATTTCATTAATTGACGAATTGTAAAATTATATCATGATTTATCCCAAAAATCGATGGAAATCACAAATTTAAGCAGATGTCTGTGTTGTAACACTAAATGATTCAAATAAACTCATACTGTAAATTTCCTCGCGTACTTTTTAATAATATTAACGAATTTTTTCCTTCTTACTCACTGAAAGTTCCCTCTTCCTTTTCAAACTGAACATATCATCGCATTGTATCTTCTACCACGCTTATTTCGCCTAATTAGTTTCGTTCCTCAGTTTATTATTAATCTCTTTGTACTTTCTTGTACCTGATTCTGGGATTAACTTCTTCCAGTTCCTTCTTTCGTGAATTTTTCTAGTTGCCTTGTCTTCAATTGATAACATCCTTTTCCTATTTTTATTAATTGTTCCTATAGTTTTGTTTGCAGCTTTCTATATGTCATTTTTGATGTGTTCTAATTTTTCTTTTACTGTTCCCGCCTCCCTGTCCTCAACCATAAGGATCTCTAGTGTCAGCTGGTACTCCTTCCTTTTTATCCTGGTTCATGCTGCCACATTGCATTTACTCACTGTCTTCTCTGTCCTATCCTCTAGACTCTGAGGTTACGATTCATTAGTAACTACTATGATTTGATTCCGCTCCCAGGAAACTGCGAATTAATAACGCTGTTCCAAAATTATTGCCCAATCATAATAAGATATTCAGGTACTATTGTTTTCCAGACACCTTTTCGATTCCCCAAGTATTTTCTACGAGTAAATCTACGCCTATTGTGATTCTTAAACCTGGTGCTCGATATGATTAAAACCTGTCACCTGAAAAACTACTGTTCTCACTCATTGCAGTCATTCCTTGTTCCTAAACCGTAGTACTCTGTTTTACTATCATCTCTTCCTTCGGCTGCTGTCGCGTTTCAATTGCCAATCACTACCTAAGATTTCCCTACAGGAACACCCGCGATGATGTCCTCTAACTGGTCGTATATCCTGTGGACTTCTTTCTCCCATTTGACTTCCTTGGTGGCATAATCAAGTTCATTGATTCAGCTTTCTTTTCTACAAATAATGGTAAGTAAATCGCTTGCTCTATATTTACTACACCTCTTCCTACCTTTTTATTCAATATTATTTCCATTCCCAGCTGGCTCTCTTTCTCTCCGCTGCATACTACTCAATTAGTGTCGCACCAGCAATCCCCGCGATCGTTCTCACTTTGCACAGCACTAAAATATTTGTTTCCTCCCTCCGTCTCCAGCTTCATATTTTTTAATTTCCATGTCTTCAAGATTTCCTAAAATTCCAAGGTCATATCCTCACGGGTTTGCTATTCCTTTCTGTCTTTTGTGCTACTGATTTCGATTTCACTTCTCCAGGATTCCGTGAGTTGACGACCGGAGAAGCCTTGCCTTTCCCGCTGCCAGGCAGAACACACTGCCCATGGGATGAATCCATCATTCTTTCGTGTGGCAATTATTGAGATTTTGAGTTTGTTTCCTGTTCTCTTTCTCTATAATGTTTTCAACGTGACCCCATTTCTTACATCCCACACCACAGAGGGCATACACCTCACTGAGGAATATATGCCGTGTGGTTTGCCTTTCGCCATGCTCCTTACCTTTGATGTATCTGGCATGGGTGACCCCATCAGAAGCTATTACAAATAATTGCTCCAATAAGCACACCTCTTGGGGCCATCAGAACTAACAAGGCCTTAATTCACTTCAAGGTTGTAGTCTATGAGGAGGAACTTAAATTATGCCAACATGCTTTATAAATCTATAAAGCTATATTTAGATACCTAATGATGTCTCATTGTGGCGGAAACATGGTTGGAATTACATACTAATCGTGGAATTTCTATTTTCTATATATTGAAGAATTTCACTGAGTAATGGTGAAAATTGTGTCGTTTGTTTTCTTTTTTTATACTAATCTTAATTTAATATATTTGAATTATACAAAATTGTAAACATTTATGCGTTTTTGAAGAAAGAGGAAGGCAAAGTAAAATATTAATACATACATATTACATAAAGTTGTAGTTCATAAACTAGAGCAGGTAGAAGAGGTTAACTATCTTGGATATGTTCTGGACCAAATTGTTCAAAGTAATAGGAATAAGAACCAGAATTATATTTTTTCAAAGAAGCTTTCCCAAGGAGTAGAGAGTTGATGGCAGGACCTTGATTAAGGAGGTTAAGAAACGTCTCGTCCAAACTTAAATGTGTAGGTTGGTTTTGTACAGCGCGGAAGAATTGATGATTGAAGCAAGATGATAGGCATAGATTGGAGGGTTTGAACTGTGAGTGTGGAGAAGGACCAAAAAGATGAAACAAACAGAGAGGGAAACAGACAAGGAAGTGCTAGGCATAGTGGGGGAGGAGGGAAAATTTTTGGGAGATATCCATATGAGGTAAGAAAGATGGATTCAGACCGCTTTGTTCGGAAATGTGATGATGAAGACTATGATAAAGGTTAGAACGTTAGGCAAACGACGAAAGGGAAGGAATAGGATAGGTATGCTGGATGGAATTAATGAAGGTAAGAACTATGCGGAATTGAAGAGTGACTGACCACAGTGTCTCACACCAGGGTGTTTTGTCAGGAGACGCAAGTGAATGTATTGTTGTACAATTGTATAGACTATGTCCATCAAAAATCGACCTTCTCCGGTAGACCAATTGTAAACACACACACAAAAATATATATTAATATTTATTATTTTATTATGAAGTAATCTACCGGTTAAGGTAGGTTTTGGATGGAAAAAAACTACCAAAGAAATATTTTGTGAATCCTTACCAAACGAACTCCAGCAACCTACTCTACATCAAGTTCTTCTTTCTCTCTGTGTATTTCTTCCTCCCTTAATTCCGTCCTACATCACTATCCTGTCCCTACCCTTTCCTCGTTTGCCTAACATTCTCCCCTCTATTACCGTCTTCAACATTCCATTTCCGCCTTTCATCCATTTTTCTTGCCTCCTTATGATTTCTCCCAACAAACCCCTCTCCTCGCCCACCATACCTAGTAATTCCTCATTTGTTTTCCTTTCGGTCCATTTCACCTTCTCCATTCTTCTCCACACCCACATTTCAAAAGCCTCCAATCTACGTATATCCTGCCGCTTCAGTAACCACATTTCCGCACCGTGTATAACTACGCTCCATATCAAAGTTTGACGAGTCTTTTCTTAACATCCCTACTCAACGTCCCCGTCATCAACTCCCTCCTCCTTGAGAAAGCCTCCTTGCCTAGCGCAATTCTTCTCCTTACGTCCTTACCACTTTGACCGTATTGGTCCAAAACACTTCCGAGATATGTAAACTGTTCTACCTGCTCTAGTTTTTGCCCTCCTATTTTAATGTTTTCCTTAGCGTTTACTTTCTGGAAAATCGCATAGCCTTTGTTTAATTTTCATTGATTCTCATTCCATATCTATCGCACTGGACCTCCAATTCACTCAGCAATGCTTACAACCCCTTGGCTGACTGACAGACTAAAGCTTGGTCATCAGTAAACCTAACTGATTGTATGAATTCCCCGCCTACTTTCATTCCTACCTCCAGTTCTTCCCAGGCCTCTTTAATCATTTCCTCTACATATACGTTGAACAGTACCGATGACAATGGGCAACCCTGCCTTACACCTCTTCCTAACACTGCCCATCCGGATTCTCCGTTCCCCGCTCGCACCTGACCTGTCTGAGACATGTACAGGTTGCGGATCAGTCTCCTGTCTCTCCAATCTATTTTCTGCTATATACTTATTAGTTTTTCCCAATTCACTCTATCGAACGCTCTTTCGAAATTTACGAAAAATACGTCCTGATTGTATTCTATATTCCTCTCGATTAGTGATCTCATTACTGCAATGGCATCACGCGTACCTCTCCCTTTCCTTAACCCAAACTGATTATCACCTAAATAATCATTTGCCCTGCTCTCCATCCTTTTGTCGATGATCCTGAGAACCACTTTAGCTGCAGTGCATATCAAGTTTATTGTTCTGCTGTCCTCACGTGATGTAGCCTTTATCATTTTCGAATAGGGACTAATACTACTGATCTCAAAAAGTCTTCCAACAAGATTCCTTTCTCATGGATGCTACGAATAAGTCCGTATTGTCTCTTTCTACCACATTTTCTTAAATCCTTTGGTAGTTCCACAGGAATGTTGTCTACCATCACAGCCTTACTTTATTTCATCTCCCTTAATGCTGTTTCTATCTCATCGTCGAGTATGCCTGGACCTAAACTATCTTCCTTTACATCATGTTCACTTTCTATGTCTAACCTTGTTGGCCTAAGTTTTTTGACATAGGCTTCTTCTATATATTCCTTTCATATCTCTTGGGTCTTTTCTGTTTCAACTATTATGTTACCCCACTTATCTTTAACTGTTACCACAGATCTTACCTTCTCACTTCCCGATAGTAACTTTACCTTGCTGTTTAGCGCACTAATTTCACCCTTCTTTTGCAAACTTTACATATCCTCGCACTTCATCTTCCACCATGCTTCTTTAGCTTTATTTTTTGCCCGTATCAGTTTATTATTTTACTCGTTGTACTTCCTTCTGCATAGCTCTGTGTTTACATTCTTCCATTTTCCTCTCGCATCTATCTGTCTAATCATCTCATCCTTGATGCATGGTTTCCTTGTCCTTTTCCCTTTAACAGTTCCTATAGTTTATTTTGAGGTTTTCGGTATCGCTTTTATGATGCATTCCCATTTTTCTTCGATAGGACTCAACTCTTACCGTCATTCATGATTTTTCCTACAGCCTGCTGATTCTCCTCCCTTGTCAATCCATATAAAGCTTCTACATTCTATTTCCTAAGTATCAATTTTAGTAGGCTAAGTGTGGGTGCTATTTGAGGTTTTGATATTTACGCAAATGAAGTGGTAGAATTTATATTTAAATTGATTCTTCTTTTGAACTCTCTAACTAACCGTTTCTCCCCCTTCCACCAGCATATCTCTCACATGCAGCGAATCATATACTGCCAAAAATTCTGAATTCTCGTTTTGGCAGAATTATAGAAAGTGTTTTGGTGAAAAAGCTGCTGTAGACTCTTGAATATGTGTGGCATAATGGCAGGAGGGAGAAAACCGCTTTAGGTAGTCATTAATTTATAATCGAATTAATTGTGCACCTCATGTAGTTGGTTATAAAATTCATAGTTGAGGGAATTTTCCTTAGGGAAGATAAGATACGAGTTGTCAATCTACTCGAGCGAGCAAAGTACAGTTGTCCAAATTTTTAGGTCTGTAGTTTTACCAGAGTGTGCATCTTCGCAAACTCGGCTAACCCCACCATCAAAGTCTTGCGTGAGTAGAGGAGGGAAGCGACGTCAGGCGGAGTGCCAACTATAATCTCCGCGTAAAGAATCCGGAGGCGAAGACTTCTGTTGACAGTTTAGCAACGTTGCCGCGCCGCGATTGGTCCATATCTTCTCGCCGTAACCTCCGCCCCCTCCCCCGCGGTCTCATCTGGCCATTCCGTCGCCGTTTATCACCTGCCTGCGGAGAGTAGCACGTGGGCCGGTTTGCTGCCGTGCAAACTGCAATCGACCGATGCATGCATCGCCTACACATCAGCCGTCCCTCCCCGCGGCGGGCCTTGTTGTCCGCCCACATGCAAGCTGACGTCTCTCCCCCGGCCGGCCTCTTCTTTTTCGACGACGCTCTCCAATGCAGCGAGCGTCAATGAACCAACCCCTCCAGACGAACCCCTCGCCTCCCTCCGACGACCTCCCTCCCACCCTCCCCCTCGCGCACTCCGCGCCCGTTCCCCAGACACAGGCATACGTACGCACACTACATGTGCCTACTTGACGCCCATCCTGCGGCGAGTGAATTGAGGTCACTTCCCCGCATGCAGTCAAACGCTCCTCTCCCTCTCGCTCCCTCTTTCCATGATAGTTGTAAACGCGAAATAGCCATCGCCATCGCTTTCCTTAAACTGAGGCTTCCGTGGGTAGACAATTCGCGCGCGGATATCATGTGGGTACATTTAATGTAAATTTGTAACATAACGACGGAAAAGCCATGCTTGAACATGTAAGCGCATCCTTAAGTAATTTGGTATGCAGGTACCTGTAAAGAATACATTGCCATTTTTTTGGAAAATATCGAATACAATAATGATATTGAAAACAAGTGTGTTTGACTTTAACCTCTTCCGTAAAAATATGCACACTTCAGGGCAGACATATGAATCCTAAATATTAAAAATTATAAAATTTAATTTGTTGGCATTTTAAGTTAAAATAACAATTATTGGTCAAAAATAGCAGAAATGGCTATTATAACAATTCAACACTTAAGAGGGTGAATGAGTATTGTATTTTGCTTTTACAGCATGAAACGGAATTGTTATACGTAAGACAATTAGTGGTACTTCCTGTTTAACAAATGGGTATACTATTTCATTGAATGCTTTAAGTAATGAATCTTCTACTAGAAAATAATATGTAAATTCGAAAAGTAATGCGTAACCTTACCTTATTGAATAGTGATTTTCCAATTCGGTATAGAAAATTATTTCAGTTTCAAAAACGAATTTAATCGCCTAATGAACTTGTGGTAATTAAATGTATGTATATCTTACAAGTCCCAGTGATTATTTCTCATTTTGTCACAAAGGTACCATAAAATGATTCCCAGGCAAATATCACAGGGTAAAAGTCGTCGCGAAGTACAACCTTCCGCATTGCGCTTGAATAGTCTTCTAAGATATGTGACTGCAGTGTGCCAGAAAGTTTTCCAAATACAAATGTGATGAAATTTTATGATTTCCATATAAAATTTTTCTATGGAACTACTCCTAGGAATAAATTATTCCAGCTGTTGATATATTAGCGATGCGGACAACATTTAACGATCACCCACTAGCCTAAGCAGTCGGGCTCTAACGCTTTGAGGATGAAAGTTAAAAACCATCTATACATGGACGTCGAGTGGGTTGCATACATGTAATATTTCGGCTGGCATAGTAAGCGTTTGTCGCGCAAAGTCAAATCTTTCGTTTATGATCTTCTGCGTCTCTCTGATCAACCGTCCCATGAAAATGTATGGGCATTTAATTACAGTTGAGCATTCGTCAGTCTCTTTCGAGGACGCAATTTCTGATAAGAAATGCCTCAACTCCAACAGTCACAAAATCGGATTTCATCACACCTCCGATGCAGGGCATCTCTTATTGCCTAATTTGTGGTTCCCAGCTCGTGAATATCGTGATAAAGGATTATATGCATAAGTAAACATTTATCAAATAAACTAAAATTGCACATTTCGTAAGGTTAAGCCATTATATTTGCCGGTTTCGGTGGCTGCGAGGGAAATTTCCGGCCTGGTTTTACTGGGATCGTGGCTTCAGTTCCCGTCTAGTTGGGTTTCTCCCACGAAAACCTCGGACTTTTTATTTTTTGTTTATAATATAATTTCAAAAGACAAAAGTCGACTATTTCTAATTAGAGAACACACACACACACATATATATATGTATATGTATATATATATATATATATATATATATATATATATATATATATATATATATATATATCCGCCCGGCAGGTATATATATATATATATTTCCGCCCGGCAAGTGGTAGGTTCGGTGTTCAAATCCCGGTTAAGGAAATATTTTTACTTTCGTGATCTGCTCAAAAACCGCCTTCCCCACATGTCCTGTGTTCGCCTTTTATGTGTTTTCCTATCCCCTTTCCTTATACCTATTTCTATGTTTGAATGAATATTTGTGCGCCGTATGGTGGGACTTCGTATTTGAATTTGAATATTTGTGCGCCGTATATATATATATATATATATATATATATATATATATATATATATATATATATATATATATATATATATATATATATATATATATATATATATGTATGTATATATATATATATAATTTTTGCACATAGAAATAGACATATAGGGAAAGGGAAAATAATATTTGTTCACCGTATGGCGGGATTTTTCAAGCTTGAATATACATATATATATATAATCAAATCTCAAATAATCTACAATGTGAGTGTTCTTTTACGTGTTATCTGTTTTATTCTGTGTTCTATTCTGCCGTCTAAAAGTTATAAAGTCACTTTCTTGAAAATCCCACGAACGTGCACAATAATGTAAATGGACTAACTAGCACAGACACAAACACAGAAACTGAAACACATAAAAGAGGGTCTCACTGGTTCTCGAATTTTCGATAATCAACCACCATTCTCAAGAGGAATTAGGAACAGAACTCAACTGTTCTGTGTTTGTGTCGACTAGTTAGTCCATTGGCATATATATATGTGTGTGTGTGTGTATGTGTGCGTGGGTCGCGGTGGTCTAGTGGGTAGAGCGTCGGACTACTGACCGGAGGGTCCTGGGTTCGATTCCTGGGCAAGGCACTCTTGGCACCTGCAGCTCCACCCAAGCTAGATGATTTTTCGGGTACCAGATCTTCCTGGGAAACCATAACCGGCACAGGGAAAGGAGCTGGCCCCCCTACCCTGATGTGTGAATATTCACACGCCGTCGGGCTTAGTACTGGGTGAGCTCTACCATCACCTACTAAACCGACCTTCGGGTTGATTACTGTGTTTATGTTTTATTTATATATATATATATGTATATATATATGTTCATTCCCATGGGTACACATACAAGAAAAGGGGGAAGGAACATCCACAAAAGACAAACACAGAACTGGTGGTGGAGGTAAAATCGAGCTGATAAGAAGCTTAACAACATTTCCTTGGCCGGGAGTTGAACCACGGATCTAGACTATTAATATATGTGTTTCTGTGTGTGTATGTATGCTTGTATATTTCTTGTATTGAGATGGTCGTATTCAAGGAAATATTGAATAATATTTATCCCAGCGTTCCTTCTCCCTAAATCTCAAAGTTTAATGATTTAAGCACGCAATAATCAGTAATATACGTTGAATAAATTAGAGGCCTTATACTTTTAACCAAAGTATTCGTTTACTATAACTTTTGAAAGTAAAGCCTAGAAATATGCGCATAACTTTAAGAACTGACTTTTGGTTTGGTGCCATGACCAATTTACAGGCTGAAATTGATTTAAAACTGAAATGATGCGCTTCGATAATACTAATTCTTTTTGACCATATTGAATAATGCTGGTTGGATGATATTAAATTGCCCGTACTATTTTAAAGAAAACATGAAATTGGGATTCTTATAAAAGTTCTTATTGATGTATTTCACTTACTATGATATATGAAGCTTGGAGATCTGATTAAATTTAATGTTAATACCGTCCTCATGCCATTTACAATAAATATCCAGACATTCATTAAATATGGTACAATATCAAAGAGTTTTGCAATTCTCCGCCTCTGTGGGTTAATATGCTATTATGTTCAGTATGTCTATTTAAAAACTTTGAACTTAAGTTTTATAAATATACTTCCAAATTTGGAATTCACATTCCAGAATTTCCACCATTTAACATGAAAAACTGATTAATTAACACAAACGTATTACATTTTCATCAGGTTTTTTGAAAAATGGACAACTGTCTTTTTTCGATTGAAAAGTAAGTGATTATATTCTTGCGAATATGTATATAGGTTTTCCTTAACTTCTTCCGTGTATCAAGATACCGTGAAGGATATGGATATCGTGAAGTCATTTTCCTTCCCTACACTATTCCTGCATTTTTCAATTGCTTAGAATTATATTGGAGGTTATTAGGAGTAGTACCTCCTATACTCATCCTATTGAGTAATTTTAAATAAATGGGATGATTAAAATAGCTTTCAAATTTTCGTCATATTATTTTCATGTATGAAATAATTTAAAAGGAACTGCAAACTATAATGAAAGAATGTTCAAAGGTAAATCCAGAGTTGGATATAATCCCATTAGCCACATTTAAATGAATATTTTTAAACGGATGAAATTCCCGCCGGTTGACGTAGTTGCGTCATTTTCCGCCTTAGGACCATGTCGCTTCAGTGCATGTTTAGTTTCACCCTGGCGGAGGAAACAAGAATTAAAATGGCTTCAATGTATAGCTGATAACTGAACGAAAGGAGAAATTAATAATCAGTTAATTTGGGCACAAGTGGCTTAATTTTCCTCAAGGGATTTAATGGGGACATCCTATCGAATCCATATTGCGAAACGTACAACATTTTGATGATGGTTCGACTTCTTTCCCCGGAGGATTTCCTTTCCTCCGCTGAGTCCCCCTTTCGCTTCAGATTTGTCCCCGTCTTCTTCTTCCTCCACATGCGCGACCCCCTCCCCCCTCGCCTCATCCACACATTCATCATTACCATCCGGCTGATGTTCCCGCACACGCCGTGGCCCCGCCCTCGGAATAGGGAGCCCCAAGCTCCGCCCCCACGGGCGCTTTATTGGCCACGCCTCCGTTGGGAGTCTCGCCCCTCCCGCTGACCTCTCTCTCGCCCCCTCTCCTCCGCTAACCCCCCCCCCCCTGGGTGGAGTCAAGCAAGGAGGGCGGTGATTGAGTAGCTTTGGCGGGAGTTGTGCCCGCACTTCCGAGTGGAGAGGCCGAGGAAGCGTTCTGTGGGCGGAACGAGCAGCAAAGGGGGGTCGGATGGGACAAAAAGAAAAAATATATCCCCCCACCACCAGAAGTGACTGGGAGGGGGGGGGGGCCTCGGTCCCCCGGGGAGGGGGAAACCCCAAAGAGGGAGGTAGGGGGGGATGAGTCGTTTGATCGACCTCCGCTAGGGCGGCGTCAGTGGCCGCGTCGGCGTCATAGAGTTTAGAATTCACGCTCATCCGTTAGTGTTGGCGGGACCCGCAACGCACTAGTTGAGCGTAGATCCCCGAGACCTACGGAGGTGTTGGGTGGAGTGCTTGGTTGGCCCTTGGTGTTGGTGTTGTCTTCCTCCCCCTCAGTTGACTGCGTAACAATGGTTTGGGTGTGAGGAGGAGGATGATTCGGTCAGAGAAGAAGCGGGAGTCGCCCCGAAGTGGTTTGGTGTATCACCCTTGCAGCAGCAAGCGGACAGATCCGCTTTCCCACAGCGTCCCTATTCCTCGTCTGAGCGGGGGCCTCCCCATGGTTAGAAAATGGCCAAGCTGGCCAGGAAGGGGTAACCTCCCTGGGGGATCGAGCGGGCGCGTCGGTGCGAGTCGAGGCGGAAGCCCAGTCTCGCGCTTTTCCGGCGGCCGTGTGATAGGGAGAGTCGGTGCCAAACCCACGTCGAACCCCGGAGTGAAAGCGCGCCAGACAAGGTTACCAACCTCATCGATTTTTTCCCTCCCTCCGCTCCGCTGTGTTTCACCAATGTACCTCACGTCCAAAGGAACATTTCCGTGTTCGAACGTCGCCGCTGTTCCTGCAAATACCTTGGAGAGGAAGGAGGAGCCCATCTTGTTCATTTCTAATAAATATTTTTGAGGAGTCTTCGTTTCTGAAAGCAATTGGTGAAAGAGGATATACTACTCCTCGTCATGGACGGGATGACGAGAAGGAAATTTCGCGATGGGATCGAGAGAAAGGGCATTCGGTGAGAAGGAGGCGAGCTGAAGGGGTGAGAAGTGGTTGGCGGAGCGGCTTACGCTGAGTGGGAGAGAGCGGCGGCGGTGGAGGTGGAGGACGGAGGAGAGAGGGAGGAGGCGGAGGAGGGTGGCGATTTCGAGCATTTGAACTTGAGGAGGGAGAGAAGCCGTTGAGAAATGGGCGGAGGAGACCACTGGCCAGTTAGCGCGCCGGCGACAGTGGAAGCAGTGGTCCAGTGGATTTTATTCCCCCTTTCCCCGTTCACCACTCCCACCACTATCCTTTGCCTGGAAGAACTCCTCCTGCCCCCCTCCATCTCTCCTTTCCTTTTGACTTTTCCTCGGAAGGTGGTGTTCTCGGTGTGACGGCTCCGTACGTGCGCGAGGGAAAGACTGTGGTGAAGGCGATGGATCGCCATGCTGCTGCCCGTGTGGCAGTGTGTGGTGGTGGTGGTGCCTCGAACCCCCCCTTTCTCCTCCCCGATGCCCTCCACACGCCCCTCTTCTAACCATGGAGTTTTAAATATATCCACACCGTCGGCGATGTGCTTTTAATGGCCATCGTCTCAACCTGCCACTGTCTCAACGTGTCGTACTGGATTATGAGATTTCGAGAGACTTGAATTGTTGTAACGTTTACCCAGCTGCGCTCGTGGATCGAGAGAAAATTGTGGTGCTGTGTGTTTGTGTGAGAGGAGAAGAGACGGAACGTGTCGTTCGTTTGAGTACGTGCACCAAAAATCGCAGGGAGTGGTTCTCCGGAACGGCGAAGGTATTACTCATGTCCTGTGACTGCCCTCGCCCCCAAATGGCCGCGGAACCGTTGAAGTATTGTTTTTCTTCCCGATCGGTGGAGCGACAGGTTGCGACTATCGGCGAACGGTCAGGAACAAATACTTCCCCTCACACCCAGCAACCTGTCGTAAGAAAGACCGCGCTTCTACATCACCCACCCAGTCTCTCACAACCTCCGGATGACCGTTGGTTGTTGATAAAAGATGGCGGACGTGGGGAGAGGGTAATGAGCCCGAGGCGGGAATGCGTGGGGAGGGAAGGACGTTGGAAGGGCATTTGTGCGGAATTTTCATGTGCGAAGAGCTCTCAGTCGGGACTCCCCAGTCCACTCCCCTCTCTCCCCCTTCTCTCTCCGAAGGAATCGAACTTCTGTCGACGGTGCCGTCTGCCATTAAGGGAGCGTCGGAACGTCCCGAAAAGGATCATCGCGTCCTAGCACGCGCGTGCATAAATATTGTCGTCCGGGAATGAATGATGTAGATAGAGGAAAGGAACATGAACGGTTATTTTCTCCGAGACGCGAATGCCCTCGTTCGCTTCAGGGTTTGGGATCAGGGCGGTTTTCTCGGGGCTGCTGGGGGGAAGTGAAGGTTGGAGGAGTCAGTCGGTCGAGAGAGCGGGGAGCTCGCAGAAATTTCGGATCGTCTAGTAGGGCGTCCGTCTCGGGCGAGGCGCGCCGTGCCGAGTCCGCGAATTCGAAACTGCTGCTGCTGCAGTAGTGAGGCGACAACATCCCGTGCGTGAATACAGGCGACGCTGTTCCTCAACAGACCCCCGACGCCTCTCCACTCTCGGCGCCCCCTCTTGTCCCGCGCCCCCTTCTCTCTCTTTCTCCGAATATTCTCTCCACTCCGATCTCCCCCCCCCATATGCCCCCTCCCAACACTTCCACCCCCGCGTCCCCTTTCCCTCGTTCCATCTCTTTCTCTTGCGACCCCCCTTCCCATATCTCCTCGCTCCCGTGCGCCGCCGTTCCGCAGGGTGTACGGGGGTTCAGTATTGATCTCCACTCCTTCACCAGTCGCCCCCTCCGCCCCAGCCTCCACCGCTTTCCCCTTTCCCCTCCCGCCCCCACACTACGCCCCCGTTTCCCACCATCCCCTCTCTTCCCCCATCCCAACGCGCTCTCTCTCTCCCCTTACCCCTTGCCGTTCCTGCACCCCTCCCTCGTTACCCTTCCCTCCCGATTTCCGTGGGGATTTCCTCCTCCCCCCCCCTTGAGTTAATCCTACCTCCGCTCTTCCGCACACCTCTCACCCTCATTCTTCCCTCCCTACCTTCTAATATACTACACATTAATATGTATTTAAAAAACGAATACACCGGTAGTCTCCATTTATTCGACCGGCAGTTTTCTTTCGCCTTTCGCAAAGTACTTGGGCGTGAAACGGTTTCTCCTCGTTCATGAGCACACTTAGTCAATCCGAAGTGGCGGATTTGCTGTACCCTGAAATTTGAAGCAATCTGGGGTGAGAACCGTTAATGGATTGCTTGTAGCACCGAGCGGCGAGATTTGGTGGTCAGGTCGGTGAGCAACATGAGCACACCATGGGCCTCACAACGGACGAGACAATAAGACCCACCAGGACTACCGGCGAAAGTCTGTCGTGGAAACGAACGTGTCGGAAATAATGGGCAAGATCTCTTGCGCCTAAAAGCTCGTCTAATTAATTATCACAGTGCGAAAAATAAAAATAATAATATTCAGCCATATTTTACATTTGTTCAAATGTCATGAAATGAAATATTTCCTCGACATTTGGAATGTTATGCCCGATCCCGTCTAGCTTACCGCGTGTGATGTGGTACTCAACTCCTCGCGAGACCAGACGACGCGGCACCCAAGTCAGTTAAGGTCGTGAAAAACGCAAGGAAAATAGCTGGAGAGACTGAAACCAGGAAAACTTAATGCTTATGAGCCTTTCGTGGCTCACCCATTCGCACCACGTGCGTTCCTGCCTCTCGGAACCCTTTCATCCGTACCCCCCCCCCCGCCGCGACCCAATCAATCCCTTCCGGCCCTCCCTCGTTTGTCTTCACGCCTGCCGTCTTCCCTCATTCCTTCATTCGGTTTCTACGACATGCGAAAATCCATTCCGTCATTAAGGCCGAGTTATCCTGCCGCGCGACATCACATTCTCCCCTCCCCCTTAATCCCCTTGGAGCGTAATCCTTCTGGGAAGGGGGGAGGGGGTGAGTTGAGGCTAAAAGGGGCAAAGAACCCTTCCGTTGCTGCTGCTCGCACGAGTCCCACTCACCCGTGCACCGACCGCCACACACGCATCCTCGCCCCAATCTCTCCCTCACTTGTTTTCCTCCCCCTCGCGACTGACTCGGGTTGTGTGTATCTCGGTCCATTCCCCTCGTTTCTCACCCCTCTGTCCCTCCCAAACCCCCCTGTATCTCTCACCCCTGGAGTTTTCTAGTCGTCACTCTGCCGAGTGCCCTCGAGCAATGCCGTCGCGAAGCGAATCCATCCCCCCTGTTTGTCACCACTTCGTTTATTTCGCCGGCTAATTTTGCGTGCATTTCAAATGACGAGCAGTGTGCTCTGGGATCTGGCATCTTCAATTTTCGCACGGGATCGCTTCCACCTTATATTCCTCCCGAGGTGAGAACATTTCGTTTGCCAGCCCAGCGACCCATTTCGCGTGCTAGTCTCCTCCCTGACCGAATTCATGCCTGCCAGTTTAGCCCCGGTGAGAGCGCACGGTTCGACGCCCACTCGAGGGGGAAGGATGACGGTCAACATATGAAATGAAATTGGCCCCTTGAATCCACAGACGCAAATCCATAGGGCTTCTTCATCCGGTAGCGCGGGCTACGTGGCAGGCAAGATAACCGTGATGGCTTCTTTTTGAGTTTCCTATGAAATTCGCCACCGAGGTGGGTGGGCGCTGTGTTTCCTTCTGGCCGTCCTATGTTGCACTAAATAGAGAGGTGTCGCGATTCGAGACATATCGCCTCGTTTCTCGCGCTAATTTTTGGCGGCTTGCGAAGTTATTCCGGGTCCCCCCGCTGCCGGGGTGAATCGCTCCGAGCCGTCCCGTCGCCTTGAAGATTTTGCGTTAAAATTAGTGCGCTATCAGGGCGTTTCGGGGAATAACAGTTTTCCCCCTCTCATTTCTCCCCCCCTTCCGATGGTGCGGGAGCAACAGTGTAGCCGACAGGCGAGCCATTCATTCGCTCGACCCTCCCTCCTTCCGCGCGCGCCCCCTGCCCTTTCCTGTACCCCGCATACCACCCTCTCGCGGGGCTTGAACGACGTGCCTGCCTCGTATGGATCGCATTCGCTGGTTCGCTGTGACCGTGAGCATGGGAGCCGGGAGTCCGTTCATCCATCCACTCGAGCCGCATCCCGAATTTTTTTTTGCACACATATGTGCGAGTTGATGCACCCATGCATCTTCCCCCGGGAGGCAGGGACTATGTTGTACCTTCCACATAAAAATCATACATGTACATACTTCCGCTCACACACGTGCCTGCATGATTCTGGTACCAGACGGCATCGGGGACGTACTCCTGGCGTGACCAAGTGATGATTCAATGGCACGGTGGCGGATCCCTTCCATTCCGGGCGAGCGGGTGCGTTTGACGGGGCCCATCGAGGGCCGAAGGAGTTTCGGTGAGGGGGGAAGGTTTATTCTGACGGCTATCGTCACGAGGGCCTTTCTTTCCTCCCCCATATATCCCTCGATCTCCCCTCATGGTTTTCGCTCATAATATTCTCTTCCCTCGCAGCAATCCTCCCCCGCCAGCGCCGCTGCCTCTTCTTTCTCCTCTCTTTTTCTCTTCCAATTTCCATCCCTACGTTATGCCCTCCCCTATTTTCCCCTCCCTTCCTCCCCTCCTCTCTCATCCCCCTCCTTCCGCGACGACACTCTTTCCCCTTCCGGCCGTCACGAGCTGCGCATGCGCCGACGTCGTCTCTCTTTCTCTCTCTCTCTCCACCACTTCTCGCCGCTCGGTCTCCTCTACTCCCTCGATCTCTTCTACACCTCGCTCGTACCCATTCTGCCTACTCCCTTCTCTGCTCGGCCCTTCGGCATTCGTACTCCCCTGTGAAATCCTGGATACCTCTCTCTCCGCCGGCGCCTCGTCATCCTCCTCACTCGATACCATTTCTGAGTGCACGCACTCTTGTTTGATTATTTTTTCTCAAATCAGCCGGACTTCGCGAATATCACACGGCTTGCTTCTCGTCGCATTCTGCGGATGATGTGGTTTTTTTTGTCGGTATTCTCGTTCGATGCACGAGGAAAAATGAATTCACGAACCCACGGTCCTCTCGGCCCGGAGCCTCCTGGCTTCCTTCCTCTCCCGAGGTAGGATCCTTCGACATCGTCGGAATGGTGATTGTGGGTGCTTACCTGTCCCGAAGATTTAACAGATATCCAGAGTTCTGTTTTTTTGTGTTCTGTGAGTGCAATGAGATTCTCCGGTGTGGTTTTCGGGAAATGTGCGAATTGTGGGCTTCAGTGCTTCTAAATGTCGTGGGTCAGTGATTGGTGTCGGCGGGAGGAGCATGCGCTTTTCGGTGAGTCCATATCATTGTCATAGTGGTAATTATGGTATGAATGAAAGATTTGTGCTCCCATTTCACCCTTCGTCTTTCCATGTCTTTGCTCCGGCCTTTGAGGAATCGGTCGTATTTCAGGATTGCTCAGTTCATCATTTTTCAATTATTTTTAAAATTTGGATATTTCCTGCGACTAAAAGAAAAATTATGGAGTGTAACGTTTCTGACATGCGGTGTTTTATATGCGAAGAATGTGCTTTGGAAATTAATTTGCGAAGTTATCTTTCCTACGAATATTATATTTTTCTTTCACCAGCCTCGGACTGTGTCTTTCGTGAGATGGATTGGATTTATACTAGCCATCATTTATGTGAATCTACTTACTTTTGTCGAAAAACATTTTTTTTGCGGCTTCATGGGTATAGATATTTGTTTAATTAGCAGTTTTAGATGTTCCCGAAATTATAGTGCTACTTAATTTCCAAGCATTCTTATTTTCACATGTTCTCGCCGGGTATCAGTGTGGTGAATATTTTCATCTTATCTTTCTCCTTTCGTGAGTAATGTTTGGGTATTACATAATTTCTATATATGCTTTTGATTGTGCGTAATGACAGAACTACGCTCCTGTGGAGTATCGAACGAAGGAATATTAATAAGCTTCTCATTGTAGAAAATTTGAATGCATTTAATGGCTTACGGTACGGTTTCTTTTTGATGATTTCTACAGTATTTTTATAAAATTTGAATATTTTTCATATCTTAATTGAACTAGCCATCTTTTAATTGAAAAAAATATGCCAACGCTGTAGTAGTTTTATTAACGTCGTTAATGATACAAGCATTAAACACGTTTGAAATCGAATTCTGAAAAATTACTTATCGATTTCACATCATTTGTCCCGCAGACACAAGCCTTGGGAGACTATTTCCGTGGTTTTTGAACTTTCACCTTTTTTTAAACGATGAATTTGAGTAATCTCGGCATTGGTAGTGGGAACTTAAAATTATATTTGTAATATGCAATTAATTACAAACTCGTTGTATGATCGATAGAATTTTCTAGAATGATGACCGTAATTTCTACGATTTTTTTTGAAGATGGGTGAATGGGAGGATGGCCATAGACCGTCTTGTAGGCAAATTAAAATTCTTTTGAATGGATTATTTCCCCTTGACTTAACGGGCGGCGCTTGCTTCGCTGCAAATGAATGCAGCGCTGCAACTGGAGAACCCTTTTACCATTGTGCCGGCACTTGTTGCATTTTCAATCTGGTTGAAAGTAGCTTCTGTAAGCCTTGCAGAATCACAGGTCGTTTGTTTCTTCGTGATGTGAGATAGGGCATGCGTTATTTCGGACATGTCCTCTATGTGACTTTTTACTCCTTTGCAAGGTGACATCATATAATTCGGTAGTTGCCCGATAATTCCAGAATAACTACGCTACTTATCACCACCATTGCATTAAATGTAGCATGTTTCTAAGCGGGGTCATGTGACCCTTTCTGGTTGAAATCTCAGTATTTTCATTAGTGTTTGTTGAAATAATTACTTAATATTTTGGGGAAATCGCCTTTTTTTGTCTATTAGTAGCTATATTAATTAGTGTGCTGCCCTGGCTCCACAGCCATTAATTAGTGGCTGCACAGAATATTTGCAAGCATTGCGGCCACCGCGTGACGTTAACATTTTTTGGGAAATTGAAACCAGTCTTACGTAAATTCACCTCCACTCAACATGCCCACGTTTTGTGTCACATTGCCAGTACATGGTAAGCGAGGGCATTAAGTCTAGTCGCATATGTCTTATCTATTGATAAGGCTACGTTTTAATGAGATCAAATTTTTAGGTTGCGGCGTAGATAATGGGAGTACATTTATGAATTAGATTAGAATTATTTTCTCATGCGAAACATTATTGTAACATCACGACAAATTCTTTTTGCATGCTTCGTACGTTTTACAGAAGTCAAAAGTCAGTTATGACATCGCAATGGCAGTATGCGATCCAATATTAACGAATAATGTGGATATTCGCGACTTTTTTTAGGATGCCTTCGTATGGGCATTTCATACCGTTAGTCACTTAACCATTCATCACGAGTGGGGTTGCGGCAAGGGGGGTGAAATTATCGCATGTGCAGAGTGATTGGAGTAGGAATTGAAATATGAATTAAGTAAATATTGGACCGGGAAGAGTTGAAGGGTGTCTCGTCCTTGTGACTGCTGCGTGAGTTATCCAACATCATCTGTCGGAAAAGGCATGTGTATATTATTTATATATAATTAGGTTTATGATATTCTTCTAACAGTTTTCTATCAGGCCGTCAATTTGAAATTCCTGAAATATATTAGGTTATTTTTTTTATATAAGAGTATATTTCGGGAAAGAATTGTGTCATATGGAAGAAACATATGGTCGCCAATTTCGAATAAACGCTCATTGCCGAAAATTAAAAAACTATGGAATATTTGCGCAATAAAAATGCCATAAGTGACGATTCGTAATTTTTTTAGTGGCGATGCAATCGGCTTCAGTTTAAACGCCACGAAAAGCTGAGAAGCGACAAATATGATACTACCACGTTCATGCGATTTTGTATGGAGAAAAGACAACTTTATTCGAAATTGTTAGATTTTAGCTCTTGACGTTTTTAAATCCAAGGAAGTGTTTCGTAATCAAAGGATAATAATGACTGGTAACCCAATCTCATACCATTCTTTTTTTGTCCCCACCATTCGTCAGATAGTTCGCCTAAAGCTAAAGAGAAGGCACCTACTACATGGAGTGTATAAAACGATAAGCAAGCATTTTTTAGGTGTAGTCTACCGGCTTAGGAGAGGTTTTTGATGGAGCCACACCATAACCAACTACTGTACTCCTAAGCTAAGGACTAACATGGCACAAAATATGCCCTTCCTCCCGTACTACGTATTACAAAACTCATTATTTAGCTCTTCATATTTTCTACCCCCATAAATTTAATCCAAAATGCCTATTTTTTTCCTCCGGCTATTTTGCCTTCCCATCATTCTCCCCTCCATTCGTTAATTTGATTTCATAATATTTGCTTTTTTTAAATTTTACTATTACAAATTTATTATTTCCTTAAAACGACTCTGGCTATAAATTATGACTACAAAATGTTTTAGTTTCTTCTCTTTCCACTGACGCTGGTTTGCAATAGTATGATCGTGACTTTCTACGTTAAAACCATTTTTAAACGAAAAATTCTATTGATTTTTTAAGTACTCTCCGGCATTATTTGGTAGCCGATCACTATAGAAATGAATATTTTATTTCGTCTTTGTAACATCGACAACTGGTGGAACAGAGCACGCATGTTGCCCTTCCGTCCGTACCCTAGTATGCGTTAATGAGACTCGTGATATTTCATTTAATTGTAGCTATCTTTCCCAGGATATTTAAGATACACGATTAAAATATTCATTATTGCTTATTGTCAGGGTGAGTTTTTTTTCTGTGGCTCACAATTCAAGCTATTATCTCACTCGTCAGGTGTCTGTGCAGAGTCGCGTGACTTGCATGATATTTTATTCCTATTTTTTCAACTAGTCGGTTAACACTTCTGAATTATCACCGGCGAGAAAATTACCGCTTTTATCTGACCTTGCATATTATCTAGTTTTAATCGCTATGCACGCTGCACGGAGGATAGTTATTCATTACACTGCGTGGTTTTGAGGAACAACGTGAAACCGCTGATATGCCTGGTACTCTTTGGCCGCGAATTTCGAATTCGACTGTTTCATCCTTTAACGGCATACCTGTATTTTCAACCTTTTTTGAGAATTAAGTTTAGTAATTCAGCAGTGTGGTGCTTTGAAACATTTATCTGAAGATGATTTTATCCATCGGGTTGATTGTTGGTCCTGATTAAGGGCTTAATATTCTTAATAGAATGGGTGAGACTGCATAATTGAAATGTAGGAGACTCCGGTGCGGTCCCCCTGCGACAAATTATAGCGGTGGCTTGCAGAGTACTTGCAGGGTTTAGATGAAAAATATACTAAAATCTGCTAACAAATTTCTTATCATTCTATTTTTCTGTTGCAATTCTATAATATTGTTATTTTTGTTGTCTACAATTCTGTGAGATGTACATGGAAGAGGTGTAAAAGATTTCTCAAATGAGAGTAATCCCGACAAGTGAAGCCTAAGGGGGTGGTTGCTTTCATTAATGAGGCAGGTTTTTAAATTGCTTATTGGGCATACCATTTGGTATTGCGCGTATGTACTTCCACCTTTAAGCGTCTATCATCATAATCTATCATGTATTTTTCCCCAGGATCAAATTGATGTGACCCGCTGTTCGAAGGTTATCAAAAGTGCAACTTTATGCGCGACGCGCCATAATGCTGTAGCTCGCGCACGTCTTCAAAGCTCTCCTTGCCAAAGAATTCGTGCAACTGAGACTTCCTAAGATGCATAGAAAGTGGGTGGGTACATACATGGGAGGAGAGGTGATCCAGGGGAAGAGTTGAATTGGAGCGAAAGGGTTGGGAAACGGGTGCGGGTGGGACGCCCGAGTGCAGGGGGGTGAGTCAGGTGCCCGCAGCTGCGGGCAGCCTTCTGGGCCACAGCAGTCCACCGACAGCGCTCGCAGGAGAAGATTGTCGATTCTACGCGGGAAACTGGGAGGGGGGGGAGAACCTTAGGCGAGCAGTTTGAGTTGGGGCCCACGTGGCCCCCGGGCCGCCTTGGCCAATTAGCCGGCCGACAGTCTGAAGGGGCGGTGGCCCGCAACCATTAGCGAAACGTATTTGCCGAGTGGCTCACGGAAGTGGGCCAGTGCCAATGGGACATTCGGACTAGCATGAGGTTCCTAATGGAGGTCCACTTAACCCGTTAGTGTCCCCGCGCGCATGGACGTAAAATGTGGACGAGAGGCACCCTCCCTGTTGGAGACCTCCGCGATATTGCAACTTACTGGTCTGAATTTTGTGCGAACGACACTAATTGATTTATTATGATACAGCAAATAATAGGTGTCTTCCATCATGTTCTTTCAAATGAGAATGGAAGCAGGATGATGATATACCTAAGGCTTGGTGGTTTCTCGGAAAGCTTTGTTTACTTATTTACGTTTGAATCAATTGTTTTTTTTACGTCGCAGCTTAGACATTCCGTAATAAATTAGGCCTTCGGTTGGTGGAGTCATTTTTTACCTATCCAGCGGAAAATAAAACGATTTTTTCGTTAGAGAGAGTGCTTATTGCCCGCTGTGCGTATGTTGAAAAATGCCTAATAACTGTATCCATCCATCTCGTACAGCTCGCATATGTAGGCGAAGAATAATAGTTACAGTGTTGTGCACTAAATGTTTAATTCAAAAGATTGCTTATCCCGGACATCATCTTATACTAAAAATACTTCCATTTTAATGAACCTGGAATTTTCCCAAGGATAGTCGAGATACCAGACTAACCCTTACTTTCCGTGAGGCTATAAAATCTTACTCAGTTCGTAAAATATACTTTTGAGTGCCATCGTATTTTTACAATTTGTCTTAGAAAAATGTTTTTCGCAAATGAAATGACACGCTGTTTTAATGGCTTAACCATATTATTTTTGTTTAATAAAAGGATAATTTAAAGTAATGGAAAAGCACTTTTCCGGAAAAAATATTTTTTTTCTTAAAATATTTCCATAATTTTCTATTCTTATGTAAAATGTTCACCAAAGGATCTAGCTACAACCCTGATAGTGGAAAAAGTCCATTTTTGGACCCTTCGTGCAGGAATTTGTAAGCCAGAAAGTACTTGTGAGTTGATGTAATTTGGTGTTGAATTACTGAAACGGGTGGTATCATTCTGCAGTGGTGATTCGGTCGCACCACAAAACAGCATGCATGCCCCAAGTTTCATTCGAGCCTTAGCACCCTTGGGTTAGCTGGTGAACCCCATTTGGCTGACCAGACCGGCAATAACCTATAAATGTATGAGGTAGGAGTGCCGTAATGGACGCTCTCATTAACATCAAATTGCCCAGCTTGAACAAATTATGGCATTGTTCGTATTTTTTTTAAGTCATTTGATTTAAATAGTTTCCTCGTAATCATTATGGGCCGTCATTGTTCAGCATACAGTGCCATTCTTCTGCGGTTTTAAAACATGCAATTGAGATGGAATCGAGTAGAAATGAGTATCATTACTTCGAAAGAGTTTTTAATGTTGTAATTACCGAAATCATAGGTGAAAAATATTCCTCGCGGAGGAGAAGGAAAAGTCTAGCCGTAAACCGTGATAATTCCTGGGACCACTCAGAAGTTTATTGCCGACAAATATTTCCTTAAAATTTTAGGAGGATTTTTTAAATAATGCATTTGGGAGATATTTGTTGGTAGTAATCTTCATCCTTGAATATAAGCGTGTGCGGATTTTTAACATCCTTGAGTTGAGCCATTTTTGTAATAGCCTCCGAGATAAATCATGACAATGTTGTTGCTAAGAATAAACGAGGAAACCTGAAAAAGACGTAATACTTGGGCCTCTTTCCTTACAGGACATCCTTGTGGTACATTAGTGCAGTTGCCTAATTGCGGTTGTCGCGTTGGGTTAGGGGACGTTCGTCATTGCTGATGTGGTCTTCAAGCCAATTTCTCATCACGATGGCGCAACCCTGATAAATAACGATGGATTCATTCTCTCTTGAATTACAGCCCTATGAAACGAATCTGATCCGCGATCTTCTGCAGGAGTCACGCTATAACCTCTGAAACACGGTAGGAAAACATTTCTCGATATTCTCCGAGTGTAAGACTAGGACGTTATCATGTACCCATCTAGAGACATTACACCTCGCTGTGAAAATTGAGTATTCTCATTACAAGGGCCGTCTCGTGTTGGTTTTTCATCAGTTGTTAGTGAAAATACAATATTCTGTGGATTTTTACCCACATCTTGAGAACGGAATTCAGTTGTGAATAATGCTTAATTCTACACTTGCACGTTATGAGTATTGTGTTAGGGTTGAGATATACCGGTCGAGTATTTCTCTTAAACTTCCGGCGACGTGGTATGATCAATTCCGTTAAATCTAATAAGTGATCTGTATTCGTGAAAAAACTCATTTCGATTTCGATCAACCTTTAATTTTGTTTTTAATAGTTGATGTAAGGTTGTATGTTTTCAGTATTACTGGTATAATAATAATTTTTGTAGCTAAAAAATGCCATAAATGAAGTCTGTTTCCATTTTTTTCTGGATTTGGTGTTCGTCTTAATTTGTGAAATGTATATGAAAAACCTGGTTATGGTGGCACTCTGATCCAATTAAACCATTTTTACACTTTAATACATCTTATTTAAGCATCTGGATTGGACTTTACACAAGTATTTTATTTATTAATATTCTGGCGCAGTCATAATGGAATCGCAAGAGTTTTGCATAATTGTAGGTTTTAATAGTTCCTTGAGTGTATTTTAAACTAGTGGTAGATTGTTTCTACTGTTTGTAGTTATTTTCCTTCTCTCTCATTAACCTCAGTCGTTACTTTCCTTTTTCAATGTATGTAGATGTCTTGTAGATGTCAGGATTTAACTTAGATCTACGCAATAAATGTGGGGAATAAATTTTAAGCATGGAATTATGCAGTGAAAACGGCAATTGGGAGTTGGTTAACTTTAACTCGAATGGGTATTCGACTGGTCGATTTATTTTGCATTTGATATGCATATCATTTAGTGAAGGATTACCTATACCTAGCTGAATAAAATATTTCATTTTATTGAAATTATTACTGTGGTCGACTCTTTTATTTCGATTTTACATATTGCATCGTTTTGTATCAGCTTCCATAAATGTCTGACATGGAATAATGTGTCATATTATCAGCATGCAATGTGTGTTATTTTAATTTGCAAATACGTTTCCAATACGTTAAACTTACTGTTAACGTTGGTAATTTCTACAAAGAGTCAATTTTTATTATCGATGATAAATCGGTGCTTAACAAGGCCCTCGTATCATTTTATTTTAGGGGACCGAGTATAAGTATGAAATAGTTCAAAAATTCGATATTCGACATATTTTTAGCTCTACCATCTAGGATGAATTGAAATTATCTGCGAGGGAGACCTAAACATTTACTTGTAGGTAACAGTATTACTTTTTGCTAAAATTTATTTTTCTGGACTAATAATAATGAGCAAGCTGTTTCAAATAATTGAAGATGTTTACGCCTCCAGAACAGAATAGCTTAGACGACATAATTTGGATGTTTTTCGTCCTGAATTCAGGAAATATTTTATCCTAGGCATCACGGTATATCATATACACAGTATCAAGGAATGCATTTAATAATGGTTATGATGAAAAAACAGTAATTCTGCGTTCAAAACCACGCCGGTCAAGTGTCCTCGTGCAGGAGAAATCTTATCTACATCGTTGACTCGACTGCGTGTTAAAGCAATGTTATAAATTTTTCATTGATTTTATGTGCATTGAAAGATAGATTAATTTATGAATCCAATTCCAAGAGATAATTATATTTCAAAAAATTAATTGGGCGTAAATGATATCCTGGAAGCCTCCGTAGAGACTTGGGCGACTTATTATGGAGCACAGTAGCCATTAAGGAAGGCAAACGAATGTCTATATACTCTGAGAGAAGAGGAATTTCAGAATAAGAAAAAAGAAAGAAAGCAAAGGATAAAGTATAACCAAATGGTATCGATGCCATACTATTGTCGATAAAATAGAAAAATTCTATACTTGTGTCAAAATGTATAATTATTGCCTAATATCTAAGACTGCTTGCTATTGTAATGACAAAAAATTATATGGATTGATGAATTGATCGTAGCCGATCACGGTATTATATGGCGAAAGGCAAAAGTCGATTCTGAACACTTCATCTAATCCATACTGGACGTAAATAATTAAATGGAATAGCAGGTATTATTTTTAGAAATGCAATTGGCATGTTTAAGCATGCTCTTCGGATAATTTTGTTGTGACTGAGGATAGGATCCTTCACGACACAGAGAGGTTCAGGGGGGGATCAGGTTCACCGTGGTAAAACAAGTCTTTGAAAATTGCCGTGTAAAATGTGGAAGTAAAAGCACTTTCAAAACCTCTTTTAGAATATTCGAACCCGAGAAAACGCCATTATTGACGTAAATAATGCTTAGCGTAGGCATTAAGATTCGTTGAAATTAGCCATGGGTGAAAGTAGTCTAATAGCGGTGATTGCTGAAATAGTTCAGAAATCATATGATTGCAGAATATTGAATGCTGTATTGAACTTGCTAAGAAACATATATAGGGTCACTCTTTAATGCGTAGTCAATAATGAGCACCTGCTCGTAATTCATAGGCAACTGCGAATATGTTAGAAAAAAATACTTGAGCTAATTGGTAAATTATTTTTACGTAAATAATATGCGATGGAAACTTCTAAATTTTCTCGTTCCAAATTCTATCTCGGAACGTCCTTTCCCTTTGCTCTGAAAACCCCTTGGCTGTGGTTATCATGCCGGGAGTGCAGATAGAAGTAAAGGTATGAGTTAGGAAAATTGAATGTTTGATGTCATTATTTATTCAGTTGCATTTCTCTTATTATCTCATAGCCCAATTTTGTAATTTTGTTGGATCACGTTTAGTCATTCCTTCCTTAGACACCAAAAGTAAGATGTAATGTTTCCCTAAAGTTTCTTATTTTCTACCTATGAGGCGAAATGGGTTCCCGTCATGGAGTTCTAATTCCCATTCCACACTCAATAAAAATATTTAGAGGAATTCCTGGAAATTCCTTTAGCAATTTATTTTTCTCTGAACACTTAACACGAAGAGTTTAATGGTGGCCCTAACTTGTTTGAGATAATGCCTTTCTTTTTGCTTTTTATTAAATTATAGTACCCCGTTTTAGTGGATGAAACCTATTGTGCTGTCCCAGGTATTTTCCTATTGTTACTTTTCTTAAAAAATATTTAGAAGGGAGAGTAAGGAGGTAAATGATGAATTTAATATCTTATGTAATAATACATTATTTATCGATTATGATGATTTACATATTTCAGTGCCAGCTTTGGTGTTATATTGATGGCGGAACATCATTTCATTTGCCAATTATATGAACTGTCGACTCATAGAATGAATCTCATGTGGGAGCTCATGGTTACCTGACTGCTCTTTTGGAGATAATTTCCCATAAATTTCCATTTACTCCATGTGTAAAATAAGAAAGTTTAAGTTCCCACCTTTTAAGGCTAGTCGATGAAATAAATTGGTTTCCATTCTCGATAAAACTGTGTCATGCAATTACCTTCAAGCTGGAAATGCGAAAGTCGCCTGCAGACCGAAGCGTGAAACATAGAAATCATAAATGAAGATTCACCTCCCAAATCACCTTGGACTTGTATGCGGCTCGCTTGGGCTTTCACCTCTTTGAAGAAGTTATTTTTCGCTGCGATTTTTTCGAAGAAATTCCATTTGAACTTTTTTTTCTCTTGGTTTGCTTGAACTCGAAACGGAAGGCAAAAATCCTGCCGTAGTTTTCGTGTCTGCCATTTGTTTTAGAGGTTTGAACGAAATCACTTTGAAAGAGAGGGGTAAGTGTCTCATTGGTAAAAATGTGTGTCGTGGTAATGACTCCCTCCCATCTATTTTCATTCTCATTGGCGTCTCGTTTGCTCGTCTTTCGCATACCATGCCCGTCATTCAATTAATCCCACAACACTTCCCTTCAGCCCCGCCAACCCCCATCGCCGTTCTCCTCTTCCTCCTCCACCGTCCTTCCTATCGTCACACCCCTCTCTCTCCGTTCTCCTTCCCTCTCATCCCTTATTCCATTTCCTCCTCATCGCGGCGCTTCTTCCACTCCGTCCTCCCCCAACGCCCCTCCTGGTTGTGACTCCACGACCCATTTGCCATATTACGCCATCCCGCCTCTCTTCCATATTCGTCCTCCTCTCCCCCCCCTTCCCTCCCTCGCTCCCCCTCCTCTCTTTCTCTCTCTCTCTCCCCACTTCCTTCTCTCCCTCTGTTGCGTAAGCCCTCCACGTATTGACTTTTTACCCTCGCCCGCAGCACCTCCACTCCCAACGAGTCCCCCGCCTCCTGTCTCTCTCCCCACCCATCTTCCCTCCCCAAACTCCCCTCCTCCTCGTCGCCGCCCCCCTTCCACTTCCCTTGCCCCCTCCCCTTTGACCTCCCGTTCAGGCTCCTATCCCCCACGGCCCACCTACCCTATCTCCCTCTCCCTTCCCTCCCACCAAACCCATTTCCTTACGCGAGAGCTTCCGGCTCGACGTGGGCGAGCCTTCAGTTTGTATGAGCGCCCCCGTGTGGTGAAGCTTCGCGGGGGGAAAGGGGGCAATGCGGGGGAGAGGGTAGGGGGCCTAGCGCGGAGTGATTGGCGGAGGGTCGCGTGTGTTGTCTGTGTGGTGCCTACGTTCGAGGGGACCGCTTCAGACGGTGAGGGAAAAAGGCGGGCGTGTCGGCTGTCCCTGCCGCCGCCGGCCCGCGATCCGCCCTCCTGATCCATCCTCCTGCATCTTCCAACCCCTCCCATAATGCGTGCAAATGTATCTTCATTGCCCAGTTGTGATTGGCAATGCCGGTAGTACTTCTGCTTCAATTTCTCTTTGGACGAACAATCTGGGGCCGTCTTAAAGCTCCGCGATTTGATGATTTGGGTCGGACAGATATCGTTGCAGAACGAGTTATTTGAGTGGGAGTGTTCATACGGATGAGGAAGCGCTGCTCGATAATTGCGAAGTAGCCTGCGTGAGATTTATGTTTGATTGGTGTACCTATGAGAAGAGTATTAGAAAATGTCGGTAGTGATTATATTGTTTTATGACTGGTGTGTGAGAACTTAGTACTATATTTCACCGATTCGTCTTTCTGGTCATTAAAACTCATCATGTCATATTTCGTTAATGTATGGTTCTCGTTTTGTTTTATTATTTCGTATGTCGTTTTGTGAGGGAACACTTCTTAACCGCTTACAAGATAAATTCTATGCTATAAATGAATATTTTTTCTCTGCCTGATTTACGGTAGTTTTCTATTCTTTAATAATACTTAATTTGCCACCTAATAATATCTATCCAAACGATGTACTACACGTCATGTTGTAAGAGTTCTGTTCGTAGTAAGTATTCTAAAAAGCCGTTGGCCGGGTGTTAGAACGTGGTGAGAATGTTGCCGCGTTTATTATATGTATGATTATCGTCAGAGATGCTTGATCATTTTCGGGGCTTCGGTCCGCTCCCTTGAAATGCTTGGTGTGTCATAGAGTTATTGTACGTTTTGTGGTTATATTGGTTTTTGTTTTGCTAATAAATCTAGTTGTGCTCTGTGCACTGTTTTTTGAGCTGTATTTTTATTCAAACATTTTAAAGAGGTTCATAATAAAAAAATTGTTCAGTTCCTTCCCAGGAATTATTATAGCACTCAAGGAAACTACTTAAGTTGATAGCTCGCGCACACACTTCTTTCGGAAAAACCTAATTGTGCGGTAGGCTTTTACGTTATATTCCCTGGAGATTAAGGTTGACAGGTTTGATTCGCCCTGTCCTTTGCACGAATGACCGCTAATTGTAGAGCGTATTTATTGCGTCGTAGTGGGGTTATTGATGCCACTCGCTTAATTAAACAATTATCGTGTGAAGTCGTCCTTCGATACGCTCCAAGACCTTCCTTGGCTTAGTACCTGCACAGCCACCGTGGAAATGGCTATTTTTCCATGGGGACGACTGACAATTGTTACGAGTGAGCTGGGAGAGTTTGATGGTGTAATAATTATTATTCTGCTTTTCATCGGCCGTTGCGATCAGGAGTGGATTGAAAGGGGGGGGGGAGGATATGGCGAGGCGTGCCGCGAAGCGTTTTGCAATCCCCAAGGATGAGTGAGTCTGAGTCAAGGCGGAAGGGTTAAAATAGAATGGAACTGGCGAGATCAAAAGATACTGAGGTGTGGTGGGAAAGAGTGGTGTTCGATTCCATTTCCGCAATAGACGCTGCGCCCATTTTTTTGCATCAAATTCTGCTTTGGGGGGAGGGGGGGATAGACTATTGGAAAGCTGTTTCATCCTATTTCCCGTGTCGGATGTTTGAAACGGAATAATTTCTGGGCTCTTTCGAGCCCCAGAGGTTCCTCTATTTGCTCCGGAATTCGCTTGGCTTCTTCTTTAATTTCATTATCAGTTCCGAGTTTTACGTCGGCCATCCGAATCTTTTAATTTTTTGTATGTCTGACGAAGTTCATTATTGACTCAATATTTGCTTTGTTAATCCTCGTCTTTGGGGATATTATTCCAATCTATTACCGGTAGTAGACAGTTACTTTTATGTCGTCAGCATGGGCTTTTTTGCTCCAATATATTCAGATTGAATTCCAAATCTATTCAGATACCCAATGTGTCGTAGATTAAATTTCATTGGAAGTTTGCTTTTTTTGTCCGCAATTTGTCATTCCGATGGTGGTCTAGCATGATTTCCTATCTGCGCTAGTTAATGAGCTACTTTTTATGCTCCACTGATTATTGAACGGGGAAAGCGACATTAATTCTTAAATGATTTGGTGTATTTTTCTGCTTCTTAGATCTAAAATGTATTTATTCATAATTCTGAGCATTGTTTAGTTTTTCATGCTGCAACTGGCTTTGATATGATTATTTTCTCTTCTTACCACATTTTTATGAACACTTTTTCCCTGATCTAAGACGCTTTTCTGCCTCCTGTTCAAACAGCAAGCTGCCATCATCTTGGAGGCGCATTTTAACTTCTAGGATGTACGTGGGTGGTCTGAAAAGTTTCAGACTCGGAAAATTTCAGTAAAAATGTCTTGTATCTATGTTAGGTCGGAAACTTTTCAGACCACCCTTGTATTTTTTGCGCATGTCCAAGATTTTACACCTAATCTTTAGATATTTCAAGATGAGGATCTTTGCAGTTTAGCGCTTGCCCCACCGATAAATTTTATATACAGTTTTGGAAAAAAACAAGTACTGTAATGATATATGTAATAGTTTCTTTAGAATTAAAATTATTAAGTTGTGCATAATTGAGAGTTGATGAAATTCTATAAAGTGATACACTATTTCAAATTAGGTATAAGGAAAAGTATAACATTTTCTTGTATTTATGTCAGTCCCATTAATTGGCTTCTTGGATTTCAAGATGTAAGATCCCTGTGGTTTTGCTAAAAAAATCTATAGCATACCAAGGGCATCATTATTTTCTGCTAAATGGATATTGTGTATCTATTCGTTATGAAACCTATTTCATGAACTCACTTTTAAGTTTTTGCCTACTTTTCTGAAAATCACGATTAATTTCAATAATAATTCACGAATAATTTCTGAGTATAAAAAGTCTAATCCTGAAAATATCAAAATGTATTTTAGTGGATGTGGCATCGGAGAGCAAAACTGTCGTATTTTTGAAGAAAGATTATATTTCTGAATTCACTTTCCAACCTCTGCAACAGCTGCAACCTCTTTCTATTTGATACGCCTTAACTCATTGGCCATGTATTTGGTTAGTGTTTTATTCGGTATTAAATGGTGTCCTTCCCTGAGCATCCATGTTCGGTATGTCATCCCCACATCTAAAGTTAATGCATCCCTTAGAGAAGGGATAATCAAGATCATTGCCATTAAGCTTAGTACTTCCAGATAGAATTGCGCCGCGAGCTGGGTGAAACTGATTTCTGGGTGGAGTAGTTTAGTAACCATCTTTATTTTTTCTCGTTACTGCTAAGGCTCTCGATTTTATGGCCATCGTACGGGGTCTACAATTTCTCAGGAGCTTCTGGAACCACGTATTTGTTTGGTTCATAGCGCCAAATGGGAACCACGGTGATGTTTTCGTCATCCTCATCGTGTTAATAATTATTACGCGCAAGTTTTGTGACATTTCGTGATCGTCCACCGCTATCTTATGGTGGACAACACGCTCGCCGGCCAATCCGAAAGTCAAAGTTTCAAATGTTTGGGATGGATATTTTGTTGTTTGGTGCTTATTTGATGTTCGATTGCGATATGATATGGCGTTAGAGGGCGGAGTACTGTAATAATCCGCATAATATTACGCCTAGGTAAATTAAGACATGTCCACCGAATCTCATTATGAAAAATCTTAAGACTAGGATTTCATAGACGGAAAAGACAGATAATTTAGCGCAAAGTAAATTTCATGTCAATAAAATCATCCCTACGACTTGGGCTAAGTAAGTGAAAAATTATAATGCAGAATAATACAGGAATGAGTTCTTTCTACCCCATTTATCTAGCCGTACGTAAAATGGAGTTCGCAAAGGACGTATCATTTACCATGGTTTACAAGATTCCAGAACGTTTAATAATTTTTTTGATCAACACATTACAGCAAGTTTTTTTTAAATAATAATCCGTTCTTGTCACGTAAGCTGATGTGTTTGGATTAATTTGATCAGAGGAGATCAAAGTCTGGCGAAATGTCTGCCCTCATCGATTTGAAATTTCCTGGAAATATTTAGGAAAGAATAAAGGTTCAAGGCGCCAAAGTATTTTTCACTTGACCAATAACAAAAAATTAGTTAGGTTCCTCTGGTAAATTTGAGCCTAACACATCACACACTAATATTAGGTAGTGCATTTATTTTCCAAACTCCCGTTTATTTGCATACGAGGTCACTTTTAGAGAAACCCATTTGTTAACATTTTGTAAAATAATTTTCTATAACCTTTTCATATGTCGTTTTAAATGACTCTTAATATTTTACTACACCGTGATTGAATCTTACTGCATCCTCTCCTAGCAATATTTTCCGTAATATAAGTTTAAAAGTATTAGATAATCCTAAAGTCACCGCTAGGATGTTTTTTCTAGGTGGTTAAACACAAGGTATGCACGGTTGAATTTACTAGTATCCAAAAATTAGGGACTCTTTGAGAAGATACGTAGTTTAGCATATGGAAATTGGTTTTGTGGGGACGTGGTAGTTCAGTGGGTAGAGCATTAGGCTACTTACTGGAGGGCTCGGGTTTGATTCCCGGGGACGCCTCCTCGCACCCTCAGCTTCACCCAAGTTTTGGCACTAGATCTTCCTGAGAAACCATAGGAAGCACAAGGAAGGGAACAACCCCCCCTACCTTTACCCTGATGTGGAATTTCACTTGCCGTTGGGTTTAGCAGTAGGTGAAATCTAACCTCGGCTGTTAAAATCCTTCCGGTTGATTGCAGTGATCAAATACGTTTCAAGGACAAAAAGCCAAATTTGCATCAAATATTGTGTGAATATTCACACGCCGTCGAGCTTGGTACATGGGTGAACTCTACCATCACCTACTAAACCGACCTTCGGGTTGATTACTGTGTTTATGGTTTTTTATATAGGATTTATCCATTGCTACCTACACCAAGGCGATGTGACCTTCTACTAATGCCTATAATAGATTAAGGGTTTGATAAATGAAAAATAAAAGCTTCTCCTGATACGAAGACTATCTTTTTGAAAAAAGTTCTTCCTTATGAATGTTTGGGCCGGGATTCAAATAATCCGATCCGCCTTTTAAAACCATTGAATGCAATTTCCTTGCTACCGAATCTTTTCGGGAAACCGCCGTAAACTTTCGAATATGAGATTTTCGCACTTAGGTTTATTGCAAGTTGAGCTAAGCCTTGACCTATCGAACCACATTCAGGTTTTTGGCGGTCGTATGTGGTAAAATCAGGGAATTTGGATTGACAGGCAGTGAGAGATTTGTTACCAAGCTGTCTTAAGCTTTTTCCTTGTGCAGCGACACTGTTCTAGGGTTTTATCGGTGAGCAACCGGCCCAACTTAGCCCCTCTGTTTGGAGTCATCTACCGGCAGATGTGCTATTCTCTTGCATATCCCCTTGACTGCCGGTTTCGTATCCAACTCGCTCGCCGATACCGTTGCCCAAAAGCCCTCGCCCTGCTCCTGGGAAAGAAGACGCGGAGGACCGTTATGCCCACTCGCGAAATTCACGACTCACAGCACCTTCCCCCTCTCCTCGTGCCTTCGATCCTCCATCCCCTTAATCCTTAAAAGCAGAGCCCTCTTTTTGGCGCATCTCGTTTTCTCATCCTCTCATTACGTCCAAAAAAAATGTTTGTTTGAAAAAGTTTTAGTAATGAATCGAAATTGCTCACTTCACTTATATGGATGTTTTATGCGATAATATTCTACTCCTGTGTTATGTTAATCCTTGTTTCCATAATAGTATGAGAGCGAATTACTTAATGTATATTTAAAGGCGCTTCAAATTAATGCGTAAATTATTGAGTATATCACACAGACTTTTAACTTAGCTATTAAAACGCACTAAAACTAAAATTCGATTTTTAGCTTTATAATGTTCCTGTGGAACAGGCGTCATGCGTTTAGTGCCTAGAAAAGTTAGATGCTTAGAAAAGTTGGTAATGGAAGGTTGGAATGTATCATAACTGAGTAAAAGTATTGTCAAAATAGCACTCTACCCCCAGCGGCAAGGAAGTAAAAGGATCGAGTTATTTACCCGCGTCTAAATAGGATACATTGGTGGATGCAAGTCCTTATATCGCTTACATCCTTTGGTCATATGTTAATATAGAAACTCAATGCATCTTCCATCCTCCTCTGGAATTAGGTATTCCTTCACAAAGTGAACGGAGGGCAGCTGACATTTTTTTCTTCGATCGATACTGCAGGAGAGCCAATATTTTGATGGTATAAGGTCAGTGGCGTGACCAAGCGCAGTAAGTGCACCATCTGAGGTTCATCATCTGCATTCCTATAATACGATTAATATTGTACATGAAACATGGCTGAAAGAGTAAACTCTACTTACACTACTTGCACCTGGAAAAATCAATTTCTGAAAAGCAGGTGAGGAATGACTAAACTCCTTATGGCTTCTCTCTAACAGAGGAGTTGTCTCTTGATGCCATTATCCTGAGTTATTGAAAAATGAGGTGGTAGGTTCATAATTGGGAATATCCCATTGGCTTCCCCTTCTAACCACACTGCTATCTCATTGCATTTAGGATCTCGAATCAAAGGCATACTCCGAAATCTTATCATTATAAAAACACCTTTTTTCTCATAAAAGGCAAGTGTTTCATTCAAATTTGCACTTCAACAATTGCCAAAATGCTTCCTCTTCCGAACTTTTTATTCTTGTGTATTTATTCTCTCCACTATTATCCCCAATTTTCCATCCATCCTGAACTTTATTTGTTACAATCAGATAATTTTTTTAGATAGGGGCTCGGCTGGGGGTTGAAATAGAGGTTCATGTCACTAGTTACCCAGTGTGTTAATTGTTATATGGCGTTGCATGCGTTCCTCTCCTCTCAAAGTGCTTCTCGACTCATGCCATTTATATTAGTTGCTCATTTTACGAACTTAGCCCAGTCATCGAGGTTTTGATCATGTAACCTCTGGCGTGCTAACATGTCGTTACATTAGAAACTTGGCGCTCTCAACGTAATCTGCGTATTCGAATTTTATGCCAAAATATGCATTGATCCTCCAAATTGGATGTATTTCATGGCTTGTGTGGCAGTCAGTGGTGCCCTTATTGTGATTATGTGCCTCCTTCATATGAATACTTTTAAGTTAATCACGAGGAAATTTGCGTCAGCGGCCTCAATTTTCCATTTCTGAAGAACTCCCTTCTCATCGCGTGATGGTCGGTTGTGTTTCCTTTTAAGTCCTTGGGAGAAGTGTTTCAGAACCTTCGAAGTAGAAAATGATATTGGGTGCAGTCGTCTAGTGCTTCCTTCGAAACTAAATGACGTGTGCAAACGCTATTTATTCCACATCATGGAGTAAATCAGAATGATTCGTTAATTGTATGAAGACATTCGTGCACACAGTCCTAAGAACTCCGTGTACCTTAACAGACTATGAGCGGAGCTTAAATTTTATCTGAAATAATTGCCATGTTTAGCTATTTTTTTAATGTTTGCATTTTCAGTTATTTCCTCTCTCTTAGATCCCTTCAATGGTGAGTCAGTCGTTCCCTGTGTTTGTTATTTTGTGACAATGACATCAGAGCTCCTCCGCATCTTTTCCTTCGTAGCTATCACCGCTGACCGAACCGCAGTCGTTCACACTTAACTTCCTTATGCGTCTGTTCGCCGGTTTATCCCGACTCAGTTCCTTCCGAGGATGAATCACAAGAATGGCAAAATAAATAGTCCATTCTTTTCAAGTCACGGACTAGGCATTAAAATAATAAAATAAGTTTCCAGAAACTATGTCCTCGGAAAGGAGGGCATACTTTCTGCGTCATCTGGGAACCCATATACACGGTAAGGGGAACAAGATGCAAGTTAAGTAGGGTGGTTAGAATAGATAAGTGTTTGAATTTTGAGACTTCGAGCTACGATTTATAATGGGATTGCGAGAATTTTCAACATTTGATATGGTTGAGTCCGAGCATAATTGTTTTGAAAAATATATTTCTCATTAAACCTTTAATCGTTTTAAAAGAGATTTTTAAGCATGTAAATTCTGTTTATTTTACTAGTAATCGGTTGACTGATAGGAGTCTTGTGGTGACACTCTATTTTATATAAGTAAAAATATATATTCGGTTTTGTTATTTCCAAATAAATGGATTATAAGTCAAACTATTCTAAATTAATTAAGTGAGATGAATCTAAGACTAATAAACAAAACATATGGGAATAATCAGTTTTATTTTGTCTGCACAAATGGCTATCAAAAAGGTTTGAGAAGAGTCATTTTTTTATTTTCAATATTGCTTCTAACACTACGCCACTTAGCACGGCAAAATGACATTCGGATATATATATATACATATATATATATATATATATATATATATATATATATATATATATATATATATATATATATATACATATATATATGGTGGGTCGCCGTGGTCCAGTGGGTAGAGCGTTGGACTACTGACCGGAGGGTCCCGGGTTCGAGTCCCGGGCAAGGCACTTTGGGCACCTGCAGCTCCACCCAAGCTAGTGGATTTTTCGGGTACCAGATCTTCCTGGGAAACCATAACCGGAACAGGGAAAGGAACTGGCCCCCCTACCCTGATGTGTGGATATTCACACGCCGTCGGGCTTGGTACATGGGTGAGCTCTACCATTACCTACTAAACCGACCTTCGGGTTGATTACTGTGTTTATGGTGGTTATATATGGTGGTTTTAGGTGGTTTTATCTCAGGTGAAATTCAACTCCATAAATTGGGTTTAATACGGTTTGATTTACGCAAACTATCATTCCGATTTTCATATCATCATTTACGGTAGGAGTATGTCAATCCTAAGATGTCAGCAGCCCTCCTTTCTTTCTTTCTTTTCCTAATGCCACCTCCCTTTCGCCTTGGTAGATCTGCCTAACATCCCTCATTACTGGGTCTACTCATTTGTTCATAAAAAATCCATTTTTTCTCAATGGGTCCCCGATGTTTTTGATTTTTCTTGTTGTTCCATCGTGCTCCATATATCCTGTTCTTCTTCTACTCTTCTCCGTACCAACCATATCTTCTACTTTATCTGTCCATTTCGTCCTCAGTATCCACCTCTAGCCCTAGGTTGCAAAGGTGCCTCCTATTTGATCCATTTGTCAAAGAATTCGCCTCTCCGAGCCATTGAGTGGATCTGAGACATTGATGAACCTCTACGTTCAACCCCTATTCTTTCACTTATCGTTTCCTTGTTTGTAAATTTATCTTTATCGAGCATATACGTTGCCTCTTCATGGTAAATACTTTCGTTGTCCTCTTTCTTTCCTTGATTTCCGTCAAGTTTCTTCCATGCCAGGTTATGCTACCTCCGAAGAAGGTGAAAAATTCCACTTCCTCTTAAGTTTTCTCCTCTTAACGGAACATATGCCTGCAGCTTCTTTTTCCGCTTGCAAACTTGCATGTACAAGAATAGTCAGTACGAAAGGAAGCATGTTAATGTTTTTCCTAATTACAATAATACCTTTGATCCCCATTCCGTGGGCTCTTTCAAGTAAATTCTGTACAATGCTTATGAGAGGCTGTGTCCTTGTTTAACTACTTAATTTATTTTAGCTTCTATTTTTTTCTGTCTTTCATTCGAATTTTCGCGTTTAGTTTTATATATGGTCGACCGATTATTCTTCCACTAATGTATCCGCACCAAGTTCTTCTAACCATCAAACATATTTTTACACCCGATTTTGCCAAAGGTATTTTCGAAGCACAAAAAAAACAACATACAATGGCGTGTAAAGTGTTTATTTTTTTCTGACAGTATCCTTAGGCTTTTTTATGCATTAAATTCAATCATATTTATATATCTTTGAAGGTAATGCTTAGGCCGGAGTATTTCACTTCCATAAAATGTTCTACGAGGAGTGTTCTCGTATACTTGTTCAATCTGCCTCTTGAACGTTTAATTCAATGGAATTAACTTAATTAGCTAAAGTTTTAGTTTATTTTACAGATTTTTATGTTTCCCTGTAGTATGAAATTGGTGTAATATTCTTTGCAAGTCCATTCTCGTTCTCGGTGTTTTGCTACAGTACCCAGAACATAATTTTTAGGTATTATTGATTTCCTGCAACGGGACCGCAAATTTGACTTAGCACTAGAAAGAAACAAGCCATCTGCCTAAAGAAGACGAGGACTATCATAATATCAGACATCAGCAAAATATTGTAGTAATTGCCGTCAAACCATACAGATGCAGGTTTATGGAATGTTTAATGTGTGATAACTAATTGGGCCGAAAATAACAAAATTATTTCTCGTCCTTGTAAAGAGATTAGTCGATGTTTATGCTTCCTTTATTATTTAATGCGTAATTATGTCATCTGGATCATACATGTAACAACGGTCATCGTTGCTATGTACGAGCATCTGCGAATTTAATGCTGTCGTTTCTCATCGAATGCCTTGCCGCAAGGCAGCAGCCTACCTATTTCTTTGAGTCCTAACATTAATAAATATGTCTTATCCTCCTCCCTCAACATTTTCCAACTGTTCGTTTCGCCAACATGGTGATGTCAGTTGGCGGGGTGGGGGAGTGCTCCTCGGGGGAGGGAGGATTGAAAAAATTCGCGATACTGCCAGGTGCAGAGGGGAGCTGGTAGTTAATGTCACGTCGAACGGAAGGGAAAGATGGGACGGGCGAAAGGGGATTTATTTTCTTCTTCCTATTTTTTTATCTCTAAATAGGAGGGAAGTCGGCGATTGTCAGGTATATGCAGGGGAAGGGAATGGGACATATCCAAAGGCCTCGGACGAAGTTTTTTTATGCGCGGCAAGAGGTAAGGAGGGAGGGCGAGTCTTAGCTGGGAGAACGTCCACGATTCGAGCTAAAGAGCACAATCCCCGAGGACCGAGGTGATTTTTGCGTCCCCTCTATGTCTCGCGACCCTTAGAAAAACCAATCTCCAAAGGAAAAAAAATCTATCCAACGCTGAAATGCCGTTAAAAACGCTGTCAGGCAGGATTCGTAGTCCCATTTCAAGTAGTAAGTTCGTCTGACACTGCGATGATGTTCGGAAAGTCTTCGAAAGGCTAAGTGGTGCGTTTTTTCTGACTCTTACGATGTAGTGAGTTGATGAATTTCAACTTTTGAGTATGTCATGGTGTAAGCAGACCCTGCTATTTATTTTCATTTTTCCATAGATTTCACCAAGTCCTGATTGCGTGTTTATTACAGATAAGCGTTCATTTACTGATAAATTTAATGGATTTCAAATGAATCAACTTCCTAACTTATCCTACAATGACTTGAGTATTGTATTGTAATTGAGTTTGTAAATGCTCAAATTATTTTGAACCTATTTCACCATGGATTGTTTCTCAATTTTCACTGGAAAAAACTTCTGAAGTGAAAGTATCCGCTTGGGTGAAATAAATTTCCCGTACGCCACGTGTACGGTTTTAGAATGTTGCCCAGAAGGGATTGTTGAACATAACAATGAGCCTTACGCACGAGGAAATTCCTTGGAAATGGTCAGTGAGTTGATGTTTGATGTAGGGGAATTAGCACCATAAATATTTATTGACGACAGGAAGTATCCGAATTTAAACAAATACGTATCTCGTATGATTACGTTGAAATGCACAGGTAGCTGACTGTGTGGCATTGGATGGCGGACAATTATTTACGATCGAGATGTTCACTGCAGATTTATAATCCTGTATCAAAATTGTATACGTAATTAATTTAGATAATGAATTATAAAACGAGATATTACATGAGAACTTCTCTTGGCTCAAGGTTAAAGTCGGTTGGAAGGATTTCAAATGCATTAGTACATATTAAATGCTTGTATTAGTTAATTAAATGTTGTTTTTACATTTTGGCTTAATATTTCTTAACAATAACTCATTGCTGAAATGCCTTGGCCCGAACCGCCGAGTGTCCATTTTCTTTTGGAACTTATCCCTGTTAGTTCTAAGTAAAACAGGAATTTGCCTTGTTCTTGAAGACATACCATCAGAGTTTTCTAACCTCGGTTGTTAAGAAAGAGTTGCTCCTGATTTGACATTATCAGTATACCACACCACGATACTCATCATGAAAATTATTTGTCATCAGTTTTGATAATGCGCATCAAATATTGATATTAAGTTTCGTCCATTTCAATTTAATCAGAATAGATGCTTATTTTGTCAGTACTATTAGGACGTTTCCTAAGAGAAGACAACCTAATTCGTTGAGGTTCCCTACAGCGTCGCCTGTAGCATCATCCATTCATCAGCGTCTTCAATTGTTCGTCAAGCTCTTAACTTCTCAAGTGATAGATACTATCTCATTCCTTTTTATTCTCGTGCTTCCTCGATTGTTACCCGGATTTTATTTCTCGAAGTCATTGACTGACCTTCACATTCTTCATGCGCTAGTACTTCCCCCTCATGTTTTCTTGGAAAGGGAGAGTTACAATCTTGGGACGATGATGGTGTGGGTTTTTTAGGGGAAGGTTTTAAGGAAAACGTGTTGCTCTTGATCATTCCCGGATGACATACCCTCGATGTTCCTGGACGTATACCTGGGCGTGGATTCGAGTTCCTCCTGCGTGAGCTGCCTTCATAGTGTTCCACATTCTTTACTATTTGTTTCATGAATGTAAATTGATTCACACGATTGCAGTTGGGTAGTAATTATTCGTGGGACTCGATTGCTCAATTTTTTCGACCCCAAGGGATTTTCTCTGCCCGAGTAATGTTGTATTTTTGGAGTGGTTTCTCTCGGATAATTATTTTTCTTTGCATTTTTTAGAACTATTAAACCATATAATGGCGATGAATTTCCTGCTCCAAACTCTCCAAACCCTCCCGCGTAACTAAATCAATTGTTAAATATTGTTATTGATGAGAAATGGTTTACTTTGTAAATGTAGATAAACTAATATGGATGCTTGGAACAGTGGAAAACGATCCGTCGAAAGGGCGTATCATGCAACACTGAATAGGCCGTTTTACGTGTATAATGACTTGTATAATCGTGACAGTAATGTGGAAGAAAGCTCATTTCTGGAGAATTGAAGAATGTTTTGCAATATTTTCCCAATCATCGAATAGACCGGTGCTCTTTCTCAGGGGATGTATAATGTTCTATTTTCAGTCCGCTCGTCCAGCATTCGCCGCGCAAAAGCAAAGGTGGAGAAAATTGAACACAGGTGGCATGTAGGAGGGAGAGAGGGGGTGCTTTGCTGTTCCGGAGTTCCCATCTATGTATTTTTATATCCTCATTCGCCCTTCTCCGGGTATTTTTCTCTATCTGGGGCAGCTGAAAGGGCGCAACTCTTTCTGCTGAATCGGCTTAGCACACACTCACACACACACTTGAGAGACTAATGTACCGCGATGGCAGCAGATGTGTGGGCAGTGTCAAGAGGGAATGGATGCCGGGAGGGGCCTGGGTGGGAATGAGTTTGCCAAGGCTAGCACTTGTAATGAGTTATTATCTCAATTTAATCTCTTCCCGTCCCTAGAGGGTGCTAACACTCAACCATGACACGTGTGTATTATGTTAATTAAATCTATAGCGTGAACCACATTCTTCTTCATTTTCCGTGGCGGTTGCTATTTTAATCTCCAACGTTCTACTTAAAGGTGGAGTCGTTGTACTACCACAAATCATCCTACATGTCATCGCCGGTCGGTGGTGGAAGGGGGGGCCAGGGAGAGGGACAGGTTTCACTGTTGGGTTCCTCTCTAATATGCCGGTTTAACTACATTTGTGAGGATAGAATATGCAATTGTAATGAGACCGCTTGAACCAAGGTTTGGAAGGTATGGCCACTGCCCTCCAAACGACATAACGTTATCAGGGTTCTACAGTCATCAGGTTTAACCAATGCCTTATTGAATGGTGAGATAGAGCGACATTGAGTAGGCTAGTGGACTAATAGAAGAGTTCACATATTTTCTAGTGCCACCATCTCCAATTTGGGGGAGCGATAAAAGAGATAATGCAGAAGGACTTCATCAGTTTGCAGTTCTTTATCTTAGAGCACATGTCGCTGATTCTTCGTATTGAACGTCTTCTTAGTTTCTGCTTTCGTTCGCATTCGTACTACTGATGACGCTTCTTTTGTTCTGATCTATCAACTCCTGGAGCCACATAGGCATTAGCTTTTATTTTGGGGTGAACATTGGGGGAATTTAATTTTCATTCACGTTTATTTGTCGGCTTCTGTTCAATACAAATCAATGGAGTGCATGAGTAGTCTCAGACCCTCGTGGCTATATAGTAAGCCCTTGGAAGAACCCTATAAGACATGACGTCTTTGTGAAAAGTTTAATCATCAAAATGCGACAAAAATACCTGTATGCGAAGAATTCATCAAAAATCGAAGTTTTTTTGGTATACCTTTTGCAGTTTTTTTTTACAAATTACAACATTTACATATCCATGTTAACTATTCATTATGAAGGGTCGCGGTAGCCCAGGGGTTGGGCTTAGTACTGGGGAAACCTACCTAACTGAATTTAGAGTTACATATTTAGAACATTACTGTGTGTGAATGGAATGAAATGAAATGGAATTAGTTCATCTGCCTTTTGTGCAGAACTATTGCATATTAAAAGATAATCTTTTTTTCGAAATTATCGTTAGTGTATGACCCATGTACCGTTTCGTTTTTTAAAAGACGCACTCATCGAAACTTCGTGCTCTAAATCGTTTCCCGCCAGCATTTCTCGCTCTGCACAATTCCACCAGCGCAATCTGTGGATTGGATCCGAATACAAAGGGAAAAACAAACGATCGTAGAATTCGTATCAGTTGCCCTATTTTTATCAGTTGTCCCCTCCACCCCATTTCGCGTGCGTGGCGAGATGAGCGTGCGTCTGAAAAACTCGCTTAAGCAGCTGCTTAAGAACCTATAGCGCGTGGCCTAATGAACGAGGAGCACGCGCCGGCTCCGCACATTTCGCACTGTGGGAGTCGGTCGTCGTAGTCTCGGCGAGTTTTTTCGCCCGCGACCCACCTCTCGCAGAACTCTTTTTTTCCCGCCACAGCTCCTCCTCACTAACCCAGCTCTCTCTCCTTCCACTTTTGCCCAAAGAGAAAAACTTCCCTCAGTCAGCAGCCCCCCCCCAACTCTTGGCGTCCCCTCCTCTCACTCCCTCTCCTTTCGACCCTTCCCCTACGCCCCCTCATCTTTTCAATCCGGCTCCCGCACCACTCTGTCCGCTTCCCTCGCCCCTTCCCCAACCTCCTCCCGATTTCTCCCTTCCCATCCCTTATCCCGGCCTCCCTCCCCCTTTTATCCCCACGTAACAGTCGTGCAAGTCCGCAGAACCCCACCACGACCAACATCCCCCTTGCGCTGTTGCCACATCTTCGGGTTGAGCGGGAGAGTGTAGGGCAATTCCTTGGCGGCAGATCATTCCGTCCATCCCCCTTGGCTCTGCCTTCTCCCCCTCCTCCTGCAACCCCACTGAAGCCAACTCTCTCATCCCTCTTATTTTACCAGCCCTTGAACTGCCCCCCTTGCCTCCTCCCCCTCCGCTTTTCCCTTGCCGGCCCCTGCCATCTCATCCAGTTGAGTCCTCTCCCTCGCAACCTCCTCTTCCTATCTCTCTCTCTATCTCTCCACCTCTTCCGCAGATATCTTCGTGCCTCGGACTTCGAATCTCCCAACATGTAAGAGTCCTAGTTCCCGTTAGGCCTTTGCAAAAACTTGACTCCGTCACCTGTATCAGGTTTTGAAGGTCTTTTGAATATGTCCTCGGGAATTGACATTGTTATACCTGAATGCAATGACTTAATGATTATGAAATAAAGGACTTGAATTCTGGTATCTTATCTTCCGAGCTGCATTGACAGCAATAACAATTTTTTGCCGATGAAAGCCATGAATGTGCTAAGCGGGTTTTACTTATGTCAAAGTAAGGCCTCGAGTAATTATTTTGAATTTACTATGATAATTGTCGACGGCTCTGAATGCCTCATAGAAGACATGGCACTCAGCCAATGTATGATTAGCTTACTCCAACGGTCTGCTCAGTGCCACAATATACGAAATTTCACGGATTGACCACCAGATTTACGTATTTCTATTGCTTAGCACGATGACGTGTAATCTTTTTGCACAAGTGCAACGTCTCATATATCATATGGGCGGATGGTGCAGGCGTAGTGCTGGAGGTTTGTACTTTAGTGGCATCCGCAGATGTATTTTTCTCCAGGTGGAACAGTTCATGCAACTTCATTGACCCATGCCTGGGAGTATTGAGGAGCTTGCCCACTTGTCGATTGGCCTTAAAGCTCTTGAAATCTAAAATTTAAGCAAAACTACTCCACCCGACAAAGGTATTTGCCGGGCGCTTATGATCGCTGCGTTTTCAACAGAGTTTCAAAAGGGTCTAATAGGAGGTGACTGACTCTCTTGTGATTAGCGGGCACTTACAAAACAGTAGGAGTGTTGGCGTTCCCAATTTGGATTTGTGAGCACGTGCTTAACAAAAAGTTTTTAAGTAGTGCTATTTTTATCTCTTGAACTTTCGCGAGCCCCAATACGCGATAGTGAACGGACAACTTTGTTGTGTGCCCGATCGAATTAATTCAATGCTTTGAGCAGCAACGGCGTCCGCTCCTCAGAAACCGTATCCCCCCGTCCCACCCTCCCTCTCCCATCGACTCGAAACTCAGCCGCCGCCCCTCCTCTCCTCTCTCTCTCGCCCCATACCCCTTCCCCTTACGAGATCCGTTCCTCCAAACTTTTCTGCTTGGGTACTACGTTTCGCAGTAAGGTTTTCTTTTTTTTTCCTTCATTTTATTTTCGCCGTTCACATTCCGCAAAAATCGCGGCATGCAGTCAGTCACCCCGCGAGTCTCTCCGGCTATACTTTCCCTCGCTCTCCGTGGCCCCATTTCCCGTCTATTTCTGTAAAAAGGGGAGTGGAAATTCTCGGGGGTTTGCGAAGGAGGAGGTCGTAGGCACGCGTTTGGGGATAATAAAAACAATCCGAGTTAGGAAGAGGAGGAGGAGAGGTTGTTTTGAGGTGGGAAGAGGATCGATGGAGAGCCGTAGATTTCTTCATTTGACTCCGTGGATGGGGAAGCTGCGAGAGCTCTCATCTTCACGTGCTCCGAAAGGTGTGTGGTCAGATTTACGCAAATCGACCTTCGAATAGAATAAAACAAGGGGGGGGTGTGGCAGAAGTTGACATCCGGAAATGATCCTCCCCCTCTTCCCACACGCATGATCTCGTACCTTCCTTTCCAATTACCCCCCTCCCTCTCCCATTGTGTTTTTTATATCGTTATGAAATCGCATATTCGGATTAACATTTGTTCATTCTGTACTCTTAACAAAGGAAATAAGAATATTTCAAGCGTGGTCTGTTGTGATCTAGCCACCGGGCGCCAGCAAATTGTCATTTCGGGCAAAATTCAGTCATTTCACTTGCTTCAAAATTAGTATGTTGTTAGTACCTTCGTACTTATGGAATACGATACAAATTCTCCTAGCTAACACTGGGGGTGGGAGCATCTGATCGTGTCCAATAGAGCTACAAAAAATGGACAGTGGGCGACACAAAAATTCCTTTCTAATAATCCGTAAGTATTTAGAATTTGTACGATCATATCTTTTTTGGAAATGTTTTTTTCACCATCAGTCAGTCTATTCTGGAGAGGTGTTCTCACCTCGATGGAGACTAAATGAAACGCACTTTGGTCGAAAACGGATGCATCGTCGTAGGCATGTGAGATACGGAATAGGTCTTGGGCGTCGTGGACGTCGCCAGATGGACGGACCATGCGTGGCTTCCTTCACCTCAGCTCACGGCATTGTCGGAACAGCGAAAGCGACTCATCAAACTCCACGGCTCCTGCCTGCCCTGTAGCTCCCCACCGTTGCCACCCACGTCCCCGCAGAATGTATTTGCGAACTCGGAATGACCCAGATTTTCTCGACAGCCGCTCTCCATCCTGGCCCCGAAACCTACCCCTCCCCCTCTCCTCGGGTCCCTCCATCCTCCCCACCACTTCCTCCCCCTTGCCATCAGCTGTTCCTTGGCGCAGCTTGGGTAATTTTTCGCTCGCGGCCTTCGTTCTCTTTTCCCGGTGCCCTGGAAGATTTTGACTTCCTCTCGGCGTTAATTTTTTTTCTTTAACTAAGTTTCGCACCTGCTTGTGGTTACCTAAGAGGCATAGAGCGTTCCCACCTTGAACTAATTGTTGTTGCGTATTGCCCAGTTTAATGGCTTCTTTCCTTCCGCATGACAATTTAAAGTTGTTTCTGGCGTTAATCTAGCCTCATTTAGCCCATTTCCAGTCACGCCTCTTGTAATGTAAAAAATAAATGAAAATGGTTGGTGTTTTTTAATGTATATTCGATACATGTACCATAGTTATCAACCCAAAGGTCGGTTTGATGGGTTAGGGTGTATAGCTCAACCTGGTAATAAGCCAACTGTGTGTAAAATTCACGTAACAGGGGGGGGGGGGTCGTTCCTTACCATGTGTCGCCTGTGGTTTATGAGAAAGATCTGTTACCCGAAAAATCACTTGATTACTACAATTTTGTAGATTCTTTTATCGCTATCGACTTAGATTGTCTGGTTAACATTCAAGTTTTGGTATAAATGATATTTATCGTCAGAGAGTGAGCCTTTTTATAGCTATTTTCGTCAAACCAGGTACGCGTGATGCTCCTGAGAATTATCTGAGAGTTACGTAAGTGGTCACTTTACCGCTTGCTAATGAAGACCATTAGGAGATGCGTACAGCTTCAGAATTACTTATTCTAGCTATTGCTACGAGAATTCAAAATCTATTCACTGCACTATTGAATACATAATCCCATCCACTAACCATTCGCCTTGAGTCCTTCATTACTTCCAGAAAATATGATTGTCATTTGACGGTGCATCCACAAGAGCAGTTTCATATAATAATTTTCTCTTCGAGTATTTTCTTATCAATTATTTAATTTTAATGACGTGAATGCAAACGTTCCTCGTAAACCTTATTAAATTTTGTCTATGAAGTGGAAATCAGTCCTAGATACGGTTGTTATCCTGGCAACGTATATACAATAGGCCCGATCGGCGTGAACTTATGGCTCCTCTTAATAATAGTTCCAGTGGGTAAGAACGAAAACTTGGACTTTAATAGAAATCTCGTCTGCCCCCCCCCCCATGATTTACTGCCTGTTGTAAATTCTCGAAGGTGAAGTTTCTTACAATAACCAAGGGACGTTATAGGCCAGAAGTCGGCGAAGTCTGTTGAAAGCAGTCTGTTTATAGCAAAATAAATGCGTGAAAAATATGCTTTGGTGAGTGTAAGAAAGAAAGATCTGCATGACCCGATTTTACGGAGTTTTTTGTATGGACTAGGACTTCAAGTCAATGCTTGTCTGTTATATATGGTTCGTCGAGTGATGAATGCAGTATATATTTACCGTAAGAAGAAATGGTGTTTGGTGCGAAGGTCGGTCGGCCGCTCCCCCGAAAGAACCGCAGCAGCTGATGACGATGGGTCTAGACGTCCAGACACCAGTTCACCTTGCCTGTGACAGACACTAGTGCGAACCCTCCTCTCTTACCTTTTTCCCAACCTCCCATGCCCCCTCCAGTCTCCCCCCCCCCAACTCCCTTCCGATAGTTACACAGACGTCGCACTCTTTCGCCCATCCCACTCTCGCTCTTCTCTACACATGGTCTATCCTTTCCTTTTTTTTTGCTTTTTTAATCTTTCGCTGGTGAAGTCCCCACCTCCTCGGCTATTCCCGACCAGAGCCGACCTTTACCCATATTTTCAGAGCATCCCAGGTCTTTCAGTCCCCTTCAACACTTGCCCACCACTGTTACGCGACTGCCCGACCCTCTAGTTAAGCCTCCTGATGTGGATGCTCATGTGGTAGGTGTCGTATAATTGATTTAAATTGGGGAGATGTACAATACTCCATTGAAAACATTAAAAGCAACATTCAACACCTGGGTATTAGAGGAAAATTGTTATATGGGTTCTCCAGGTGGTGGAACTCATCCCGAGACAGATAGGCGTAAATGCAGGGTGGCACGGAGGTGATATTACACCACGCGTGCTCTATTGCCACTTGATTTTGTTGTTCGCCGTCTATTACAATGAAGGAATGATGATGTTCAAATCTAAGGTAAATTTTGGCATCACTTTTCTGAAGACATACGATACTTTATCGGAAATGTAAACAAATGAATTATGCTTCTAATAAATCTCATCAACATGTCGGTTTCTGGAGAGTTTGGTCTTACTTTTCATCGTTTTGTACCTCCTGCCATTAAAAAAAATATTCGAATAGATAAAATTTTGTTCTTTGTTATTCATTTATGTTTCCATGAAAGATTTATGGAGCATTAAAGTGAATTCGCCTTTAACCATTGATTATTTTCCGAAATCACAGTAGCGTTTTAGAAGTGCTATATGTGTACAATTTCTGACACCATACAAGAAAATTATGGTGCCTCGTAAGGCCAAGAAGAAAGGGTGAGTATATAATTTTAATAAATATTTTAGAACACTCTTATACTCGAGAACTGGTAATTTCATTGAATGGAGCATTTTCATATTTTTTGGGATTCTAAAAATATATATAATAAATATTATAGCTGATTTTATTACATATTCCTTTCAAGATAAATATGTCGCATGGAATATGACTACAGTAAATATCTGATGATGTGCCATGAATCAGGTCTGACTGTTGTCCAAACGAATTCGGAAGGATGATAAACGTATATGGAGAGTGATGACTGATTGGTTGTTCATCCCTCAAGATTTTATATGAATTTAGGAATAAATTATATCATTAATTTTCTGCCGACTAAAATCAACTTCGGTTCAGTTACTGTCTAAGCAATGCGAATTGGGAAACTTTAATATACTACAGTTTAGGTGGTAAATTCATCAATTCCAGAGTGTCCTATTATGATATTATTATACGAGTATGAATTCAGTAGCCCTTCAAGTACGGATCCCTAAATCAAGCATGATCTATGAGGAGAAGATAGCAAACTCAATCCGAAATTAACTAAATTGTTGGTGTAATGTTCTGTGCCTTCCATTTCATATTACCTCTTTTCCTATTAGAATCTTCAAATTGATTCTAAAGCTCATGCATGACCGGGGACTCAATTCGTTGCATTTCAGCAAGATATTCACAAATGAAAAAATAACGAGCAGAGCCCTTGAACAGTATGAACTACGAAAACGCTTACTTAAGGCTTCCTTGTGTGGTTTCACAACCGACGTCACATACGCCGTCTGATTACGTAAGCCCCGGTCCAACTAGTTTATTAAGCCTGTCATTGCATGGAAACCGTTTTAATGTCCTTTATATTTTATATCGTTATGTCTTCATACAAGTATTTTTCCCTCCGGACTTGTTTTTTTCTCTATACCAAAATTGACCGCCTCCTCGTAGGAATATTGGCAACCCTAGCGACGCAGGTTAAGTTTTCTTCCGAGTTGTGACTTTCATCCAAATCTACACAATATCCCGCAAGCCACCTCAAGGGCGTATGACGGGAGATGTGTTGGTATCAACTATAATGCCCAAATATTAGTTCATATATGCATTTGACTAGACTATAAATTTGCCCATATACACAAAGATTTATGTGCATAAAATATACATGCCTATATATAGTACATGATGCAATAGCTGGTGTGTTTGACTACTTACTGATTAAATAAATGTTGGGATTGAAATAAATGCATTCAGATGCTTGGGCTTGATATTGCTATGACTGCGTATCGTACAAGGGAAGAATGAGTGCATGTTTGAATCTTTCGGTGACGTTGTCTTTCTCTCTCTCTTATTTTACCCCGGTCGTCGAAACGGCAAATACAAAATGTTCCATAATAATTGCCTGTGTCGCAAGAAAACAGGGATGTTCTCTATCTTTCCAAGCCTTAAGTCTTGCCAGAACATGCGTTCAGGATATTTAGGTTTCAGAATAATTTAGGTTACTTGATTTTAAATCCATTCACCTCATGTCTATTTCTCGAAAATAAGATTCGGCCATGCAGCATTTGCATTATCTGGATTTTAGGATCAGTACGCTTTCTACTATTTCTGGTTGGTTACTAAATTTGTTTATTATTGGTGCTAGTTGTGATACTGCATATGTACACCACTGATATCAGTGGCATTACCGGTATAAGAATGTCCTATCCTTAACTTACTACAGCCGGCCATAATTTTAATTACCAGATCACCTTGATGTGTCAGTGTGTCCCAGCATGAAATTTGTACGATCTAGCGAGACGCCTAGTGTAAATGAGTCTTGAATACGTTCCTGCTTGTTAAAAAGTACGAAAATCACGTGTATTGTGGCGTTTTGATGTTTTCACCATATAATTGAATGTCTGTGTAGCTGTTTCGATAGAATCTTCCGAAAAACCTTTGCAATTCTAAAAAGAAGCTCAATAATGTCGAGAATATTCAAAACTTGAAATGCCAATGGAATGAAGATTTCTTCCAGTTGTCGATAGGTGGTGGGCGAAAATCTTTGACTTAAGCCAACAAATTTTCAAAATTGCCTTTGCAATAATGGCCATTCCATCGAAATTGTTTACTTTTACACATTTCGAAGAATGGTAGAAAACATTAAAATGAATTTATTTATACATTATTGAGAAAACTTAATTTGTTTTCCTTTCTTGAATATTTCATTTTTCTAGGCATGGCAGGGGAAGAGAGAGAGAGTTGTTGGAAGACATTCTAAGGAGGCAGGACAAACGAATGCAGGAAACACTGAGAGGCAATGGGATGCTGAAGACCGAAAGAGGGGAGAACGTTGAGTAAGCGGGGAAGAGGGAGGAAAAGAATGTGCATTTTGGATGGAGTTGAGGGAGGTAAAAACATGTACCATGGGGTTTAAGGGGCTTTCGTGTCGTGTCATTCAGAGTTCGGAAGGACAGTTGTGTATGGTACACTAACTGGGCCCATGGAAACCTTATCTAGCGCCTTAGGCTATAGTATTATCGAGAAAAAAAATGTATTTTTTTAAATCGGTCTCGGGACAGTTCCTAACTATATTAGGCAAATCTTGCTCCATGTTTTGTCACATTGTACGTTCTACCCCTGTAATCTGTGCTGTACGAAACCCTGGGGTTCTGCGTTAAAGCCACCCCGGGAATCACTGGCCTAATGAAATCGACTAGTGGAGAATGACAGCGCGGTAGCTCTGGGCAGTGCTGAGGTTGTGTTTTGTGTCTGTTCAGTGATCACACAAATAATTGCTGTCCCTCGACCTTACCGAAACCTGCAGAATGCGCTACGAATTTTCCAGATTGAACATCACAAATCTGGCCCTACCAGCAGCAGCCAAGCCATCATCGGCCACGATCTTGCATGCGTATTAGCAGATAAGCCTCGAAACCTGACCGTGGCCATAAAACCATCTCTTGTTTGCAGGTATCGCTTCTTAAGGCCTTCATGATGGAGTATTTAAGAGTTGAATATATCGTGCAAAAATGAGGTTTTACCCCTTGTATTGTCATTCAAAATTTTTGAAGGATCCCCTCGAGGTTTTCGTAACATTCTGGACCCCTCGTCACTTCCCTTTCCCTCACTGCCTCGGAACATACGACATCAACCCTTCACCCCTCTCCTTCGCCCCCCCCTCTCCCTGTTCCCCCCGCCGTCATCATAACGTCACAATTAAGCTCACGCTTGCCCGCGCGAAGAATGCTTTGACGGAGGTACAGTGTTTGAGAAGCCTCCGCGCCGTGGGGCGACGAACTACCCACCCCCCACCGTCTCCTCCCTGCTGTCACCCCCCACCCCCTGCCTACACCTTTCCCTGTATTAGTTTGCCCGCTTTCGCGATGCCCCCACCTCATTTTCCCTCCTTCCTTCTCGTTCCCCCTCCTCTTCCTCTCCACCTCTCGTACTTCTAAACCTCACAATCGTTTTTCGTTTTTTCCTACCCTACCCTACTCTACTCTCTCTCTCTCACACCCTTTGCTTCAACACGTACACACTATCTCCCTCCCTTAAAGGCGGCTTCCGTTGCTTCTCACGCACCCCGTGAAGCACAAGCCTCCTCTTGCGTCCCCCCTCCTGCCCTTTTTTCATCTCCTATCTTCCCCGTTCCCCTCTGCCCTGTCTTCTTGTTCACTCCCCCTCCTCCCCGCGGTGGAAGCCCTGCCTTAATGACGGCTTATGGTAATGCGGGCGCAATTTTCAATATCCTGCTGCATGCGTAGAGAGGGGGAGCCGAAAGAGTAGTGGGTTTTACCGTCCTCCCCTGGCGGCTTGGGTTATCTTGTTTTGCTCGAGGAGACGCAACCATTCAGGGCGTGTGAAAAGTTTTGACTTCCTTCTATTTTTCTAATCTGTTATCGATTCCCAAGTGAGGGAGGTGTTGAAGCCCTTCCTTAATTATTCGTAACCTTTTGTTGTTTTGTTCAACCCTTATGACATCAAAATGCACACGGCGCTAAAGACTTAAGTAATCATAATTTCGTGCGGTGTAAACCCGCTGAAATTCCTGGAATTCATCCAAAATTTTGGTTATAAAATATTTTCCCAGCAGGCTTTTGTTTTTTTGTGAAGGCGCGCTTTAGTGTCAATTTTTTTGCCATTCTCTCAAAAGAAAACGTTAAATGAGCGTTCGTATTTGTCGATGCAAGTTGAGACCTCATTGTGTGTGCCTATATTTAAACGTTGAAAAAGATATTGCACCATAAAATTTGAAAACCCCGTAGTCATGCGTGAAAGGAAGACTGAAAACATATAATTTATGAGACACAGTTATTCCGTCGATGGTGTAGTTTTAAATATTCCACCACATTATTTCACCGCTGTAAGTTGCGCGCAGCGTGGCGTTATTCCTTGGCCTTTTTCATTTCCACCATGTTCCCTGGTATCTTTTTCCTCCCCGAACATTTCTTTCCTGCTTATTCGGTCCTCATTTTCTCGAGTATCTATGTGAAGTTCTATTTCGTGCTTAATGGCCATGCTGTTAAACTATTACTGGGCAAAAATAATATTAATTCCAAAATATGGAGTTTCTAATATGTACAGTCGCAAAATCGGGAAGATTATCCTTTGAAAAATAGGTGAAATGATCAAAGAGTCAATGCGGTTACACATGGTCCTTATGAACAATCGCTGTCGCTCGCCTGAAAATATTATTTTATAATCTTGCAAGTATTTACCCGAACAAAGTGTATTTAGTACTGTGAAAATATCAACTGTGAGTCATGGTCAAGAGCAACATGAAATAGTTGTAAACCCTAATCTTCCCCGTGTTCGAACATTTGAATTTCGAGACTAATGTTATTTTATTCAAGATAATGTTGTTGAGGAAAGCAGCGGGAAACCACCTCAATTATTTTGATGGACACTAAAAAGGTTTTGTAATTGAAGCAAGATGTTAGGCGTAGAATAGAGGTTTTTGGAATGTGGCCGTGGAGAAGGTTGGAAAGGTTAAGTGGACACAAAGGAAAACAATCGACGAAGTGCAAGGCATGGCCGGCGAGGGAGAGGAATTGCGAGACATCAAAGGAGGCAGGAAGAATGAATGCAAAGCATTTTGATTGGAAATGGGATGTTGTAGACTGTAATGGAGAGGAAAACTTTAGGCAAACGAGGAAAGGGTTACAATTGAATAGGAATGTTGGACGGATTGAAGGTAGTGTGAGGAATTGAATAAGGGTTCATTTTAGTGCCGGATTTTAGGTTATGTTTTGTGAAGTATATGTACATGCATAGTTGTGCCGGTGTGTAGTAGTCTGTGTCCATCCAAAACCTTCACTGGTAAAATACCAGTAAATGTTGTTTGGCGTGACTTCGTAAAAGGGAAAGATACCACGATAATACGAGTAATCTTTTTAGAAGGTTCGGCCATGTCTGGATGTATGAAATGAATTTAACCACCTTCATTGATTCCGACGAATGATTCAGCATCACCTTGAACCTTAATATGTAGTGTGCTCATATAATTCAAGCGCGTAGTTTTCTCCGTCCTGTGGTGCAAATAAAATTTTATATGCATAAGAAGTTTTTCACACGGTTATTGGTGCACATATCCCGTCAAGTATGTTACTTTGTAAAAAAAATCGCAATGGGTTATTAATTAGCTTTTCCGCCACAGATAGTTGTAATAGTTGTTCAATATTGTATTGGCAGTAGCAGATGAGTCTTTTTTTTTAAATTTTATAATACTTATTTGAGGCCTTTCATGAAATTTATGATGCTTATTATAAACATCGTATCGTGGCCCACTTCACATGGAATTCTTATGGAGTTTGTTGTGGGCATTGCGTGTTGCGCGACATTCCTGGCTGCAGAACTAAGGTTTCTTGTGTGTTGACGCGCTGGGTGGGGCGCCACTACCGGGTGAGGTGAAGAGGCGAGCCGAGGAACATATCTCGCTCCTCGCGAAACGCCTTCATTTAGTCCCTCGCTCATGTGGTTACGAATGTCACGCAAAGATGGCGGCCCCAGGCAAGCAAGACGGGGGGGATTGTGGGTTGTCAGCCTCTACCCTCTCCTCCTCCCTCCGCCCCGTTCAACGAAGCGTAGTGTTTAAGAGGCGGCTGGCCGGCCGACCCATCCTGATCGATCACATTGAGGCAGTCCTCTGCGGGCGCATATGGGCGTCGCGTGAAACTGCGAGAGTGTACTCTCCACGTCTTGACGAACCCCTCAAACACTGGCGGGTGGCGTGTACATTCCTATCGTCTTTTCATCGATAAGGGAGAATAGATCGAAAGAAGCATTGGGGCGTCTCAGGCATTATGGGTTTCGAGTTGTTTGTACATTGATTTTTTTCCTCCGATCAATGTGTACTTCATATTTCATTTTCCATGCTTCATAGAGGTTTCTTTCTTTTGCGTTGCCAGTTGGAGGGAGAGTGACAACCCTTCTTGTCTTCAATTTCATCAATTTCCCTTGATTTTTTTTGCTTCGCAAAAATTATCCGCCTTAGAATTGAATCAGGATGCTCTCCGAAGTGACGTTTGCGTGACCCATTTAGCGAAAAGGCAGACAAGGACTCAGCGACCCGTTTTGCCGATTGGAATAGGGTGTGAGGGAATAAGTTCCAAACCTTGGGAAGGAGGCGTTCTTGCGAATTTCCTAGGCTAGAGACTGAATCTGAAGCCTTTTAATTCAAACTTCGTCCCTTGCAGCATTGTTTCTTCTTGCTTCGTGCCTTTGTTTGTAATGACGTGTGGTTTCCCTCCTTAGATTTCGGAGCACACTTGTATTTATCGTGCAATTATAGAAGCCCCTAATTTCTAGGAACATTGTGCATCTCATTCAGTTTGTGTGGATAAATAATCCAAGTCTTCGCTTTTTTTGTAGGAATGGGCGAATTTCCATTTTTAATTTTTTTCAGCAAAAACGCCAACATCACGGGATAACGTACGCGCGACATAAACGAGATCTACAGATGCGTACTATTATGAATGAGGATGCATGAAGCGAACAGATACGAAGTTGACTAGAGAACACCTTGAGCTAGTTATCATCACCCCAGCGGTAGACTTCCTCCTTAGGAGTATCGATGGGAACTTATCATTATGGAATGAATGGATGGAAATATTTTCGAAAATCAAATTTTTTTGCGTAAAAGTGAATCCATACGATTTGAAATTAAATTGACGATTCCTCCTAGATGATTTGGGTCCTATATTTATTGATTTATATCCTGCAAGCCACCGCCAGGGTGTGTAGAACGGGGTGAATACATACCCGAATAATTTTATCCGAACATGACCCTGCTGGGTTTGAACAATTTTATTCTGATCCCTTATCGCCCGTGGAAAAAATGACATCTTAAATCTATCTGTTCTAAACTTAATCTCTGTAATTTTACTAACATGATTTCTCCTACCGTAGTACTCTGGGGGTGATAATACATTTTCAACATCACAGCTAAAGAGACCTTCCAATTTATGCAAAGCTTCAATCTATAATTTAACCTACGCTCCGCGAATCATTCCCAGCAGAGATTCTCTAATATTTTGGATACGCTAAAAAGTTTATCATAACAACGTTTTACAAATCTAGCTCCTCTACGCTGCACGCGATCCAATTCGGCAGTTTATCCAATTTTGTTAGTATCCCATATCTTGAAGCATATTCTAAATGAGGCCTAACCAACGACAGGCAAACATTTCTCTTTGACATTTTCATCACATTTCCCAAGCTTTCTTTTAATAAATCTTAATTTTTTGTTAGCTCGTCCGCACATTCCCCCTATATGTTTGACCCAGGAGAGATCGTGAGTGAGTGTAACACCTAGGTATTTTATCGAGCCTACACATTTCGCTTCTTCCAATGCAGTAGGCGTTCTGGAGAGAATTGCCTTTTTCCAAAAATTCATCGCTACGCTTTTTTTTTTTAAGTTTAATTCTAATTGCCAAGTGTCGCACCAGCGTTGTTTGGCATTAAGGCCGTTTGACAAAGCTGCTTTGTCCTCAGAATCACGGATATCACGGTAAACCACTGCATCGTAAACCACTGGACGGTAAACCACTGCATTTTACTGTGGCCCTTAAACATGCTGGTCACCCAACCTGTTTGGTTCGGTGTTCACTTCGCCTGCACCCGTGTGTCCCGGAGCAGGTTTTTTCCCCATCTGCGTGCGATGTTGCGGTGCGGACGGAGGAGGCACGAGTGTTTTGGGAAGAGAAGAGGGGTGCGGTGGGATTGCGAGAAGAAGAGAGGGCTGTAGGAAGGGGAACAAGGAAGGCGCCTCTTTGTCGGGGTCGTTTAAGGTCAACCGTTGGCGAGGATAGGGCAACGCTTCATGGCTTCGGGTGACCGTCATGTAATCATGTGTGCACCACTGGTCGTGTTTACTCTCTGGAGTACCACATAGATCATATTTCACTTAGTTCACCGCGCACATTCCAACAGTGTATTTACTGTGATTCAGATGGTTGAAATCTTGATAGTCTCTTCCTCTTCATTAGGTTATGAATTTCAATCGACTTTTAAAACTGATTCAATGTTCAATTAAATCTAAATAATCCTGGCATATCTCTTTTTTTTAATAACCACATTCAGATGGTGCCATTGGAAAACATAACATTACTTGCCAATATGATTTCATCGGATCTGTTTTGGAAGACATAGGCACCCTATAGTTGTCCGCCAAGTGATATTTTACATATAATCTGCAATAAATTCCTTATGCTCGTGTGGCAAGAATGTAGAGTTAATGAATCTGGTACACATTTGAGTTTGAGTACTCCTTGGGTTTGCCAAAACAGTAATAAACTTCTTCAAAAAATTACTGCATTAAGCTCTCGCCCTGCACCGAGTCGAGTGTAGAGGAAACACGTCAGTCATAAGTTAACATATGAATAGATGCAACATCAATTCCAATAAATCATGAAATAAACGAACAACATGTTGTTTAAGGATATTAAGAAGCATGAGGTTGTAATAAGTATTTATATAAATGCGAATAATTCTGTTCAAGGTCAATTTATGTTTTAACGTATGATTCTGATAAATTGCTGATAATTTGTCTTTAGCTGAGGGGTAGTAAAGATTGGGTTCATTAATGCGATAGAACGTTACTATCGGTTTGAAAGTAATAGGCAACCATACATATAATGTCATTCGACCCCATGTATATAGTTTCACTTCAACGAAAAAAAATGTGGGAACAAATATTGCAGGTGACATTTTATGGGGTGGAGTACGTTCTGAACCAGATGCTACACGTTTAACAGTATTTTATTTATCCCTTGCTTTTTTACCAGTACTTGTTTCATCAATTATTGAAAACCTAAGGCTTTACACCACACTTTGTTGTCATTTTGTCATTCGTTATGGTTAAATATTACACCCAATTATAGGATTGTTGAAAAAAAAAGTGGTTCGAAGTGCTACTTATTAGTACATTTTTCATTCCCCAATTCTTGTATTTTTCTGCTGGGACGTGTTACAATTAGTATACATAAATATATGCGGATGGCGAAGAGTTTTGACGGGAACTTTTTAATTTCCTTATGCCTAACTTTATATACATGTTGACTCCCGCTCTAATTTCTGTGCATTTCCAATGTTTTGGCACTTCCTTGGATTTCAAACTGGACCCCAGTGCCGTTTTAGAACAATTGTCCAACTTTTACGAATTTTCCACGGGATGAAATGTCTCGTCAGCCACTGAAACAGTACCGGGGTGTTGATCTTTTTACGCTAAAGTTATCCCACCTGGCCGTTGCCGCCTTATTTCTGTCTTTGGTCTCTCACAATCGGTGATCGACGTTTCCGTCCGTTGGCCGCTTTGTGACGGCATATGGAGCCGAAAAATATTATCTGCAAACCTCTCCTTTTCCCGCTTGCATCCCTTTAAAAACCGCGCCACCTGGATTTTACATTTTTCCCCCCTCCGACCCGCGGACTTCGCAACGACTTTCCTCTCTCGCCTCCATTAAAGTCCTTTTTCCCTTGACTTCCGCTGTCATCCCCATCCGATGTTTCCGCTCACAACCTAATGGAAGTTTGAGCGAATCGGCAACGCCGCGTCTGGGTTTTTACCTCCTTGAGATTGAAGGGCGAAGGGTAAAAAAAAACGAGGTGGCCAAGGATGGGGAGGAAGGGGCGAAGGGGAGTGTATGGGGGAGGAGGGTGGGGGGGCGGGGTGCGGGAAGATGAACAGGAGGGGAAGGATTGCAGCGAAGGGGAATGGTGAGTGGAATGGGTAGAGTAAAAGAGGGGATTGGAGTGTGGGGAGAAATAGAGGAGGAGGGAGGAGTCGACGGTCGGCGAAAGGGAGGAATGGGGGGGTGTGGGATGGGTTGAAAAAAGTCTGCAGTTGCGGGTAGGGAAGCTAGGGACAGCGGATATTGGTGAGAGGTGATCTCTGTGTGTTGTTTGGGCCTAGGGGTCGACCGAAAAGGACTGAAGGCTGGATGTGTGGGATGCAGATTATTTCGTCCCCTCCCCCGCTGACCCGTAAGTTCACGGTCGAATTGGGTGAGCAGACATTTGAAGCGAGGGGGTATCATTCTATAGCAAACGCATCGTAATGTGTTACGTTACTGAAGGGAAGCACTCTCTGGAACATATTGTATTTTGTCAAATCAAAAATCTTGTTTTGCAACATTATCGGAAACAAAAAGAGTGAATGCAAGATTGTAAACGAAGTTTAAGTAATTTCATGCCGTTTGTTTTGAATTTTATCCGAATAACTGCCACATTGCACCCTCGGGCTCTCGATCGTTCTTATTTGAAAGGAAAATATTGAAATGACCTACTACTATAAGCCCTCTCATCCTGAAGGACTGTGGAGGCTGGATCTTACGTCATATGAATGCCAAAGGGCGACTTAAGAACATGTTCAACGTCTACACGGGACCCGTGTTAATGTTGGTTGTGCATTCCTGATGTTGAATTTAATTCTGCCTCACACTGTAGTGGTGGTGAGAGTGTTTCTAGTTACCAAATACTTATCCTCAGGAGATTCTCCTCTCAGATTATCAGAAGACTTAATTTTTAGATTGGCGTCTCTATTATTGTCACCTGAAGTCAAACACGGAACCATCTTGCCGGCTTCCGAATGCAGAACCCACTCGATTGCTACGCGACTGATTGGAATTACATCTATATGAATCTATACAAGCCACCGGTAAGGCGTGTGGCAGAGACTGCATCCACATTAGGCATGCGAAGTACGCAAATAGTCTCGGTCAAGTACCGTACACGACGGACTGGAAATTTAAAAAACTTATTTCATATTAAGCAGCGAAAAATCACGTATGTCAAATTCTTGATGAAATGGCCATAGCCATTAGCAGGGAGATCGTGCAAACAAAGAAACAATGATATCGTGCAAATAAATTATCAGTATGGGAAAATCTATAGTCCTTGGAATGAATGCTTTCACGCCAACTTTTTTTATGTACATTGTTTAGGTATTCTACGAGAGGACGAACTAGACGGTGAAGTAAGTCAATCGGTGTTGTGGAAGTGAGGATGAGTGAGCTATCACGCACTCTCTTTCCCTCTGGCCGCTTCCCTTGGCAATTGATTCGATCCTTCCCGCTTCCCTCGCCCTCCTCCATGCCCACTCCCCCGCTCGGCTCTATCGGCGACCACCTGTATCCCCCCACCCTTTCCATTCTTTCCCGCCCGCTCTTCATCCCTCCCACCCTCCTCCCTTAATCATCCACGCCCAGACGGTCACCCACCCACACCGTGGCCGCCGCGAGGGCCTTCCTCCTCCGTCAACTGACATGCCAACAGTCCCAACGCCCACTCGGCGATGTTGCCAAGTCGTCCAGCTTAAATGACTGCGGGATACTTAATATCCGATTTTTAGAATGTGGTGAGCGTGGAATGCTCTCGACGTGCACTTAGCAAACTCAGAGTCATCTGTGTCCAGCGAGTGCTAAGGATTTAACAAATTTACTTGATTTATTGCCAAAGTCAAGCGATTAATTGCAGTAGAGTTGCCATAAAGTGTGTGTTTCGTATTAAGCACCAGCAGGGCAGAAATGGGAAACGAAATAGCTAAATTTGGATGTTTTAATTATGCAGCCGCACAATGATTGATGTCCATGAAGATGCTGAAGGGGCTCGTGCATGGATCAGTAATGCTGAGTGAAATTCGATGTTTTCATAAACAAATATATTTTTTATTATCTTAAATACATTTTTGTCTTATGTTTATTGTAGAACCCTGAAAGCAACCGCTGGGGTGGGTGGCAGGGGGTGAATACACATCAGACTCATTTTTATTCGAATGTGACCCTTCCTCTGTCAGACAATGTTATACTGATCGCTAATCGTTCGCAGGAAAAATGACATCTTAAAACTGTCAGTTCTACAATTAATCTCTCTAATTTTATTGACGTAATCCCTCCTTCCGTAGTGTACGATAGGGGTAATAATAAATTTTCAGCATCACTACTGAAGAGGTCTTCCAATTTATGAAAGAGCTTCAATTTTTAATTTAACCTTTGCTCAGTGAGTGATTCCCAGCCTAGCTGCTCTAATATTTTGAATACGCTACTAAGTTTATCATAAAAACTTCTTACAAATCTAGCTCCTCCACGCTGCAGGCGAGCCCATTCGGCAATTAATCCAACTTCGTGAGGATCCTATACTATATACTAGCAGTAAATTCTAAATGACGCCTAACCAGCGTAAAATAGCATTTCTGACTGACGTACATATGTTTGCAAAACTAAGGGTGGCTTTTAAAACGTCGATTTTTAAACTGATCTTAAACAGACGATTGTTTCTGCTGGTATTAATTTCTCAAATGGTCATGCTTACCGCGTTTGCATTATTGACTGTAATATGCACTCGGTAAACGCTTTGGATTTACTAAATTGGAAATTGAGATTCGTATGTTTGTATTTTGTAAATTATGATATAACCTGTACCTTTTTTCAGGATCTAAACGTACCAAACTATAATGTGTGTACTGAAAGAGAATTATTTCTGAGCGGAACTGCTTACGCGCGACAGTGGAGGGGAAAATGGACCTATGAAAATACTTAGGTCGCCTTCATTCATTCATTCACGGTTCTCTGCAAGCCACACCTAGGGTGTGTGGCAGGAGATGAGTACATAGCAAACTACTTTTGCCACAAAATATTATCTCCCCAAAACGAGGTCGAGTAACATGCATGATTCAGCCTTGTCGAATCTTAAAAAAATAGGCAAAATCGAGTGGATTTATTTTTGTCAATACAGACTCAAGTGTCTTCCCGCCCGAAACCATTTCGGATTGTTACAGATTACCTAATCTCTTCCTAGGAATAAACCCACATTTTGCTATCGTAATAACGAAAATAATACCTCAATAGCATAGAAGTCGCGGAAGAAAAATGAGCCATTTCGCTTCTTAGACGATAGGTGTACTGGTAGCCCTGCTTCGCCGGAACGTTCCTCGTTTACATTGCCTTCTCGTGGGTAATTGCTTTTCGAGTTCATGACATTGAAGATTTTGGCGGCCGAATCATTTTTGTCTGGCGAGCGTCTCTCCCTCTCTTTCTAAGTGGGAAGGGGGGGGGGACCTCCTTGTCTGAAGGTGAGAGAGAGGGAAGATGATGATGGTTCGTCTGGGCATCGGGATCGCGTCACTCATTTCCCTTTGTAGTCGTGCCACCTCTATTGAAGCAGGGATTGTATAAGGTGTGTTGTGTGAGCGGAATGGAAAGAGGTAGACCAGTAGTGTATGTGCCTCGCTTCCTCGTCAACCATCTTAACGCCTTATACTATATATGCGCGCCATTGGTTTTATCCGCCCTCAAATGAGACTCCATTGTTATCCTTATCTGTTTTGACCTCTTTCAATAGCTGAACGTTTATGAGCCTTGAATCATGATGCCAAATCGAGTGAGGTTGTCGTCATGTGAACTTGATGGCCAATGGTGTAATACTTCAAATGTTTAGACGTGGCCTAACGTATCCTTGGGATAACCGACAGGATATTTTTGAATGAGAATTATTATTTTTATTTTAATTTATGTTTTAAACATGCTTTAATCGATCGTTATAAATGCCCATTACCAGTCATATACTCTCATATTCCAAATTCCTCACATTGCCGAGTGTTTCATTTCATTTGCGATTTTTTTCTGCCGGATGTGTCTGTTTCGCAACTATTTTAATTGGAATTAACATGACGAAGAATTAATTAACAACACGAATGATAAAACGGACGTGCGAGTGAGTCAAGCTCGTGAATCGGGTGGCTGATTCGCATCTTGCGGATTGCGGCAACGTTGTTTCGGCGTTTGTTGCAAAACTCAAAACGTCTTCGTTGCAAAATGAATTTGAGCCCCGAATCAAATTGCTCACATTACATCTCCATTTTCTCCAGTGTCTGATGGGATTGCATGTGTCCTTCGAGGCCGCTGAACCGTGAGAATTTAGGGGGAGCGCCCATCCCATTTTGTCGGCCGAATCTGCAACAGGATGTATTTTACAGGATTTTTTTGTTTGGGTAAAAGGGCGGGGGAGGAGAGGCGAGCGACGATTTTTTTTCATTTTTATTTTCGCGAGTGGGCGTGGACGCGTCGTCGTGGGCCGAGGACGCCGCCGCGGGTGGAGCTCCCCGTCGCTGGATGGATTGACGGCGTGGCGTGGTCAAGGGGAGAATGAATTTCTGCGAGGGGGGGGGGGGAGTCGGTCGGTCGGCGGCGCGACCGGGGACTCAAGAGGCGAGACGGCCGCCGACCTTCATGCTTTGCGGGTGGGGGACGGGAAGGGTGGGGGCGTGAGTAAGCCTCCGGGGTATGCTGCTCGCGGTGCGCCTGTCTGTGTTTGTCGGATTGTGCGGGGGGGAGGGGGAGACGGAGCGGGATAAGGAATGGCAGTCAGCATTTTAGTGGAGTGGGGAGGAATGGAGTTGTGGAAGGGGTTTTCGACTGTCTGGGACAAGCGGATATCGCTCCAGTCCAGGGATGGGAGAGGTATGTCTCGCCCAGTTCCAAAAGTTTATCGCCCCCCGTTGTTCCATTTTTTTCCTCCTTCTCCTACAACCTCTTATCTGCGTGTCAGACGCGGCAGTGGCTGTTCCCAAGGGAAGACCAGGGTTGTGCGGGGGTGTGGCGATAAGGAGTGAGAGGGAAGTCCGTCGAGTGTATGCCGGAATGCCTTCCTAACCTCGGAGGCGCGAGTTCTTCTGTGCGATATGAAAATTCCGCCGTCGGAATAACCGAGAATGCTAGCCTCCGCAGAAGTTCTGTCTACTCGAGAAAGAGGCAGTTTTATGACTAATGAATTTCAGAGAATGGTGCGTATGATGCAATATCCTTTCAGCTAATCTAATTTCACCAGGGAATTATTGGAATTAAAATTTTCCTCGTTATTATCCCATTACCGGAAGTCATTATTTGTGGGAATTTTTGATTTCGCCAAATATTTTATTTATATACGCCCTCCAAACCACCGGTAGGGTGTGAGACTCTTACGCTTAATCTCTCTAATTTTTTTAGCATGATCTTTCCTACCGTATTACGACGGGGGTAATAATAAATTTTCAAAATCACAGCTAAAGAGACGACCTCCAATTTGTGCAAGAGCTTCAATCTGAAATTTAACCTTCGCTCCGTGAGTGATCCCCAGCCCAGCCGCTCTAATATTTTGGTTACCCTACTAAGCTTATCATAAAAACGTTTTACAATTCTAGCTCCTCTACGCTGCAGGCGATCCAATTCGGCAATTAATCCAACTTCGTGAGGATCCCATTTACTAGTAGGATATTCTAAATGAGGCCTAACCAACGAGAGATAACATTTCTCTTTGACCTTTTCATCACATTTACCAAGTACTCTTCTAATAAATCCTATTTTTATGTTAGCTTGCCCACATATTCCCCGAATATGTTTCACCCAGAAGAGATCGTGGGTGAGGGTAACGCCTAGGTATTTCATCGAGTCTACACATTCTATTTCCGCGTTCCCAATGCAGCAGACGTTCGGGTGAGAATTGCTATTTTTCCAATAAATTATTACTACGTACTTTTTTAAGTTTAATTCTAATTTTCAAGCGTATGACCAGCGTTGTTTTGCATTAATGTCATCTGACAAAACTGATGTGTCCTCAGGATTACGGATATCACGGTAAACTATTGCATCATCGGCAAATAAACGTGTCCTACTGATGACTACGAAGTCAATGTCGCTAACGTGAAGTAGGAATAAAAGAGGTCCGACAACGCTTCCCTGGGGAACACCTGAGGTAACTGCTACTCCATTTGAGTTAACTCAATCCATCACTGCTCTTTGAACCCGACCATTCAATAAGTCTTTAATTCAACCCCGGAGATTTTTATCTATGCCATATGCTTCTAGCTTTGCGAGTAGTTTACGATGAGGTACTTTTACGAAGGATTTTTAAAACCAGGAAAAACGCGTCCACTGAAATATTGCTCTCTCCCGGAATTAGATTATCTTGAACAAAAGGCGCAGGTTGTGTCTCGCAGGATCTATCTTTTCGGAAACCGTACTGATTTTTCATTAATAACTTCTGACTATCGAGTTATCTCACGATGGAACTAGCAACTATATGTTCCATAATGTCGTATGAAATGCATGCCAGATAAATAGGTCTGTAATTGCTCGGTTCCTTCTTGTCTCCGTTTTTAAATATTGGTGTTACGTTAGCCGTTTTCCAATTCCAAACCTTGTGATCTACCAGCGACTTCTTGAATATTATTTCTAAATACGGCGCAATTTCCGAAGCTAGATCGTTAAATATACGAGGTGGGTATTTCACGGGCCCGTGGGATTAATTAGGATTAATGTTTTTCAGCAAACGTTCTATTCCGTTGTATGAGATTTCAATTTAACGCATCGGTTGACCGGCACAATTTGGTCAGCTATCTGGGGTACTCTGTGAGATATTAGTGAAGACGCTTTGAAAGAAGGAATTTTATAACTTAGCCTTTTCCAAACTGTAGTTACTCTTTCGCCTTTATCATTTTTGAGTGTATTAGCCGTTGATTTATTTAACGTAACTTAGTAAGGTATATAGGAAACATGATTAGCTGAATGTCACAGAGTGGAATAAATCCAGTGGTTGCAGAACAATGACATATTTATTTTCGACGGGGAAGATCTGTAATAATGTACATTTAAATTTCCGTAATTTCTTATTTAGTTCCTAGGCATATTGGGTGAGGAAGGGTGCCTACTTCGGAGTAGATTCATTCCAATCATCACGACGTCTCGGTCGAGTGTTTAATGGCGTACATCATTTTCGCATCATTTTTTGTCCTGCAGTGTTGAGCCGCTTATATTTACACGATTTTTGTCTGCCTGTCATTTTCAGCTTGGATAATTTTCCCGCTGGAATTTTGTTAGTCTCAGGAATGCTGGTAATTTACTGCATCACTTTGTTTCGGTGACCTCACTTCATCCAATGTTGGCTGACCACCACCTTTCCGTGGTTACTTTATCTCGGAATCATAGGTTCAATGGTAACGAGTCCATAAAGGAGATTTGATTAAGAATAGCGTTTAAATATTAGGTAATTTTGTTTGTGAAAAGCGCGTCTTTTGAATTTTCTCATCCGTAGTTCTAAATAAGGAATTGCTTCAATATAAAATATTAAATAATTATATTGAAGAATCGGAAAAATTGCTGTTGAAAACATAAGACAAAATTGACGTATTTTATACAGCTTAGGTGTTTGAAAATCGTGAACTACGTTGTTGATGGTAACATTTTCTAAAGTGTAATATGAATTTAAAGCTTTTAGTTTGCTATATATTTCCCAGGTAAATAGATTAAGCCGAGACATCGTTGTTTTCTCAGAATATGTATTCATTGTCATTCACAGCGTTTGTTTGATTTTGGATCCGTAAGACATATTACCCCCAAACTGGTATTTAAATGTATGCACTTTCCATTAAAAGCTTTTTGCATTTTACTCGAAATGACAGAAAACGTCACTATCCGGAGGATCGTTACCCTGTTCATAAAAGTGACAAAAAGCTTGTGCCTGCTGTCCCAGACTTTGAGGAATGTTGCACAAGTATTGTGATGCGGTCCGGTTCCTCTCGCCGTCTGGTTCCGGCCCTGTCTGGGACAGGATACCCTCCACCTGTTTCCGTCTCTGTAGTTCGTTGATCTCAATGTCTCTCTCTCTCCCATGTTGCCCCCCTTCCTCCCACGCCTACCCTCCGCCTCCTCCAAGGCATCGCGTATCCCTGTCCCGCCTCCGTCCCCCGCAGTCCTCGCTTGCTTCTTCTCGTTCCATTGTTGGTGAGAGTGGTGGGGAAGGCACCTTGCCCCCCTCCTCGCACTTCATCTTTCAAATCCATCGTCTCTGTAAACTCTTCCTCCTGTCTCGACAACCTCGTGCTTTCTGGGCTCCCCGTCAACGTCAGTGGCGTTGATGTAGCTTCGTCACCGTCGTTGTAAAACATAAAAAAGCGGGGCGGAGGCCGTGCGGGGGGAGGGGGCGGGCTGCGACGCCGAGGGTCTCGGCTCGGATGAATAGACGTGTGCCGTGGGAGAGAGGGAAGTTGTGCGAACATACAATTCTCTCCCTCTTCTTTCACACCCTCTCCCACTCACCCATTGCTCCGACTCGGATTTCGTCCTTTTTCTCTTTTCCGTCTTCTCACTCCTTGTCTTATTCATTTTCGCTCGCCTTCCGTCCCCCCCATTTTTTCTCTTTTTTTTTTTTGTTCTCCATTGTCCCCCCCTCCCTCAACCATCACGGCGGAGCATCCCGCTTCGCTCGCTCACGAGGCGCATCCGTCTCCCGGTAATGAAGGCGTCGCGGGATTCTGGGTGGACGGTCTTTTCAGGCCGGCGAGTTTCGATCCGTGGCGTTTTGCCCCCAGCTTCTTCTTCCTCCTCCTTCCACTTCTTTCCCGTTTCGCGTCGTCTTTTTACTTCCCCTCACCCTCCTTTCCTCGAGGCCCCTGCCCTCCCCTTTCAAACCCCCCCCTTCTCCTCCCCCACTACCGCCCCCGGGCTCTCATCCCCTCGCCATTGCTCGAGCGCAGTGCACCTTGAGATGCCCGCGCGGTGTGATGCCTTACTTCTATCGAGAGTTCCAGATTTTCGTTCCGTGGGCGCGGATGCCCTCGGCAGTCGTTCCGGACACTCTTCAACAGGGCAGTTGGAGCTGAGGATAATGTTTTCTCTCAAAACGGTGAATACATAACGCTTTGTCTTCATCGATAAGGAATATTCCTAAGTACGCTTACACTCCAAGATATTCCCTAAAACTCTCTCGTTAATGACAGTTTTAAGTGACTTTAGAAATTCCCATCTCAGTTTCCTCGTTACCGATCCTTTTCTTTTTTTCATGTGGAAACTTGTTTTAGTTTCAATTGTTTTGCACGTACCGGAGTGATTTCTGATTAATGCATTGATCGATGAGCTCCGTGTAACTTATGAAAACGCCTTCCTTATGAGATAGCCAGTTGCAAGTGAAATTATTAATTAAACTATTACTGCTAAAATGTAGATGAACATCTAAACTACTAAAGATCTCCTTACTAGCAAGATTAACTATTGATTAATCAAAACTCTTTTAAGAGTGCGCATAAGATTTTTTTTATCTGTCCAAAGGTTCATATTTTTCGTGAGAGGTTGTTACCTATAATTGCATGGCTTAACAATGAATATTTCAAATAAAATCCTTGAACTGTGTCACACATCTGAGGAAAGGCAATGGAAATTAAAAAATATCCCATGTATACAGAAGTGAATCTTATATTACAGTTTGAGTTGAAAATACATAATCAATATTGATGTATCATATCCAGTATCCTAAATAAAATGATTAGTATGTCTACCACGAAGGCGTTGAAAACGATTCAATTGCGTATAATTTTGAGTTGTTCTTTGGAGGATGTGTTCCTAAGGTTGTCCTCGGTGGCCCTCGGAGACTAGTAAACTTGGAGAGAAGGAACGCTGAGCCAAAATAGCTCGTGATCATTAAACCCCGCTGACCACCTCTTTTGTCTGACTATTCATATTTTATATTATTGAATATTTCCGATGTTTTGATATCCTTGAGTGAAATGGCGTCGATGAATAAAGTGACCCTTGTTGCGATAGCATATGAAGTTTCAAAGCGCTGAACACTGTCTATGGTTGCAGTACCCCTCGTGTTATTACATAAAATATCTCGGCAAGGCGTTTTTATTCACATGTCAAGTAAGCGATGTGTATGAGAACCCACCTTGAATTTTGACAGTTATTATAATGTTTGCTAATAAATCTGATAGGCCACCGTATTTCATTCGTTGCTTCTTGATAAACAGTATCCTTGGAATATCGCTCGACCTCGGTCATTCCTGTCTAAATGTGCAAATTATTTAATGACTTATTTCCGTACGCTTATGACACACCGCCTGCCCTTAGAACGGGAACTAGCAGGTTTTCTAACACGTTGCGGAATGGAGGGAAAACGTTCGCCCTTTGTCGATCAATACGATCAATTATGGCGGACGATTCGTCGCGTCTTCATCGAACAAATATCTTAAGTGTTATTCATCAAATATACATCTCGAGTGTTCACGGCATCCCATATGTTTTCCTTGTCCGAGTTCTTTTTCGCGATCTCCACCTCCTCCCTCCCATTTCCTCCAAGGGATCTCGACCAACCTCGATGCCGCAGCTTTACTCCCTTCAACCTGCCTCTCGCCCCGCTCCACCCGGCTTCCCTCTACGAGAGACTCCCGACTCTTCTTCCCCTCCAGACCCCACTCGAGTTTTTCCTCCTCGGTTCCCACCGCGCCCCACCGTTCCCAGTCCCAACGTCTCCCTTCCCCGTTCCTATCTGCCACCTCATTCAACCGTTCGTTGCCGCATCCATCCCACCGACGCTCCCCGGCCGAAATGAAATCACCACCACCCCTCGCCGTGGAACACCAGAACCACACACTCCCTCAGCTCTCTCCCGGGGATCCTCTCGCGCAATGTCGTGCAGGGAGGAGAGATGAGCGAATGTGTGTGTGTGTATGGCGGGTCGCGTAGGAGGAGGAGGTATGTGCTGGAGGAGGGAGCGTTGGAGGGCTTGCAGGGCGGAGAAAGAGAGAGATCCCTGACCTTCGCTCTACGTCGCACCTGAGGTCTTGCCATGGCCACGCCTGCGCTTTCCCGCTTCACTCCACTCCTATCCCCTCTTCCCTTCCTTCTCACCTCCTCTCCCTCCCCTATGCCTCCTCAGCAACTCTCCGGCCCTTTTGCCGTGAGGTAAGGAAGAGGGCGAGGAATAGGAAGGGGGTGTGGAATGAGTTCTGCCAGCCGCCCGGGTCGATTCATATCCCTTCTCTTCCTCCCACCTCTCTTTGCCCTCACGCCTTCCCTTCCTCCTCAGCCTTCTCTCTGTGCTCTCTCCTCGCCACCCCCATCTCCCCTTTGCCTCCCCGACACCCCCGTCTCCACCGATCGATAGCCTTCTTCCCCGACATCTTTACCTTCCCTCTTTCTCTCCTCCACTAGAATCTCTCGAGAAGTCTCTCCTTTCCCCGCTCCCTCTCCCCATTCCTCTTTTGTCCAAGTGATGACGTCTTCACAAAAGCCCCCTCCTATCCCACTCCTCAAACCTTTTCTCCTTTATGAGAGGGGGATATTTTTACACGTACGTTTCCTTTTTTTTACTTCTCTATCGCTTAAGCATTTTTCCTACTTCTTTATTTTTTTTGAAAAGTCGGTCACGCCTTTGCCGCGTAGTCGCGTAATATTTTCCTTTACGCTTCTGACGAAAAATTTTATTGGAGGGGAATGAGAGAGCTTCCTGTTAATGTGGTGGTGGGGACAAAGGTGAGGGGGCGAACGGTGTTGAGTCTGAATGTGGGCGTAATGTGGTTTGAAGAATGCGAAGACACTTAAAGCTATGCCTGCGAATCCCTCCCGATTCTTTCCCCCCCTCCCCCATTCTCGGCGAGATTAAATTTTAAGGATTTTATTCAAAACGTGGCCTTAGTTGTTTCTACTACGAAAGCCTGAAAGATGAATTGTTGGAGGTATTTTAAATTATTTTTTTTGTTCTGCCCCTGCGGCACTCTCCCAAATTAAACATAGCACGTATTTGAGCCAAGGAGAGCGTAGTCGTGCCAATTATTTGAGAAATTTTCGAAAGTCAGTGCTGTTGCATTCTGTATTGGAGAAGGACCCATATTCGCGTATTTTGTGATATCTTTTTGATTATTTCAAGAAAAATAAAAGGAAGGAAAGCTTTTTCCTTGAGCCCTTAATGAGTGTTTTAATCAGTTCTTGCCAAAAAAGAAATTAACGACGCATTTCATCATTTGAGTGCAGCTATTTGTAGATTTTTCCATCCCTCCCCCCGCACCTCTTTCCATGACCTTGATGTTGCGTTCTAACTATTGCGATGGAAATTATTGAAAGGCTCACCTCTCCTAATTTTTTTCAAAATTGTGGTCGGAAAAACTATGTGCCGCGTTCATTTTGCCGGATCAGCAAGTTTCCTGTATTCTCTCTCTATTCTTTCCTCCCACAGAGAATATGAATTATAGGAGACTCCATTACGTGAGATAAAACCTCTTCCTTGTTAAAGTGAAATATTTGTCATTAAAATCATAACTTTGTACACACTCCTGTTTAGTAGTACAAGCCAAAAACACAATACAAGATATTGTGTCTTGGTGGCTTGACGGAATGTGATCTGTAAAGTCAGCCTTGCCATTAAGCATGTTCAGAAAATTTCGCAGCAAGGAAAGGAGGGAGTTAAGTGTGAAGAGAAACAAGGGAGAAGGAAATATGGCATCAACTTGTTGTAGGTAAGAAAATTGGTGACCTACGCTAGAGACTCCTTGTGTGCTCTCTGGAGAACTTATGAGACCACAAGTGGTGGATTGCTCGCTGGTTGATAATACATAGTTTCACTGAAACTTAAGCTCCTTTAATGTATCTACTATGCACAGTAAAAACATAAACATATTACTCAACCCGAATGTCGGTGTGACAGGTGATGGCAGAGCTCACGCAATACTAAGCTCGATACGGCGTGTGAAGGGTAACTTATGGCATTAGTTGAAATCCGTTCGTAAAACGTTTTACTACTTTTCCGAATTAAGTTTCATTTTACGGTAGGAGAAGTAATGAAAATAAGATTAGAGAGATCAAATTTGAAAGCGGCAGGTTTAATGTCATTTTTCCCGCGAACGATGAGGGATCAGAATAACAACATACGACCGTGATGGTGGGGTTTTTTATAATTTTTAAAATTCTGAGTAACCTAAATGCTGCCATTGTTTCAATTCTTATTTTTTTAATCCTTATTTTATTGTTCTTTTTGTTGCTATCAGCTCGTCTCGCACACGTGGAGAAGTATTATCCGCTTATATAACGTAGTCGTCGTAGTTAACAGTAGCTTCATTATTTAAAATATTTTGTATTTTTTTCGGTAACCAGCATTAAAGCAAAATTTAATATTGATATTGTGCGCCTTGTTTGCTCACCCTGCCACATGCCCTACAGGTGGCTTGGACAGTATCATGTAGAGTCAGATTCATTGCGTCTATAGTGAAGAGTTAACAGGGAAAATATGTTGGGTCCAATTATTTTTCAATATTGTTAAGTAGCATACACAAAATTCACCTTCATTGAAATAGTTATGGACCAAATTTCGAAGTTGATTGCGCGGTGTAGTCTGTTTATTCTTACATATATCTTTATCTGAGTTTGGTTTTTTGAAATACAAATTGGAATCATATGAAACTTTGTCCGACTTTACCTTGCATATTACATTGTACTTAACATTGCACGGTCGAATATTGGCTTATGAAAGGAAAGGTCCTGCACGGTGTGCATTTAGATGGATCTAGCTTGTACTTCAAGCCCCCCCATCGATCGCCGCCCCTTGTTTTTTCGTAGAGGAGTTTTCCTTCGTCACAAATTTGCCTGAGGTTGTTGCTGTTGCTATTTGTCTCCTAATGTTAAGAAAAATAATTCCGTCCCGCGGCGTCATCAGTTCTCATTAGCGAATTCCCTGGAGTTTGGTCGACTCAGCACTATGCCCGAAACGGACAGCGAAGCAGTTGAGTCCCGGGAATTCCGATAAGAGTATTTGCTTGGGTGTCTGGGTGAGGACTCATTTGCCACTTCCCCGTCGAAGGTTTGGGTTTCGCTTTCCTGGGGCGTTGTCTGAGCGCGCCTCCGCCACGTCGACGAGCTTCTCATCCGCCACGGAGGCGCGCGAAGGACCCAGGCGGAAGGCTTAGGATCCCAGTGATCACCACGGCCCATAAAACCTGCCCCATGCCTTTGTGTTCTTGCTTGTGAAAGTGTGGGCGGCAAGAATGGAGCGAGCAGTTGGTTAGTCTGGTGAGCCGAGAGGCGGCTCTATCCCCCCTAGCTCAACAGGCCGGGGATAGGATGACCCCCTCCCCCATGCACACAACACACACGCTAACAATCTTGGTCCCCAACACACAACTCCCCCCACCCTCATAGTACCGATGGTTTTACTGCCTCTCGTATTCGAGCTCCCCCCATCCTTCCTCCTAACACCACAAGAACAACCAAAGTCCTTCAAACATCGTCATTTTTATTGCTCGTCATTTCCAGAACAATGGCGGCGACATCAGCACCTGCTCTTTGACTTTTTCGCCTGAGGTTGCGGGGGTGGGGGCAGGTTGAGGGAGAGAGATTGCTATTGTCCTCGCCGTCTCGCCACCCGTCGTTGACTCTCCCGTCGACTGATAAGGGGCCTGGCCTCTCGCGCTCTCCACGTAGTCCCGCTCTCGGAGATTACCCTGTGACATTAGGTGGGTTGGCAGGTGTATAGTGCGCGATGCAGAGCGATCGCAATTTCCAATAGCCAATGCCTGTTACCGCTTATTGATTTATTATTGTCTGCCGCTTGAAAACGAATGAAAAGTGTTGATTGTTGGGGTACTTCTCTGGGGTTGGAACTTCCAAGTATCTTGGAACTTCCCTACAAAATCATTGCCATGTTGCCGTGCTTCCATCGGTGTTCAATCTCACTTCCTTTGTTCCATTTTGCTGCACCCTTGGGGGTGTGATGATATCCTGAATTCCACATTCCTGACCATTGCATTTTTAACGAGTAATTCTCGAAGTACCAATATGCTTCCTTCGTTATTTGTCTCGTGTTTTAACTCTCTTTTCTCTTTTTTGCAGGATGTTTCTTACTCTGCAGTATCTTCCGTCGGTATCAGCCACCGCGGTGAGTCACGCATTCTTCTCATGTTTTACGCTTCTCAGTGTCAACTCATGCGTTATTTATACCACATTGTGGGGTGTGAAACGCAAAATGAGTTCTCTCAGGAATGAATTAATTTTAATTTAGCCAGGGTCGTTCCGGGTCTGCATTTGTTTTCTCCGCCTGTGCAGCGCATTTGATCGCACCCTCATGTGAATTATGTTCTCGAACTCCGAGACTCCTTATTGACCTCAATGGTTGTTAATTTACAAATGCGTATTGTTGAGATAGTATTGTTTTTATAGCATATTCATTCACATACCTGTATTTCAACAACTCAAGCTTCCGGGTTTCAACGAAAATGCGAGTTTCGAAATCCTCCGAACGAGTTGTAACTATTTGCCGCCAAGGTGTTTGCCAATGCGTGCCCTCACGTTGTTTAGATACGTGAATGGGTTTTGTGAGAACTATAATTTAAAGTATCTCAGGAAATACAAAAATAACATATGTATAATTTTATATTTGTCCCTAAATCAACCTACCAATCAACTTTGTGGTCGTTTTGTAATTTTTCAAATAATTTAAACTATAATTTTAATTGATTTTAAAAAGATTAGGCATTCTATGTTTTTCCACGGTACCTGAATTACGCATTTCTCTATTAAATTTACCGTCCAGAAAAATTTTGATCCAGTCGGGTTTAAGTCATATTACCGTCAAATTGAACGTCATTCGTATCTGCGTTTCATGCAACAACATATAGCTTTTGATAGAATATCTTTCGTAATCCTATGTTTGAAAAGAATGGTTTTTTTACTTAGCCTTAAGGCAATGGCAAAAATATGCTCCAGAGTTAAAAACGATGGAATATTTTATTTAATAACTCCTGGAAAAAAATCGCGGTGTTAACATGCTAAAATTGGTCTTTGTAAGAGTGGAAATCTAGGCTTTTGTAATAAGAAACAATTGATAGTTTTAATGTGACAATTTCCATTAGTCGCCATTGTTTTCGAGGACTAGAGCAAATTGTCAAGATTACATTGTAATTTTGTACCAATAGAAAGCTCAGGAGTTTGACTGGTGAAATAATAAAGACTTTGCAATTGTAAATAATATGCACATGTATGCATAGAGGATCAGTTGAATTACAATTTAATGGAGCAATTCAATAAAAAATAAAGGAAAGTATGTCTAGAAGGACGGCAGAGAACTACTTAAAGTAGACGTGCTAAAATAAATTTCGTGGAAGTAATTTTGTGTGAGGGAAGAATAGCGTGTCGGTTATTTAACATTGTCTCACTACCGATTGATAAAGAGTATCTCTATCACTCAGCAGAGTAGAGCAATGATAATGTAGGCGAAGTAGACGAGGTTGCTATTTCCCTTTGACTCTGGTTTTAGTTATGATAAGCGACGATTATTTTGGATGGATGTGAAAAAATACCAATGAAGGAATGGTAAAGGCGCAGAGAAACTCGGCTGGATTTATTAAAATTTTCTACGAGAAAGGAATAAGCGTGGCTGGTATGCTGGAGACATTACGTTGGGAGCCACGAAGAGAGCAGGAAAGACTTAAAAAGGCCGATAGCACCCGAGTGACGCAAATTGAATTATTATGGCCTTGTATTGCAATGGCAGATTAGACTGCAAGGATAAAAAGAGAGAGAGATACCTTTTGCAACAAGTTTAAGTATTCATTCTCCCCTTGCACCATAAATAATAATTAAATAAAGCTTAAGCACACTACATATTCAATACCAGAAACTAAATTTAAACCTGTACTCATACACGTCCACTGTTACATGTTGTAGAAAGGCATGTGTGCGTGAGTTTATGTATATGTGCAATTATACGCAAATTAACAAAAAAAAAAAGCTTGCGTATATGATCGCAAGAGTAACTTGTGCCTGGAGGCCCCCCGTCCACGAACGCTTGTGCGGCTTACGGGGTGCTCCGTAGAGCAATGGGAAAATGATCGGCCACCCTTGCCCATCCCCGGCCTTCTGGAGCGAGGCCGCAAGTCCAAATCAGTCGCCGCACACGCGGCGCAAGTCTCGTACGTTATCTCCCTCGCCTCGCGCGCGCATTTTTTTATCTTCGCCACTGTCCTTCGCCGTCCTGTAAGTCTATCTCCCCTCCTTCCCAGGGGACTTCGCCGCGGAATCCCGGAAGTGGGCGAGACGAGAGGTGATTTGGGGGGTAGTCTACGACGGCCGGGGAAGAGGGTGTGTTTTCCTTCCTCGAGAAGAACAGGAGAGAATAGGGGAGGGGTGCTGAACGGGGGCGGGGGAGAACGAGGAAAAGACCGGGGAAAAGGATGGGGGAGGAAGGGGTGGGAGAGGAGTGTGGGCCGGTTGTTCGCTTGCTTCCTCTCCCTCTCTCACATTTCTTGACCTCAGTGTGCTTGCTTGTCTGCACTGATGCACTCGCTCCCCCGGCGTTGCCACATGTACTATTGCGAGGCGGCGGCGGGTGCGTTGGCCTCCTCCTCCGTTCGGTCTGGCCAGACGTGAGGAAATTATCGTCGTGCGCGTACGAAATAGGTGGGCGGGCTTTCGTCTGCCTTCATTTTGGATCCGGATATTACTTCATTTTTTTTTAATTTTTATTCAGACCTCTTCGCGGGACCTTGGGATGCGAGGACAGAGGATTTAGGGGTGCAAAATTCTTTTGGCCGGCGCCGTTTTATTTTTGAGACTGTAAGTTATTTGAGAATCTAAATGTAAAATTCGAGCGTTCGTAAGAAGCAGAAAGTGCTGACGAGGTGGTAATTCTGAAAGAATTCAACGTTAGTTCTATTTTTTTCTTGTAATTATTTGTGCTAAGTCCTTTGATAAAGGTTCTTAAATGAAGCAGAAGTCGTAAATGATCGATTTCGAAACGATTAAAATGCAAAACTCCCATATTATTTTTATTTATCCTGTCATGACGTATTCCTCAACCATGATTGTACATACATTTTAAACGCTGTTGATAAATAATTAAACTGAAACTAAAGTTACTTACCGTTTAAGAGACCGCCCGCGTGTTACCATGACCTTCTTTTGGCTCATGTATACATTTCGCATATTCTGGAATGACCTTGCTTTTATTCGTAAGTGCTTTTTGCCTATTCTAAGAGAGTGTCGACGCGTGGGTATGTGGGTAATGTGAAAGTTTAATTTCGGATAATATTCGAATTCTATCCCCATTACCAGTGAAGCATATCAGTATAGAAATTTCTGGTCTTGAATTTATAGGTAATTAATTTCCATCGGGAAAATATCGATACATCATCAAGTATAAGTCATCAATCTTATAACATTTTTGTGCAGCCTCTTTTTGCAGAAAAAAGGCCTATTGGTATGAGTTAGCATTATTTTTAGCCTTTTCCCATCAAAGAGCTTTCTTTTGTTTCTCGGAAAGGCATGGGCTGTCCTCTACCTCGAGTCTACCCTGATTACCCGTCCCTGCCTTTCTTTCCTCGGGAGTCACGACATATTTCATGATCGTGATTTCGTGGATTACTGTGTGTTCACTTTGCCGGATGATTAATAGTCAACGGTCACCTCGTTGAGAGGAAAACCCTTTGGGTTTTATAAAAATTGCTGCCAGAGGCTTTTTTGGGATTGATGGTTGGTGCCAAAAACCTGTTAGTTTGTTTGCCTGCCGGCAGCGATATGTTTTCTTACGTTAAATTTTTCATATAAACTGACCTCATAAACTTAATGGTCGATGAATTCTTGGAAATATTTTCCATTATTTTGTACTCCACGCACTATCTGACAATTGTTTTCCAAGGGATAATCATTATGTCATTGTTCTCAATGGAAGTTTATCGTTGGGCAAGACGATTCATCGTTCAGATTTTGAATTTGGATCTGTTGAATTACTTAGCCAGTAGTCCTGCAACATTAACTTAAATGTTCGGTCCTGTGCGCAGAAATAAACAAGTTTCTGAGTTTATTCATGAATAATTATTGAGCTGCAATTCTTTTGCATGCAGGGAATATTCCTTGTACTCCTCATAGTTGAAGCAAATTTCGATCTCCCCATTTTCCTCTCACTCCCATATTGCCTTGTTTTTACATTTTTCTGCTTACAAAGGTCTTGTCTAACTTTTTTTTCGTTCAATGCTCTTTGGGGCTGGGATTCCATAGCCGGGGATTCGCTTAGTGGGAGTCAGGGTCGCTTTCGTTTGCATTGGAGAGAAAGCATACGGCGGAGGAAGGGAACGACGACTGCTTCAGAGCTGGGGGGTTGGGTGAAAGAGATATTTTATGGAGAGGTGGAGATGATGGGTGGGTAGGAAAAAGTTCAGGAGAAGGAGAGGGGTAAATGAGATGATGTTCTTAGGAGTTCTGGGAGTTTGAGAGGACTGGTGGGCGGGTCGCCGTCAGATTCGGGGTGTCTGTGCGCTTGGAGACGTAGCGTTGCCAAGTGTCTATGGTAACGCAAAAATTTCCATGGAGAAAGTACTTGCGGTAAAGCAGTTCATACGTATTCCCAGTCCATCATCATCGAAAATGTCAATTTCTTCCTCTCGAGTAAGCATTTTAGGAAGGGGCCTCTGGCCTAATTACTTATTATCCTCTAGTAAAGCATATTGTATGGAAAAGTGAACATATTGCCTCTCAACGGCATTGGCATATGGATTTACAGCGTTTTCCTTCAACGATTAATAAAAATTATCAATATTTATGATTGTGGTATTTTCAGTTCAAATTTTGTCGTCAGTCGCGAAGTTAAGTGGACATATTTTTAAATTTTGTCCTTAAAGGAATCACTTTAAAATGTCGGAATCAAATCTCAAATGATTTATTATTTGCACTCCTCATTTTTTGATGCATTTATATTCTGTAATTGTTTTGTTTATTTCTTGGTATCCTTGTTTGAATTGCCAGATATATTTGAGGGATGATACTGTTTGAGCGCCACGTTTATTTTTAAAATCAGAGAAATGTAATGACGCACAAGTGACTCCTACAACTTCAGCAAAATAATATATTATGGATTTCATGTTTAAGTTGTAAATATGGGTGTATTTATTCTTTTTTTATAGATTTTTAACTGCAGGTCTCGTCGGCCTCTATCCCACGTCACATCTGCAATCATTTCACGCCCATTTCCATAGCCATCCGAAGTCATTTCGTTTTACTATCGAGGATAATGGGAGTGTTGAAGGGGAGAATGCTCTACGATTGTTTTAATCAGAGCCCGGAGAAGATGAGGGTGACGACTTTAATTTCGAGGGACATCTTCCTCGCCCCTCCACAAGTGAATGGATTAGGGTGTGAGGAGTGACTGCGGGAGTCGGGCGATATGGCTCACGATGCCACCAGGCTCCCAGGCTCAGTACTCTCATTTGCTCCCCGAAAATATTTTCCTCTCATTGTCAGCTGGCCGTTATTTCGTCTCCCCTCTTTCCCCCCACCGAACGAAGTCCTCCTCCCCTCTCCTTCAAGTTCCACTTCCCGTGTTTCTCATTTCTCGTATTAATCATCACGATTGCTGTCACTGTTCGTGGCCGACATTCGAGTTAATCTTACAAGTCTACTTGCGTGCTCATGACCCGCTCTCTCACCCATGTTTGGGAAAAGAGAAATGGTACCGAGTCTGTAATTCCCATCATACGAATTGCGGCGAGAAAATGAATACTTGATGATTATAGCGTGATTTACAATAGCACTGATCTCACTTAGAGGGACAATCCGTCTTCAAACGCTTTTCCGACGAACTCTTGAGAACTACCGTGCTGCTGGTGTGGTATTCCAAGATGTTTGGGGAACTAGGAAAAACTATGTGGTATCCGTATGAGTATGTACTTCGACGAATGTTCGCTTTTGTGGAAATAGATAACCCACGCACAACTGACCCCGCAGGTGTACGTGTTCAACCTCATTCTCGGAAATATATCTTTATTCCGTATTCTTTTTCTGTAAGGAATTCTTTTGTTAATCCTGTTTCACCAAGTGTTTCTGAAATCCCCTGAAATAATATTGAATATCGTAATTCCCAGGAACATCTTTTCTCCGTGTTACAGTAAAGTGGTAGGGGAATCACGTGCAATCATCGGTTGAAAGGGCATTGTTTCCATTTTGAAAAAAAATCAAACTACTTAAATTACTGTGTCATCATATATTTCAAACACAAGTGCTCACCTATCGTATTTGTATTGTTTACAACATAAGAATTGTGGGTGCATCGACAGTTTTAAAAATGTCTTTGTGATTTTAAATACAAATGAAATTATTTGTGTTCACGATCTCAGCTTAAAATGTAACACATTTTTTAATTTAACGCCTACTTTCAATTAAATATTCTCCGTAAGTTTCCCGGGGGTTTATAGCAAGGGGTTTTAGGTCACAAGTCGTAAGAAATTAGAGTAATAGCAATTTGTTGGCATCTCATGCAATTTTATTTTCGGGTAGGTCAAATTGTCGCTCGTGAAGTGTCATGCTTCTGTTCTCACGAATCGTGCGAAGTTAAAACGATCCTAAATGCCAGTATAGCCGTCCAGTTTATCACCCACGTAAGCATTTCGGGACGTGAATGGATCATAGGTCCTAATTCCATAGTTGTGTGAAGGCGGCTCTACCCCTGTCGCATCGGCATACATTTATCGTCGTCATCTTCGCCCTCTATGCTAGACTGGACTCTCATCAGTACCAACCTCGCCAGCCGACGCGGAAATCGAAGGAGCAGGAGTCAATCAGCCATTCCGGCAGCTGCCCCCGCTGTGGCGGGCGGGCAGTTGGGTTCTCTCTCCGTCTTCCCACCCCCGAGAAAGTCAGAGGAGAGTACATCTTCGGGGACACCCCCAGACAGACATTCCGCGCCCTTTTCCTCTTCCCTCGTTCCCCCCGCGGGTGCCCCCAGACCGTCCACCCCTCCCTTCCTAACCCCGGCGTTCACCACCCTCTCCTATTCACTCCCGACCCTCTCTCATCCAGTCTGGCCCCATACACGCGCCCGCCTGCTCGGGGCGTTCTTCCGCCCACACTATCGCCCCCCCGCCCTTTTTCCTTCGTCCGCCACATTTCAGTCTCTTCGGTATCAACGAAACAGTCGGATGTTGCGTGGACCTCGCCCTTGACAGCCCTCGAGTGCGCTAGTGTTGTGTCTGTGTTTGTGCCTCTCTCTACTCGGAAGCAATCTTCTTTCCTCATGAAATTTTTAGGTGCCCATCCACGAAGTCGAAGTGCTACGAATTCAGGCAGCGGACTGGTCGAGCTTAGGGGAAAAGGCCTTGAGATTTTTCTTTTATGTTGAGCCTAGTGTTTCTCGCACTACGGTTCTCGCTCATAAAAGGGTTACGTGTTTGTCGAAGAACCATAGTGTGTCGAGAGACCTGAAAAGATCCACCTTTCTGTGCTTCTCATTTCGTCTCTCCTCCATTTTTGATCCAAGATCTTCGTGAAAAGTAGAGCAGAAATGTCGCTTGGCCCAGACGATTGTGTTTCCTAGTCGAGGGTGCTCCATGGAAGTGGTTTACTAACTTATCTAACGCTACAGCTATTCGTTGAACTTACTCGTTGGTTACAGTCCATCAGTAGTGTTTTGTGTGAAATCCCGTGGGTTCTGAGCACTCCAATTCATCCCATGTGAATCTCGTTCCGATTAGTTTACAACGTTTGGTCTCGAGGCGATACGCTGCGCTAATTAATGTTCGAGAAATTATTTTTTCACCTCATGGGTGTGTCCCCTCAGAAATCTGAGCAGAAGCGATTTGAGAACTAGACATTTTTTCCTTTCCTTTTCTCTCTCCGGGTAGACCATTTTCTGACCCATTCATGTGCCGAGATATAAGATTGGCGGGAAGTAACCTAACCATGGGGTTTCCTCATATTATGCATTGGCTTCATCGACAAACCTTTTGTCTTCAGCCATGGCACGTTTTGTGTCGCCGTTGAGGCGTTAGTGTTTCCAGCCACTTCAAGTCCGTCGATACGACCTTGGAGTGCTTCTGTGAGCGGATGTGCACGATCTCTTGCGTTTTTTTTGCGTCCGTGCAGTTAAGGCGGAGACTGACTCAACTCAGCTTGCGTGAGCATTAATGATCATGAGATTACCACGTGTCTTGTGGCCAAGAGTGTGTCGCTCTCAGTTAGGATAATACAATATGTGGCCGAGGCCAGTAGTGATAGTGAACTAATCGTGAACTCGTAATATTTAACGAATTTCATGTGTTCTTCGGTGTTCTTTCTGCGGTGGATCAGCCTCGATATCCAGCGTCTTCATTGTGTTGCTTGGGGTGAAAATAGTGGTCTGCTTATCGCGGAGCCTAGGTGTTCATCGGAGGTCTTATTTCCTGGAGGTAATATAAGTATGGCATTCTTTGTAATATGTTTTTATATTGGGGAAAGATTAACATCCATACATGATTTAGTAAAATTCCCTCCAATTGTGTCAGCATTTTCTGCCCAATTTCTTTCCTTGAAATTTCTTTGTCGCTAAAATTTAAACCGCTGAGTTTTAATTTCCTGACAACTGCTATGCAAAAAACATGCTCATCTACGTTAATCAAGTGCAATCCAATTGTTTAAAAATTGTTTAACCAGATAACAAAGTCAGTCATGCAGACTGTGCAACGATATGTAATCGGCGAGAGGTCAAAGTATGCTGCTGTCTTAGTTGTCATGGATAGTTTTCTGTATGTCTGGATAGTTTTATTTCATTCGAAACCAGCCTGATTATGTACTGATAAATCATCAAAATTTCAAGTAAGATGTTTTAGGATGAAAAATTTTTAAATATTTACATGATTATTCTCTTTGAAAGAATTGTAATGGTTTTGGGATATCGAGTCTTACTACACACATAACTCCCTGTATGGCAAAGAAGTAGGCTGATTGCTGTGCAGACGAAACCCTGAAGCCACGGAAGGCATTCTACATGTGCTCACACGCTGTACTCTATGAACTTTGTTTTTCTGACATTTTTCATGTCTATGATTTCATTTATTTCTTAACTAGTATCTCGGAAATTCTGTTATATATTGCGTATAAACACGATTTTTTCATCTTCAGACGGTTCTAAATTAATATTATTCGGGTTACAAAATACAGATTGACGTATTTGTGCCCTGGTATGTGGTTTACTAATTTGAGAATGAGAATGAATTGTTTCAATATATTTCGCGTGGAAACTTTCATTAGAAAAAAATACCAAATGGTAATGAATTTGTTCTAGCCTCATCTATGATGCACCATTAGTTGACCACTCAGGTTCATATTAATTTTTGCCTCTAGCTACTCTGCTCGATGAGAGGGCTGTCATTTTTCTAATCCACACATAATAATCAATATTGGACATTTCAGTGACCAGCTATTTAGAAACGAAGAAGAACAATAATTTTGACTTATTTAGGGTGAAAAGTAAAATATTATCCACCCAGGATGACGGACGTATGACGAGACAAAGTTACATTTTTCACTGCTGAAGTCTTGGCAATCATAAAAGAAGCCACTATATCGTTTTTCTTTATGTGGAAGTTATGTGATGATGGGTGCTTGGAGGCTCCTAAAATGATTTTTACTTTTGTTTTATCGGCTGTGAATTGGTTATTTTATCTAATCAACACTCTCAATGAATTGCGAATTTTATGAAGTATCTCCCATAATGATTCAAGCACGTCCCTTATGATGTATACTTTTTTATCTACGTTACGCTGTGATAAGTTACGTGATCTTACTTACTTACTTTCTTTGTGCCAAAGAATTCGATTCGCGAGTGGTGTCCCCCAGTTAAACCTTGGAAAGTGAAGTGTTGGGAGTCAAGTCCCCTCCTCGCCTAGTTCATCGATTATATCGAGTGTGTGTGTGGGCGGGAGGAGGATGATTAGGGATGAAAGCAATGACGGTGAGCTAGACTTAAAGAATCAACCGGACGCAGGAAAGTGTAAGGCCAAATCGCAGTAACTTTTTACTGGCATGCGTGCTGTCGCTTTGAGGTTGTTAGTCGGGAAATGACATAGCTAGACGTTTTTGTCGCTCGGTTGACGATAGTGAGGGGGGGGGGAGATGGGATGGATTTCAAGGTCAAACTCTGGTCCCTACCTTCCCCCTTTACCATCCGCATTCTTTTTTTCTTCTTCTTTTTAATCTTCCCCGTGGGCCTCTACCCATCCTATTCCCTCCCGTGTCTCCCGGTGCCCTTCAGGTCCACCTGCTGGCTGTTTGGAGAGGGAGAAGCCGAGTGCGTCCTCATCCTTTCTCTCGCTCTCATCAACCCCCAGAATTTTTATCTTCTCCACCTCTTCGCCTTTCTCTTTTCCGTCTCGTTTCTCTTCTCTCTCTCTCTCACATGCACACGCACAAGCACTTTGCCTTCTCCCTCTATCCCTGATCTTTTCTGCCTCGCTCTAAATCTCTTACTCTTTCTAAGAGAGAGGGGGAAGGGACCTCGAAGTGGGTTTGGATCGGATGACAGGCAGCTATTGTTTGGTATCGCGGTGCACTTGTGTGCGTGACTTCGGCGTCTGCGCCGGTGACGCAGGCGTTCCGGGGGAGGTGGGATGTACAAGAGGTGCTCCAGACCATGGATTAAGGGAATGAGGGGAGATGTGGGAGAGAGTGGGGGGATTGGCGGGAGGGCGAAGAGTGAGTGGATTGAGAGAGAGAGAGAGGGAATGGGGGCGAAAGAGAGGGAGTCGTTGTTGTCTGTAGAAGTAAATGAGCGCTTAGGATGAGTTTGTTGGCTGGCCCCAATGCGGCAAGGTCACTGGGGCTGGCGATAACTTCCCCCTGCCAACGCGGCCTTCCCAACCATCCCTTTTGCCCCCGTTTATGTACTTCACGCGCGATAGTGTCTCATCCTTAATTGTCCAAGAGGTTCTTTCCCTTAACCATCCCCCCCCCACCCCTCCCGAGCCATCGACAAAGAAAGCTAACGATTTTTTCACCCGTGCATGTCCTTTCAGGAGAGGGCAGAGAGAGGCTTTTAATTAATTAAAGAGTGTTGGGTTCATCGTCACTTGGGGTATTATACGCTCACTACAGTTGTGAATCTATGCATAGGTTACATGAATATTGCCCGTGAAAGCTACGGATCGTTAGTCTTTTCAGGCCAGATATGAATGACGGCGTTAATGCCGTTGCTGTTAGACACTCTTTAAGATTAAAATATTTCACTGGATTCCCTGCAGCTATTTTCACTCGTTAAGTGTCATGTAAATGTCGTAGCATTTCATAGTTTCCTTTTGAAAACATTTGCTTTTCAACGTTTTTTAAAATAAACTCATGGAAAAGCAATTATATACCAATACCTAAAGATAATAAAATATCAGCCCTCCGAAGTTACGCGGTATTTCTTCCTTGCATTTAACAGTGTCAGTGTCCCACTAAACCTACTCCGGTCGTTTCATCAAAAGTTGTCGATATTCTGTAAAAAAAAGTCAATTCTGTATATTCTCTCCGATCGACACAATTCTCTTAATCGACAAGATTTCATTTGAAATGTATTTTTGGCGTACACGTTTAGAGAGGCGTACTGTGGAACGTCACTGATCCTGCGGAACGTATACCAAAGTTTCTTTGAATGCAGCTAGTTGACACTCATCCCGCCGGATTCTCGATAATTCCCTCTGTTCTATACGGGATGTGTCAGTGAGTTCGCATTCTGCCTTGTGTGGCATTTTTTTTTTCTTTTTTCTATTCTCTTGTCTCGAACCTCATCGGCGTGGCAGTCGCGCTCTTTCCTCTTGCCGCCCGAACGGACTCGAAAAGGCAGAGAAGGTCAAAGCTAAACTTCCCGTCTCTATACTTCTGCTTAAATGACGGATGTAGCAGCGGAGGCAAGTTTTTTTTTGTCCATCTTTCCATCATAATTTTTTCCCATTACGTCGACATTGTTGTGGCTCAGCCCACAATTGTTGCAGTAAGTAGTTACCCAAGGGCAATTCATCATGTGATTTTGGGGGAGTGTCACGAACAAGTGGTGATAATGGGTCAGGCTACGACCGATCATTTTAGGCGGAGGATCATAATTAACGTTATTACTTCTTTATGACTCCCTCTGTGTCATTTATAATCATTTTTGTTTTATTGTCAGATGTTATCTAATGCCTTGAGCAAATGCATATACATGTATTCTCCACTTTCATTTAAACACTCTCTCTCGTACAAGCAGGTCTTCAGCGGTTACCATACACCGTACTAATATCTCTTTAAGAGTAAATGGATGATTTTGGTTGTTGATGATCAGTGGGAATAAGAGCCATGGAACTCTTGTCTTTCCAGTGTACTCAAATTAATTTGTTGAGCCAATTTGTGGATCTTAATTCGTATTATAAATGTTTCGTTCCGATAGCATCATTGCGTTTATGGTGGTGGCTTTTTATTATCTTTTATTGCTTACCCAAATGCAAAGTATTCAATTTCACCAGCAAATTTCAGTTAGCTTTTACCCACCATGGGCTTTTTTTGGAGATTGCTGCTGATGAAGCCAAGGCAGTCCAGAGTTTTTCTTCATTGTAGCAGCCAGACTTTTATTATCTCTTTCAAGACCCATTCTTTCTCAACTCCGTGTTTTTTGAATTTCTAATTTCTTTTCTGCATTGGTCTACTTTAGTCTACAGTCGAGTGATTCTTTTTATATTCTGACGATTCATGCATGGAAATGGTTCAGAGAAGTTCTGCTGGATTTGTTAAAAATTGCTATGCTAAGATAAACCTGATGGGTATGTTCGAGGGTTTAGATTGGAAGCTCCTTCATTCACAAAGAGAGCAGGTGAGACAGAAATTTGTAAGACAATGAACCGCTGAGTTTTCCAGCGGTACCGAGGAAATTATTATAGCCCCAAATTGTATTCGTCGATTCGACTGCCAAAAAAAATAAGAAATATATGAATGCCTAAACTGATATTTGTGCATGTATTCTTGGTTCTCTACCACCAAACGCCAATTGTTCAAGTTTTTTTTCTGGTTATTGTGCAGATGTAGTTTTTCTTTTTCCAACGCATGAAAGCATAACTTGTAAAGAGTACATAGAGCAAAACCCTGAAGTCGTTCCAAGGACAGTCCCGGGCTTACCGGGAGAAAATTAGTTCGTTAGAATGAATCAAAGTGGTTTCCGTTGTGTCCCTCTTTCATAACGACTCCCAGTGGAAGTAATGAGCTAGTGCAGTATCGGAAAAGTTTCTCAGATTGTTCCATCTGCAGTAAGCAGATTCATTCCTTTTCGACTTCGTTAAATGTTGCTCTTCCACCAGATCTGAATATTGTGTAAGGCCTCGTCGTTTGTGAGCGGAAATTCATCGCCTTAATTTTACAGTAAGAATTTGCATAATATGTTTATTAAGATTATAAAATACTTTTCCTTACAATCTCATCAGAGCTAGCGACAAAGGCTATGTTGTTCAAACAGATTCAAGAAAGCTTCAAAGGCAGTTTTCCCGGATATTTATTCTTTAAATAAATGCTTCCGGTCTATAATTCTGGTGAAAGCCTTTTTCTATAATCCGAGGTCATTTGGCTGGATGTGGTGATGTCCCCCCGCTCATGTGGCGGATTGTGGGGCAGGTGCAGCAAATTCCATTTCGATTCATACTCATTATTTCATTCATTCCCTGACCACGTGCACAGATTTAATGAAGGCTCGTGAGAAACCCACTTTCTAATCCCTCCTCAACGAGAATCATGAAGTGGTGAATTATTGTTTTCGCTCTTTTTCCCTCTGGAAAGCGATTCATTTTTTTGATGGGAGGATTCTTTCCCGCAAATCGTTGCAAAATTTACCACACTGACTAATTCTTATTTTCAAGGATTGGAAGACTGGTAAAATTTGAATGAGATGAGAAAATAAATTTTTCCCGCCACACGCTCATGCTGGGGACTTCCGAGTATTGTGTCCACGTGGATGAATGGTGGAGCTCTTCGTATAAATAAGCTGTTGTCTCGTACTTAATGTATAGGTGTCTTTTGTACACGTACAAATGCTTTTTGAAAACATCAGTTATATTGTTTGTACGATGATTTGTCAGAATCTGACCTTTTTCTTTGCTAATAGAATTAAAATATTCGTATTTTCTCAATTCAACCAATTAAAGTAGTCCCCCCAGTTGTTCACTAAATTCTAAGAGGACGGGGCGAATGATTCCCAAGTGGTCCGTCATCCCTGCCCTTCTAAACCTTTCTACAGGCTCTCTCGCATTCTCTGAACCCTTTGGATAAGAAAGTACTTTGTTATTCCTCACATATTTTCTTCGTACTTCCACACATATTTTCTTCTAAAGTATTTTCTTTTCCGATATGAATCGCTTCCACGAAGTGACTCCTCAAATCATTCCACTCAGAATCATTGATTTATTAAAGACCGAGGGCTCCCGTGTTGTCTCTAATACAAATTCCACTACGTCAGTAGTGACTAGTTAAATTAATATGTAACTGTAATTTCACTAAAACGTGCCTACACGCCATTTTAATATTTTCTAATGAAATATTTTATAATAATCCTGAAAAAAACCGAATCGCAGTTCTCAACCTAAGAGTTGCTTCAATGGACGAGGATAGATTTGCTGTAGTACCTAGCATCACATGTACGAATCAGGACGTAAGAGAGCACACTTTTTCGCTATCACATACGTTTCTCAGTAAATCACGGGGCGTGTTTAGCTCGGTATTTACCCTGGGTCACTCCTGAAAGGGTCCGTTTTCTCAGCCATCTAGTCAACGGCACCGACTAATATTGGAAAGTTAATTGAAATAGGTTAATTATCTCAGTGTCCCTTTATTCCATCGTATATATAATATGACAAAAATGGGAGTAGATTTACGCCTCATAAAAATCACAGGAAAAGCAATAAGAGGGCGGTTGTGAAGAGCCTATTGAAGGGTTTTGGGCCCGCAAAAAAACTTCATACGAGATCTAGTAATCCTTTGCTGAGATTTTTGCACACCCTATGGGGTCGTGGCGCTTTGGTGCAAGTCGAGGCCAGGTGACCTGTGAAAGTGTTCTCCGACCGCCACGTTGTTGGGTCCGAAAATTTTAGCTTCGTTCGCCGGCGACCCCGTTCTTGGTCCTACCACCTCTTTTTAATAATGCCCGCCCAATATTAATTAACTGCCTTCAATGGTTCTCCATGTGGATGTTTTTATAACTTTTCACTACTTTCGTCGGGGCTTCCAAAAAAGACGTTAGCAATTTTAGATGTCCAGTTCTCCTGACAGTGTCTGATGGCAGCACCACGCGTCGTGTTCTCTCGGTCGTATGACCAATGCGTACGTTCAGTGCGTCTCTGCAATTACTGCGAAGGACACCGTTGCTCATTTGCTCATGGGGGTTGGAAGTTTTTGAACCAGCGGACCGTGCGCATGTGGGCGAGGGGTGGTGAGTGCGTGCGTACGGAGAGGGGCAGGGCGAGTATTCGCGAAAGAGAGGGGGGGTAGGGCAAGGCGCGGAATGGAGGAGGGGGTTGGGAGGGAGGAGGTGTGGTGGGGTCGCCGAGTGTGCGGTCAATACCACGCGCTCCGTGTGGAGCCAGGCGACGTCGTCGGGCAGTCTGCCTTGCCCGTTCGCCCCACTGCCTCGCCGCGCGCCCCTCTTCCCCGCCCACATTACCCTCCTCCTCCTTCCGCCCGCCGCTGTTAACCCCTCGTCGCCCCCGCCCCCCAAGCCCACCCCTCACACGCTACACCTCTTTTCCCCTTGTCCTAAAAAGGGTAGCCGGGAGAGCGGACGCATGGGGGAAGGAAGGAGTCGGTGCCCCGTACCACTCACTCCTCTTCACCCCTCTATCTCCCCCTTCCTTCAGCAATTGTTCCCATCATAATGACGCCCTCTGTCGCTGGGTCAAGCCGGTTCTCTCTTCCCCTAAAAAGTCTTTCAGGTAAAAATATGCCACGGGGAAGAGCGTGCCGGATTGCTTGCAGATCCATTGTTTATTTTCTTTGCGGGAGTCTTTAGAGGTTTTGCTGGTGATTGACGCTTCTATTTCAACCGCGGTGCATTTGTTTATATTAGAGTTGTCTAGCTTTGTGAGCCAACGAGTCGATAGAAAGTGGTTAAATTTTCTACATCTCTCAACATTTGCTGGCGTGGTCTCGGTCTTAGGGTCATGAAATCCTCCTGGTGTTAATTGAGAGGCGGTTCCTGGATGGCGGAAACTTTTTTAGTGTATTTAATTGTCGATAAATTTATCTTGACACTTCAACTGTGAGTATTAATTAGGATTAACCCTGACGAATTTCTTTTATTGGAGTATTTTGTGGCTAGATGGTTCATTTACGCTGTTTACACCTTCTAATAGGTTGAAGGGGAAAAAGGGGATTGGAAGGGGAACGTCTTGCTTTATACGTTATTCGATCCTTCGCATGTGTGTATGTAACTGCAAGTAGATACCTATCTGGTGTTCAAATTAAACACTGTTGATCTCAAATCTCACAACAATGTTTTATTAGTACAGTATGGTAAGGACTCATTTTTTTGTGAAATCTGTCTCGATCTATCTCGATTTCAAAGGGTTGATTTGATTTTGTTTCACTTTGGTCATGCTTATATTCCAATAATATAGGTTTTTACATAAAAATGTAACCAAAACCATTTGAAATAGCTAATTGGCTCCACAAAAGGACATCTAAGAACACTTAGGTAGTGTTTGTTAACTGCTTCCACCGAGTAAGACCCTAGCAATGGTATGTATTTGGTGTTAAAACACACATTGATGTAACTTTAAGAGGGATTAGTAATAGAGTTACAAAATCGATGGTATTCTTATTCTAGTTATTCAAAGTGTCCTGAAAACGACGACTGATTCGAGTCACTCCCAAAATAAAAAAGTTGTCACAGTTTTAATAAAAGCGAAGCTCTTTTGAGTATAGACTTGTTACCATAATTAGAAGAGTCAGTAACTCTCGTCGCTCGCATGCTCACTCGATTAGCCCGCGTGCTTTGAATCGCCTCCAACGCATTTCACTCGAGCGGCATCGTTTTGTCTCGCTTTTCTTCCACAATCGCTCGTGCCGAAGTTCACGGCGCTCAGCTCTATCTCCTTCGGGCGGTTTCATCCCTGCGCCACGGCGGTGAATACGAGCGGTTCCTTGCCTCCTTGCCCCTCTCGCCCTCTCTCCCCACCCCTCGCCCACACTCCTATCCCGAACCACCCCCGCCATGCATCTCCCGCCCCCGACACATTCTCCTTACCCCATCCTCTCGTCTCCATGGAAACGGTCTGTCTGGTCTTGCGGTCAGGACGGGGAACGCCAAGGGATCTTGGGCGGAAGATGGGGGAGTGTGTCTGCGCGCGCGCGCGAGTTTTGTGTGTGTCTGTATGTGCTGCAGAATGTGCCGTGTGTGTGGGGGGGGGGAGGGTAAGAGCGACGGGAGTCCTCCCGAGACGAAAAAGAGCCAGACGGTCGGTCCGTCTGTCCTCCCACGTCCCCTACAATGCTTCTTCCTCCTCCACCCTCCCACGCCGTCTGCTCCCTCCGTCTGGTGCATGCACACACACTCTCTCCCACTACTTTCTATATTTCGAACCGTGGTCCTGTTTACCTCCCGTGTTCCTTCAGGGAGTTGCCATGGGATTTGGTGGGAGGGGGACGTATGTTTCGGGGTCGGGGTTGAGAGAGAAAGGGGGTTGAGAGTTGAACGTGAAAAGAACGTGTTGCTTCATGCACTCTCGTTCCTTCACTTCCCCTTCCTTCTCTTCGCATGTGTGTGTAAGTACAAAGACCCCTTAATATGTCTGTCTGCTTCCCTCCCTCCTCACTCTCCCTCACTCCCAACCGCCCTTCCCGCCGCTTCCAACCCTCCTTGCCTTTGCTTCCGTCTCGCCTCGAAGCCGCGGGAGGTGCAGGCATCCCCCTCCTCATGTCTCCGCGTCTGGCACTGCTCCGCAGGAATTCTTTCAGGATGGCATTCTTTCCCGTTTTAGGTGGACGCGGTTCGATTCTTTGTGGCGGGAGTGCGCGCGTGGGATATGCATGTGTTGGGTTTGCTCCATAAAAAGAGGAGCGGTCGTCGAAACAGATGCTGATGGCGTACCCTGGCACCAGAAACCTAGCTCGAAATTTTTAAGGATTATTTTGGTGAGGTGCATGCCCTTGTAAATAGGTTTCATGATCCAATAATAGGTTGATTTTTGACTCGTAAATTCGAGAAATCTTCATTTTTTCTGTGTCTACCTATTAAGTTAACAAAAAACACTCTAAATTCAGTTAGTGGTAGATGGAAGAACGTATTTTCGCGCATAACACAATTTTATGGTTGTTACTTGCCTCTTTCCTGTTATTGTTTTTAGCCTTTTCCAAACTTATTAGGTACTTGAAAGCTGAATAGATTTTGGTGAAAATGATAAATGGTTGATTAAGAGATGATATCCAACAACCGGATTAAGTTTAGACTAGATAGATCTAAGATTCCATGAACGATAGGGGATCAGAATAACATTGCCCGACCTCGGTAAGGGTAAAAATACTCGGGCCAAAATTAGTTTGGTGTGTATTCAGTCCCTGCCACACACCCTAACGGTAGCTTGCAGAGCACTGAAATATCTAAAATAATATCAAATCATTCCGAAAATCACTAAATTATATTCACGAGATATTTTCATGATATTCTAACTTCGGGAGAGAGCAGTGTTCCAGTGGACGCGATTTTTCTAGATTTTAAGAAAACCTTCGACAAAGATCGTCATAGTAAACTACTTGTAAAGCTAGAAGCATATGGTATACGAGCAATTCCCTCCCGAACGCCTACTGCATTAGGAACACCGAAATGGAATGTGTAGAGTCAATGAAATACCTAAGCGTTACCTTCACTCACGATTTCTCCTGGGTGAAACACATACGGGGAATATGTGGGCAAGCTAACAAAAAATTGGGATTTATTAGAAGAGTACTTAGTAAATGTGTTGAAAAGGTCAAGGAGAAATGTTATCTCTCGTTGGTTAGGCCTCATTTAGAATATCCTACTAGTAAATGGGATCCTCACGAAGTTGGATTAATTGCCGAATTGGATCGCCTGCAGCGTAGAGGAGCTAGATTTGTAAAACGTTGTTATGATAAACTTAGTAGCGTGTCCAAAATATTAGAGCAGCCAGGCAGGGACTCACTCACTCACGGAGCGAAGTTTAAATTACAGATTAAAGTCTATTGCAGAAATTGGAAGTTGGTCTCTGTGGCAGTGATGTTGAAAATGTATTATTACTCCCGTCGTACCACGGAAGGAGAGATCATGTTAATAAAATTACAGAGATTAAGTCTAGAACAGATAGATTTAAGATGTCATTTTTTCCGCCAGCGATAGGGAATCATAATAAAATTGTCCGACCGCAGTAGGGTCTTGTTCAGGTAAAAATTATTCTGGTGTGTATTCACCCCCTGCCACACATCCTGGCGGTGGCTTGCAGGGCATATAATAATGAATTAGTTTACATTGCAATTACATAATTCAAAATGAAATAAATGAGAGTGTATTCATTTTCAATAATTTTGTGAAATATAGTGAAGGATTGGCGAACTTGTGCAGGTGGATCCATATTTCATTGTCATCATCAGATAAAAAACTGCCGAGTATCCTGTTCATGTTGGAATCAAAATTTTTGGTTTGGATTTCCGTTTAAGCTGGAAAACTAAAATTTTCAGTTGCTTTCTCGTTTTCACGTTAGTATGAGTTATTAATATGTCGAGAAATATCCTCCATCAGAGTCATTAAAGGATTATCCATTTACAGAAGTTGTCCTTCTGATCGACGAAAAATTAGCGTGCCAAACAGCGTCAAGGCCATCTTTGATAATGACTCTAAAATATCCTTAAAAGGCTAATTAATTGTGTTGTACAGTATCGTGCAAACGCTAGGACTGTGGTGCGCCCATTGGCGGCTCGTCGTGAGAGACTGCCGCCTGCAGATGGCGAGACGAAACGAGGCGTGTGGTGGTGTATCCGTGGCGCTCCGCCTTAACCCTTTTTGCGCTCGTCTCGCCCGCCAACCGACCGACCCACTCTCCTCGCTCCCAAGAAGGCTGGAGCACTGATTTGTTCCGTCTTTGAAAGGCTGTTGGCGACCCACCCGCCCTCCATTTTTTGTCGCTCCCCTTTTTACACGCGTCTCTCTTTCCCTTCGCTCTTGGATCTCGCCCCTACCCATTCTTTCCCGCCCCCGTCAGCCGCGGCATAGGGTCCCTCAGCTTTGTAAGAGAAACATGAGAGGTAATGAACCATGTGCGGGGACCGCGCAATCCCTTGATGCCTCGACTTTCCTCCCGAGTTCTGTTAATCCCTCGTCTCTCTCTCTCTCTTCTTCCCAGTCCTTCGGTGAATGGGTCATGTGTGTGTGGCTCTTTAGTTCCCCATATCTGGATTTTCCCCCACACATTTATTCGTTTATTTTAGCTATCTTACAGTTTTAATGAGCATGTATCAAAGTCCTCATAATTTCGGATGTACTGTATACACTCATATTGAGAGTTAGGATGTGTGTAGAACGAAATGACAAATTTTCGCCACTCGTATAGTTAAAATGCATTTTCTGTTGAGAAAATACTAGTGAAATATTTAATAAAGAGTGTAGTGTTGCATGGTTCGGAAACTTGGTCGTTGAGGCAAGAGGATAAATGTGAATGCCTTTCTAGATATTTTAGTACCCTGCAAGCCACCGCTAGAGTGTGTGGCAGGGGGTGACTACACACCAGACTAATTTGGACCCGAATATGACCGTACCATGGTCGGACAGTCATTCTTATCCCTTATCGTTCGTGGAAAAAATGACATCTTAAATTTATTTGTTCAACCTCTCTAATTTTATTAGCATGATCTCCCCTACCGTAGTACGATGGGGGTAATAATACATTTTCAACATCACTGCTAAAGAGACTTCCTTCCAAGTGATGCAAGAGATTTAATCTGTAATTTAAATGTCATTTTTTCCATGAACGATGGGGTATCATAATGACATTGTTCGACCGCGGTAGGGTCATGTTCGGGTAAAATTATCCTTATGTTTATTTACCCCTTGCCACAAACCCTTGCGGTGGCTTCTAGGGAATATACAAATTAATAAATAAATTTAACTTTCGCTCAGCGAATGATTCCCACCCAACTCCTGTAATATTTTGGATACGCTGCTAAGTTTAACGTAACAACGGATTACAAATCTAGCTGCTCTACGCTGCACGCTATGTAATTGCAAGTGGCTGTGGGCAAAGTAAACTGGACGAAAAGGAAAACAAGCGATGAAGTTCTGCGATTATTAGTTTTATGCTAGGTACCTTTCAAGCATAGGTATGTAACATTGGAAAAATGCGCCTAGCAGATGGCATGGATATCAAAACTACTCGTGCTAGAGAGATAAAAGGCGGATCATTCGTCCTCGAAAGATTTTTTCCAAGCATTATATCTCTATAATGATTGAAACTTTAAGTTTCATAGGGTTATCTATCCAGCGGCACAGCACCAGAGAAAACTTATTTATTAGTGTTAGGTTTTTCTAATAATTTATTTATTTAAATATACCATGCAAACCACCGCCAGGGTGTGTGGCAGGGAGAAGTTGATGTTGAGGGCAATGTATTTCCATTGTTAATGTCCGTTGCATTAGTTATTTTCATTTTGTTCTATCCGTGAGTATGCTTCTCTCGTGAGTGTTACATTTAGTCTGAAGGTAGGCGTCCAAATGCATACCCAGTGACAATAATTAAAATAATGAATAAAATTGAAGATAAAGCTATACACCCGTAACGGTCAGTCGTGCCTAAGAGCCCGTTTACTGAGAGAGAGTGCAGGCTCTTTATGGGGCTCTCGGAGGAAATCCATTCGCCCATTTGTTTCCTTCACATTCTACGGATGTATTCCAATCCCCTGGACGTGAAGCCCCTTTATGCCCGTCTATAGATTTCTCCCTAATCCTCTTGGAGGCCAGTTTGTTTGGCCTTTTCTTTTGATGCCATTTAGTCCTGTGGGAGCGCTGCGGACCCCCGTTCTTCTCCCTCTCCATCCGGGGGGCCATTTCCATGCCCCCCTTTCTTCTCTCTCTCTCTACAGCCACACACACTCACGCAATTCTTTATCCTATTCGTCACATCCTTGAGAACACCTTTTTATCCATTATGCTCTTTTCAAGCTAACGCTAGTCACTTGGCGGTCGTTTTCTTTATTCCAGTTCTCGTCTCCTGCTTAAGGTTTCGTGCCGAATGCAGTTCCTTGCAGCCTCGTGTCTCCCGACATTAGATTTATTTCAACGCTACATCCAATCGGTCTGTCGCCTTTCTCTCCCCAAAGAGCGGAAGAGAACCGTTAACTGCCAGTGATATGCGTTGCAACGTCTTCTTCGTGGGACATAATCCAAATCGACTAGTTTTCACGTCGAAATATATTTAGCTGCCGCAGATTTATATCGCTTTTTGACGAGAATAATGCATCTTGGAGTGAGTTCTTGTGAAATATTTTATTTGACACATTCGATATCTTTCAATGAATAGGATGTCAACGATTGATTTATGTTTAATAGAGATTAATCTATCATTCATAGCATTTCAGTTGCAAATATGCTTAATAGAACTACGTATAGGAGATGGAATGCCTAATTTAGTTGTCTATTGCGTTATCATCTCTGCTGCAGAACGTAACGGCTGGCAGGGCACAATACTCAAATGCATATGCCTTCCATTTGGGATGGGACGGTTCAGGAATGAGAAGCAGCCGAACATGATGGATTAAATTCCCCTTAAATTTCTTATATTAAATTATCGTGTGTAGGCATGGACCGGTTGATGTGTAAGGGACGGGCGAGAAAGACCAGCTACGCTTCCTCGTTAATCATCACCTCTCCTTTCCCCGTTACTCCATTTCGAAGGATATGGTCTATGCAAACATTGACGGTTGAAATCATTTCCCGACTCTGCCCTCACGCCCTGGGATGGCCTCGTAGATGGTATTCCCCGATTTAATTTGCGGACAACGACCTTCGTGGCTCGTCATTTGTTTTCCCGGCCCACGTTACTGGGAGAAGGCCCAACCGGACCTTCACGCTGCTTGTTATGGCAGTCGGAAAGGTGCGCTTGACCCATTAATTAAGATGCTTGAACATCAATGTTGACGCCTTGTTTAGGGGATTTGTATTAGGACGCAGCTTTAACGTACTTACGGTATTTCCTTTCATTCATCTCTGTTTGTGAATAGCCGCAGCTAGTAGTGGGTTCCGATTATTTGTCTGCGCTACAGTAACTTTTAATGGAGCGATTCGCTAATGCACATTGTTACTAATGCGCAGGTATATCGTTTTTAATTACTGCTACTAAATTAAAGGGTTAATAGACATTTTGTGTGGTTAAAATTCCGCACTTTTAAGTATATCGATTTTCATGTTGATGCATTCTTGACAATATTTTACTGTCTTATAAAACTGTAAGGGGTTTGCTAAGTTTTACGCTCAGTTAATTCTTTTTACATCTACATAATCTGCATCTACATAATACCCCGCAAGCCGCCGCAAGGGCGTGTGGCGGGGGGGATTTTAAGGTTTAAATACCGGTTCAAATGTATTTCGGCTCTTTCAGTCACCTTTTTGGTAAAAATTATCCGTAGTATATCACATCTAATACGACAATCTCGATTAAATGAGGGCGTAACTTCTGAGAAGCATTTACCTTTTTACGGTATGCATGATTTTCGTTCATAAATCCCGTTCACGCTGGTTAATTCAGGCCATTCCATTCTTTGTTGAAACTTTGTCCCAACGTTTATTTTGCTACGTTGGGAAACTCGGAATTCAGAGTATCTAGTGATATTTTAGAATGCGTTGAGAAGGTAATCGAGCCGTAATACCGGGCCGGCGTAGTTATGCACACGTTGATGGACATCGATTTGAGGCGAAAGGAATGAAATTCTCTTATATCTTTATCCACATCTATATATTATTCTGGTATTCGCCACGGGTGTATGGTGGGGAGTGCTTCGGTGGCATTCTTTGTTCAGGAAACTTGCAATATTATCGATGAATCAGAGCACGGGTTGCATTTTATTAATTGGTTGTCTACATCAATTGTGCGAGGCATAATGGATACGTTGTTTTTGGTTGTACGAAATTTACTTTCCCATGATTTCTCATTGCCACCAGACCTATCAGCTTTGGTGCCTGGATAAATCTGCCGAATAACCTACTGAAGTGGTTATTAATGATGATTTCCTGTGAATCAATCTTATAAACGATTTAGTTTTTCATTGTTTATTGAAGTCTTCAACCATTCCGAGTCATTAATCTGTTGGCATGAGCCTCAGATAGTAGGGAAATCGTTTTAGGCTGGGCTTTTTGGGGGTATATCTTGGATAGTTAATTCACTGAAGTTGGTTTAGCAGTCCTGTCATTCAAAGAAGAGATGCTACGCAGTACCTTCCTATTTTTAAGTTAAATTCTCTTGACCCGATAAAATAAGGTGAAATTTGTCAATCTTCTTGAGAATTAGCGTTATTGGCTTTGTGAGATGGTATTGTATTTGCTGAATTACTTATAAATTTTCTGCCTTAGTATTGTTATGAGTTGGACTTCCTGTGTATCGACTGAGAACCTTTCACGGAGCGGTTGTTACCGCACTGGGTTACTTATTACATCTTATTGATCGACTGTGTAATTATGTCTTGAGCTGAATTCGCCAATGAAGTGTTTCTCACACCGTTTTAACATAATTTAACTTGCCTTAATCATTTGTAATTTCGCATTCTTAATAGATGTTTTGTGTGTTTAACATTGTGGCCAAGTATCATCATGTTCTCCTTTGTGGATGTCCTCCTTAGCTTTATGGTAGCAATTCCCAAAAGCACTGTGACAATGAATTTCATGTAAATCCGTCCACTTTAATGTTTGTGGAAATGTGCTTGGTGACTTCAAAGGGAAAGGTTTCCTGAAAAGTAGGGAAAGCGGAATTTCCAAATGTATCCAAAGCTTTATATCGGCAGCGTGTCGCCTCATTATACGCAATTAATACGCCTGCGTGACGAAAGGGTTGAATGTCCACTCCAAAATTCAATTTCTGCTGAAGCTGTTGTAAGTTCCCTTCGATTTACTGATGATGAAATCGGTTACCCATTCCGACATTGGTTTTCCATTGGCTGTGAAGATTTTTCGTTCAAGCAAGGGAGCCTTTTATTAAAATATCCCTTCCTAGGTGATGTCCCCTTTCAGTAACCAAGCGAGCGGCCCTCTCTGTTGCGTCCCATCCCGCATTCCGCCCATTTGAGGAGGGATCGGAAAGAGAAGCACGGGGGGTGGTATTTATTGTGTGGATTACATCCGCTCTCTCTCTCTCCCTTGTCTCCCCGAGATCACGCCCGCATTTCTTATGCCGCTCGTAGTCTTTTCGTCACGCCCCCTTGCCTCATCACGTTCGTCTCGTAGTGAATCCGATCGCTTCACGTCCCCTGGCATTACCAATAACTTCTACCCTCATCCGCCCATCCGAAGGTTCCTGCGCCACATATCTTTGCATTTATGTAATCCTGGATGTTGTAATCTTGTTGGCAATATAAGGAAGTATTTTTGCGCACAATTATAATTAACAATGGAAATATGCACTGCTTGCAATTACCACTTTAGCTTTAGAGTTACACGTGGAATTTTAATATAGAAATCTACTGATTAACAATCATAGCAGACCTGATGTTTATTTGAAGGTTGAAACAGTTTTATTACACTTTCATTTATTAATGTGGTAATGAATTGATCTAGTAAATAAATAAATTCAATTAAAACTGATGAATTTAGTAATTGAATATATGATTTAATGGATGTTTTTCTTGACAGCTGTAATAATGAGTTTTTTAATATATTTTCAGGGACTCTCAATGGGATACGGGAAGCTCAGCTCAAGGCATTTACTTCGACTGCAGAAAGGATGTACCTCATCCAGCTGATGGTGAGGAGTTGCTTTCTTTTTGAGTTGGAATTAGAACGACGGCCACCTCCCCTTATGGATGTAATTTGGCGACAGAATTACGATTGATTTAATATTTCTCGTCCCATCTTTCTTATCTTTATAATCCGGGCTGCCTTATCAGTCATTGCCCCAGACTTCAGATTGCCATTTGCTTTTATGGAGTTTCATAGGAACTGCGACGCAGAAAAGAGACTCTGAAGGACGCTTGATAATCTGTCATTGCGAAAAATTCTCATCTAAAAGGGTCTCGCATTTGGTAGAGGTAAATGTTTGGAAAAGTTTGACTGTTTAAATGGGCGTGGTTGCAATGTAGTGCTGTTACTGCTTCTTTGATTGTCCTCTCTCTGCGAAATCGACGACAGGAAATGAGAATTGGAAAGACACCCTCAGAAAGTTTCCTTTTCTTGTCACTCGCACCAAATTGAGTTTGCGTTTGATTTCACATAAAGATGCAATCCGCCAGAGAAGAATTGAGTTTTATATGTAAACTATCATTTGTTTTGTTTATAAACTGAGAAGGTGAATCTGTTATTCTTCAATGCCATCTAATGTTAAGCGCATGGATGAGAAATCTGCTTATTGTTATCGGTATGTGGCAGACGTAAAATTGTTTTTCAATTACACATCTTTCAATTCAGCCGAGGTATCTATAGTGAAAAGTTTCATTCACTTCTTACCCGATTGATTTTTTTTATGAATCACTCTTTGCTGAGGGAACTTGTTACAAGAAGGATTGATTTTACTTTTGTCACTCGTGATGTATTAATTTTATACATTTCAAAATGTTCTTTTGCATTTCGAAAAACTTTCGAGAAAATCGTCGGAAAATTCAGGATCAATATTTGACTGCAATATTGTTTGCCGCCAGTGCTAAATACAGGTATACATTTTACCTGGATGTATTTTTACCATTATATTTAATGTGTAAGTTAGTATAGATTTTAAATATTGGTAAAATTTGTTTTCTTTGCATTATTTTCCGGGTCAATCCAAATTATGTGAAATTTTAGTTTTTATAATGTTAACTAAGATGTCTAACTAAGGCTGACTTATCTGCTTGATATTGTAAAAAAATATTGTTTTTGTGATCATTACATGATGTAATAAATATAAACTTTCTTATGTGAAAATATTTATTCTTATGCATATTCAGTATCAAGATTTGTTATTTGCATCTGTTGATCTGTGATCAAAGGACAGAGTGTTAAACTGTATGTGTAATTCGATGTGTTACATTTGGCCCGTTCTTCAGAATGCGCTGAGCTACTAGTCTATAGCATTCTATCGTTGTACAGTATTTGTGAACCAGAACCATTAATATTTGCAATGCTGTAATTGAAAGTAGTTGGCACGTTTCTACGCTAACATGTTTGAAAAAAATAATATCGCGTATGATGAATAATGGGCCAAATTATGTCAGTATGGTGTAACATTAGTACTCGGGCCTTTGAGAGGCGCGTGGTAAAGGTCCGGATCGAGTGGCTGCAGTCGCCCGACGGCCTGAACCCGTAGATCCGAACTTGTGTCCAAATGCTGACGCTAATCCACAAGCTCGATTCTATGGGTCTGGGTAGCCGGGGCGGTGACGTCGAGGGATTTGTCGGCGGGGAAGAGGAGACCACCGTGACCTGCGATCAAACCATCATCACCCCTCCCTGCCTTCCATTCATGGGAGTCGTTTGGAGATGGCAAGCCAGGCTTCGGGTACAATTATTATCCCCTTGCACTGGCTTGCGAGAGTACGAGTCGGCGGTGTTGCGGCGGAAAAGAAGAAAGTCGTGTATTCGGCGTGAGGTAGTAGGTTGTATAGTTGCGAACTACATCATAACGGGAGAACTGTACAACTTGCTAACTTTCCCCGAATCACGCTAGAACTGCGCTGCGGGCGTTCACCGGACGGAACATCCAGACATGCCGGAAGGAAGTGCTCGGCGCTGTGCATGGGAAGGAAGGGAAGCTGTTGGTGTGTGGGAGGGGTGGTGCGGGAGGAGGCGGGGGGCAGAGGGGTTTCGTCGGCGGCGGCGGTGAGCGAAGAAGGGTGTGGTGGGGTCGATAGAGTGTATCCCCACCTTCAACGCGCCGCCACTTGGGTAATACTCCGTCTCAGCTCCTCCCCAACCCCCTTCGACCTTCCCCCACCCCATTTCCGCGTGGCCCTTTGTCTTCTGCCGTCGTGACTTGCCTCGTAATTTCCGCTTTTTGTTCGCCCTCCTTATGATATTGTCTTCGAAATCTCCCTTTTTCCCCTTTCCCTTCCTTCCTCTCTTCCCCCTCGACCCTCCCCCCCCTGTTCCAAGGGCGGAGACGGTTATTTTGAAGTCGGTGGCCCGTGACATAATGAATCCACTTCAGTCCGTGAGGGTTCGCGGCGTTCCTCTCAGCACGCTCCTCTGCCATCAAGGTGGACTCTCCACCTTTTGGCGAAAGCGGGGAATACCCGAGGCTCTGTCGGTAAACGCTCTTCTTCGGCGAATCGAAGCTCGAGGTGAAGATGGGGCAGAGGAGATAATTCTCTATCGGATCAGTTAGGAGGAATAGCCGAGGAAATAAATGATACCATGCATTGAAACCAGGGTTGTAAAATTGAAAAATTAAGTGGTATTAACACAGCTGTTTTTTACTTTCCGTAACATTAACGAGGATAACCTTATCCATTGTTTTTAGAACAAACACTGTTTTACGAGTTTTGACGTAACGAAAACAGAGAAGCCCTAACAAATTTCCTCGCCGGGTGCTTTCGATCGACCAGACATACCTATTCAAGACATTTAGGCACTCAGTTTGGATAAGTTCGAACGTTTATATCAGCACCTTATTTACACTCATTCCTGCCTGCTGTATTATGCGTTTCAGAACATTTTGGCAAGCTAAAATGTTATGCAATTATTATTTCCCTTACCCCCGATGTTAAACATCTTATTGCTATTCTTAAAACCAAATCTAACGCATTTTATAAGGTGTTATTATCTAAAGCGGCAGCCCTTATCTAATGATTAATTCTAATTAAGAGATCATTTAGCCGACAACTCTTCTGACACATAAAAAACATCATTTATGAGATGTTTTGTTGTTTTTGACCGTAATTTTCTCCCCTCCGTATTTGTTTTTTTTCCCAGATATATTCGTCATAATAGTCTGTCCCAGGTAATACCCTTACTATCCGATAGGGACATCTTCATTTACCTGCCTCCCTCATAGTTCAAGGTGGATCGGATCCAATCTCCGATTAGATCCAAATCCGCTGGGGAATTATTATGAAGTTGCTTTTAAAATAACGTAATTGTATTGCCTCAATTTAATTTTTTACAAATTTAGCTTTCATGTTATGCATTGGGGCGCGGGCAAACGGATTTATTAATTCTAATACGTATTGTTAGATTTAAATGAGAATCTGCTCGGTAGTGCGTTTTACAAATCCTTTCTTTTGATGTGAAATCTCTTGAAAATATACTCAAGATGGACGGATCAAGCAAAATTGTTATCTTTACCGTTATCGTTGTTGTTATCGTTACGCATTATTACAAATCACATGAAGTGAATTTTCCCTGCAGATAATCACCTACCTAGGATAAAAAACTCAGAAATAAATTTATAAGGAATACTTAGGGCCACCACTTTTATGACCGAATTATATTTAGTTATACATTCCGAAATGTGGTGACGTATTTATGATTATAAATATCTTTGTATCAAATTTCCACTTAAGTGTTAAGTGAGAATCGGTTCATCTCAATTTTTTTCAGAGAATTTTTATTTTTCGTCTACTGTGACCTTTCGATCTATTTTAACTCTAAGTTATGGCTTTTTTTACAGTTTGTGTGTACTAAGCTCTTAATACATAGGCATTTATCGGTAATTAGTTTGTTGTAATTCATGTGAAGTTAAACATTTGTCATTTTTGTTGAGTGAAATATTTCATGTAATGTATAACAAACACATTTCACTTGTTTCTATTTTGAAAAGTACACTTTATCTTTGTCGTATATTGATAGTGAATTGGGCACTGAAAGCGATAGCGATAATTATCATAAAAATTACTTTTTTGGTAAAATGTATTGTGTGGTGTGACATCTAGCTTTCAAAACATTTTTATACGTATGTTTTAATTTTAAAAATGCTCTATTTGTGTGAATTATGTATTTTATGCCTATTAATGTTCAAATTAATTATTTTTTGAAATGAATGATTGATCGTGTAATTTCAAGTGTAGGAACAGTCCATATGCATTTAAGAATTATTTATTTATGTTTTTATTCCATTTTATCTGGAATTCCAGTTTCCATCGATGAATGTTAATTCTTTTTTTACATTTTCTCCACGAAAGGGAGATAATCGTTTTACTAATGAGAATACCCAATCTATTTGTGTACCCAGGAATATTTGTTTTGCTTATTTGATTTGATGATCTAATTCTAGTATTGAATTGCCTCTGTCGACTGACGGTCTGTAACATGTATGCGCTTTTTACAGACTGCCAGTTGACAGAGACAATTCAATACTAGAATTAGATTAGTAAATCAAATGTCTTGCATCCCAAAATAATGATCGAGACGTTATAATCGAAAGAGATTTCAATACCCCACCCATTGACTGGTGTACAATTAGGTTTAAAACAACCGGTAAAGACCTACGATCTGCGAATCACTATTGAGTTGTTTTGCGTTGAACTCATTGTATCAAATGGTCACTTCACCGACTATTGGCGATAATATTCTTGATTTGTCAGCGACGAATATTCCCGAAAAAGTCTTTAACCGTGTCTTTATCTAAGAAACTATAAAAGGGATTAGGACCACAGAGCAGTAAATGTTAAGTTTTCGCTTCGTGGGGTCCGAAATAAGTAGCCTAAAAGGAAAATTTACCTGCTAAGAGACGGGGAGTACAATGGCCCAAAGTGCGTGCTACAGAATCAATTGGCTAGGTTTATGAAAAATAGTAATCATCATAATGCTGAGGATACGTGGAATCCCTTCCTTGGGATCACACGTTCAGCTGGCAAGTTCATTCCCAGTAAATTTATAAAAGATAACATGGAACCTAGATGGTACAACGCGGATATTAGAAAGGCATAACAACGCCAAAGGCTATGTCACGCCAAGATGAAAAATATTAGGGATGAATTCTTTAGAGGGAACAAAAATAATGAGGTCACTTACGACTATAAAATATTCAAAGCGAATGCCAACAATGAATTTCAGATAGAATTAAAGTAATTTTTGAATTTTGGGAAAAGTTTAACGAAAAATATGAAAGTAATTCCATAAGCATTTTGGTCACACGTCAGGGAAATAAGTCAACTGTTAATTCACTCAAAAATGATAAAGGCGAAAGAGCCCCAGTTTGGAAAAGCCTGATTTATTAAATTCCTTTTTTCAAAGCGTCTTCACTAATATCTCACAGTATTCCCCCGATAGCTTTCAAATCGTGCCGGTCAACCGATGCTTTAAATTGAAATCTCATACAATGGAATAGAACGTTAGCTGAAAAACATTAATCCGAATTTATCCGCCGGAGCCGATGTAATACCCGCTCTTATATTTAACGATTCAGCTTCGGAAATGGCGCCGTATTTAGAGATAATATTTAAGAAGTCGCTGGTAGACCACAAGGTTTTTAGTGTTTGGAAAACGGCTAACATATCACCAATATTATAAGCGGAGACAAGGAGGAATCGAGCAATTACAGATAAGACCTATTACCCTCACATCCATTTCATACAAGGTAATGGAACATATAGTATAGTTGCTAGTTCGAATGTGAGGCAACTCCATAATCGTAAGTTATTAATGAAAAATCAGTACTGTTTCCGAAAAACCTGCGAGCGCAGTGAGAGACAATCGCTTTTGGTTCATGATATTCTTCATCATTCTAAGAAAGCCTTCGACAAAGTACCTCTAAGTAAACTACTCGCAAAGCTAGAAGCATATGGCGTAGATAAAAATATCCGGGGTTGGATTAAAAACTTATTTAATGGTCGGTTCAAAGAGTAGTGATAGATGGATTTAGCTAAAATGCAGTATAAATTACTTCAGGTGTTCCCCAGGGAAGTGTCGTCGGACTTATTTTATTCCTACTTCACGTTAACGACATTGACTCCGTAGTCACTAATAAGATACGTTTATTTGTCGACGATGCAGTAGTTAACCGTGATATCCGTGATCCTGAGGACAGAGCACCTTTGTCAGATGACGTTAATGCTATACAACGCTGGTATAGCATTAAGGTCACTTTGCAACCGGAATTAAGCCGTTATTTATTTACTATGCTTTCCTGAATGTTTGTCCGCGGTACTTGCTTAAACTGCCTGCTTTTTGTCCATTTATAGCAAAGGAGTGACCATATTCTGATGAGAAAAATTTTTAAATACTTTCAACCATGGTAAAATAACTAAAGTAAAATGTAAACAATTATGTCTACGAGATTAATAAGCTATCATTCATGTTAATACTTTTATCAAGTAACCCTCTGCTTGAGCAATCTTAGTTTGTGTTATTAAATATTACATGTTCAGCTGAACGTGCTATCATATTATTAATTTTTTCATAAAAATCTATTTTACCCTATGTGAATTAAAAACATTGTATTGATATTGTTAATTATGAAGTGTTTGTTCCGAATTTTGCAATGTAATCTTCTGTGAAGTAAATTTGACGTTAATGATATTTCTGTGTCATATCATTCTTATAAAAATATTCCCTCGCAAATGAACTGTAAATATCAGAACAAGTAATGGAACGATGTGGATTAAATGTTCCAGTTAAACAAGCATTTGTAACGATTTTATTGTCATTTTCGATAATGATTAAATACTAGACAAAATTTAAATTTTCGACTAATATAAAATATTGAGCATTCAGAGAATAAGTTAACATTATAAAAATGAGGAAAAACTGGGGAGTATTGTTATCGATATTTTAAGCGCAAAAATATTTCCTGTAGTGTACCGGTTAAATCTTACTGGCTGTCGATGATATTAGTTTCAAATTAGATGATATATAAAACCCTGCCGTCAAACAGTGGGCAAACCTGCTTATTGGCTGTAACATGCAATTGTTCTGTCTTGTGTAACTGAGCTCATCAAGCTTATTTATTATAATTTAAGAATAATAAAACATTTAAAATGTTTTATTAGGCTCTTGTTTCTATCGATTTCAAGGGAAATCTCATTAACTGTGGGCTTAAGCCGAGAGCAGAAGGCATCTGAAGCATGTTATTGCAGAAATTTTAAGTGAAAATGGTCATTTGATCTCTTCGTTGAATAGTTCTAATGAGGGATTTGTTGGTATTCATCAAAATGGAGTTGTGTCTGACATATGTTCGTACGCTTGGTTGAAATGATATATAAAATGAGACATTTTTCTTAGGTTTTGCTTCATTGCATAGTTAAGACTTCTCTAAACAAACAATTTTGGCTTTTTACGGTGAGATGGAATGATTTGACGTTGTCCAAATGAATTTCCCGCGCTTAAAGCTTGAGCTCCAAATATCTCTTCGCTGCCTCATTCTAAATTAGCTCTGTTATCCGGTTTTGCTTAGTGTTTCAAAAGGAAAAATTTATTTCGAACATTTTGTATTCAACCAATGTTATATGCAGCTGCCATGGCCTTCTTATGAACTGCTATAATATAGTAGGTCGGAATAGTAGGAGTAGGCGGAAAGCTTAAAACATCTACAATATGAGTGTCCTTTTACGTGTTAACTGTTTTATTGTGTGTTCTATTGTGCCGTTGTGTGTGTGTATATATATATATATATATATATATATATATATTTGTGTTTGTACCTTAACAGAAGTCTGGTGCTAGTTGTGACGAACTATCACATTACAAAACTGGAATGGAAACACATTTTTGCCCTCATCAATTTTCAGTTCCTAATGCCTACCGCGATTAGGATCTCCTTTTCTTTTTTCACTGTGTAGAGTTATTCCCGAACTTGATAAACTCTTCTATTTTTAGGTGAGCCTGAAATCTCACCGGACGAGTTACTCCCCCTACCGTGGTCTTCTCCTAACTTGAACCTTTTGTATTCAAATAATGATTACTTGTTATCAAGTAGTCGTATTTTCAGCTTATCATTATGTGTATATCTTTGTTTATCATGTGTACTGCATGACCTTGTCTTCACATTTTCTACCCATTTAAGTACTCCCCATTTTTTTTGAGATCCGATCGGTATAGTCTCTTTACGGTAAGACATTCTCGAGAGGAAGCCCGCCATGTCATTTGGAATAGCGAATTTGCAAATGGAAGACTCCATTTTATAAGAGAACTAAGCTGACGGTTTCCTTTTGTCTTGATTAAACATCACAATGGTATGGCAAAGTCCATGAATGTCTCACGACTGTTCATTTCTAGGCAAGCCCGATCCTATAATTTGGCGTCAGCAATGCCTTGTGTTAAAATGGACGTCATCTACAAGTTGGTTCTAGGGGTCATTCCTGAGCAGAAAAATAATTTTTCTCGAGAAGAAATTTGTGTACCTGGGTAGACTATCTAAGCTGTGGGATTTTTCGGTTACCAGATCTTACTGGGAAATTTAAGGCGGCACAGAGAAAGGAACTGACCTCCCTATCTTATGTGTGAATTTCACATCCCGTTGGACTAAGTACCGGGTGAGACCTCAGCAATCAAACCGACCATCACGCTGAACGCTATGATTGGTTGTTTAAAATCATGTCTCAAGTTCCTCAATATATACAGTTAACCATTTCCACATAAATGACGGGAATCCAATAGGGAGCGGGGACAATTTCCAGGCTGTGTGTGTCTCCTGCGTTGGGGCATTGTTTTTTGTTCTTTTAAAGAATGGATAATAGTAAGGTATGCTTGTCGAGCCATAAACTGTACCAATCGGTATTATTAACGCATCACTGTAGTTATTCAAATGTAAGATCAACTTAATGCCACTTTAGCTGTTAATGCTAGAGTGCAACGAGAGGGAGGGGTCAACCGATGGTGCGACCCGCGAATTCATTGGTACGAATCACCGTGTGGGAAAAGTGTACTAAGGCTTCAACGTCGAAGTCACTGGTAAGCGGGTAGATTTTCGCCTCAGTTGGCTTGTTGGCATCATGCCTTAAAAAAGCGCCTTCGTTTTCTCTGCATTTGCGATAATCGTCCTCTAAGTAGTGAACGACTGAGATATTGATGAAATCTGTTTGTAAGCTCGAGGAAATAAATTGAATCCGAAATTTTAGGGATGGTGCTCAAAATTACTCCCTCAATCCATGGTGTTCATGTTGCCCATCTCCCTCCTCGCACCCTTCTTTTCCCAGAATTCCACCACTCCCTCTCCTTGCCCGTCGTCTCACACCGGCCAGATTAATCACTTCTTGGGAGACGCGGAAGGGGTGGAGATGGATTGAAGGGGATGAGTAGATTCTTTCACGTATCGCCGCGGAGCGGCTCTGCGTCGTTTAGAATTTCTCGAAGGAAGTTAGTGGGCACGGCGACCATCGATCTTGCGCACTGACCTGCCCTCCCCTTCCCACTGAAGTGCACGCGTGTTTCACTGGATGGAGAAGTGTTTTTAAGTGCAACTCCACACTTAATTTTTCATTTGGGTACGAAACCACCTCGAGGATTTTCAACTGGTTTGATGGCTTGCGAGTGTTTTTGAGCCAAAAAATGTTTGTGTTTATGTATGTAACTGAATATATATCGTATATAAATCTGTACACACACACTTACATATTCGTATTCAAATGAATGTACGCACTAATAATTGTGGATGCATAACGGGCTCCATAGGAACTGCCACCGCACCCCTTTTTGAGTCTCGCGGAGTATTGTATAAGATAAAGATGGTGCCAATGACTGTTGTATCCGCAAATTCTCTCATAAGTCGCAGATTTGGTTGAAAGTAAGTAAAGCTCGTCATAGAGTTATGATCTCTACCAAATATCTATTTTTATCTCTGGAACAAGGCGAGTCATTTGAGGGACATGGCGTAGGTCTAGTGATAATAATCCCAGGAGTTAATGGGAGATGTCGGAATTAGGGAGTGCTAATAAACTGGACCAATTGAAACCAATCTTTATGGAGTCGCAAAAGATCCTCGACGTCGTTTCATGCTTACGCGAGAGGCCTTGCTAGTGGAGTTGGTTATGTATCGTGACTCGAGACAAGCTCCCCGGCCTAATACCCCTCCATTCTGGCATTTCTCCTGAAGTGTTCAGATTTTAGACTTCGTGTGCGATTCGTGAGTCGTGTGCGATTGAATTTTCCCTATTCTGAGTATTTTGGATTCTTAAGTCAAAACTTGCAAATCTCTTTCCTATCTAAAGTTTCCGGCAGCTGTAACAACTGTGATCTTCACATTTTTTGGGTGAACGAAATTTCATATAATATTCTCATTTCAAACACCTTACTTCTTCATGCCGTGTAAGTGAAAGAGTAATTTAAGCAGTTATGGGTATGATACTTAGCAGAGAATAGGTGTACTTCAATCTGGGTCAAATATGAACGCATCTGTTGCTAACCCATCGCAAATTCCAATAATTGTAAGGTCATCGTGAAATCATTCACACAGGACTTAAATAACTGTTTAATAGTAATCATTAGAATGTAAGTGACTCTAAATTTAGAAATGTACGCACAATATAATGACAGTGAAAGGATTACATTTTTGGAACAAAGATGAAAGAGGGGAAATTAAACCAGGCACAACTGCTCTCTCTTATTCTGTTATCACGAAAACTTTCTTTTAATTAAGCTTTGGATTTCTATGGATTAGCTTGGTATTGTATCGGAGAGACTTGAGTACAATGGGAAATGGACGAAGGAAATATGTACAAAAATTATTAAGGGAAATGGTGTAACATTCGACACTAACAACAATATAAATATTATATGCAAAAATGCAATATGTCTCCTGATCTTAAAATTGGGGCAGGGAAAACAAAGTGCAGTAGGGAAAATAATTAGCGCATATTATTGATATAAACATTCAATTACATTTTAGAAAGTTACAAGCACGTACACTATAGTATGTGGAAGAGTGGTCATCATTCGGTATGGCTCGAGGATTTTTCAACCTGCTAAGTGAACGTTCTGGAATAGGTGCTAAAATGGTAGGCTTGATGAGTGGGAAAGGCATGAAAACTAAACACATTCATCCTACCTTAATTATTCCGGGTTATTTCAGTGTTTAACTTGCGAGAATTGGGTACGTGGTTCTGCAATGTGTCACAACAAGCTCCTTGTATGTCTACAAAAAATTGGCAAAGATATTCTAATGAGACGTGAAAAATACGCAGAAGCAGCCTTTTTTCAACAATTTTTACCAATTCCTCACAAATCAAAGTAATGTCTTCGTAGGAGTAAGAAGGTTAAATTATGGTTACAGCGAACATGAACATTTGTATTAGAATATTATGGTGAAGATCCAAGTCAATATTTGATTCAAGTACCCATAGACACAATCGCATCGTGGAATGAAATTATTTTTGGGAATGGAGATAGTATCATTTTATGAATACCACCTGTGCAGTAAACCCTCCGAGAAGAACTTGTGGTGGTGCGATTAAGATTCTTGTATGTGAAACTAGATTTTGCTGCGTTTTGGTGGACTGCATCACGCGTTACTACGTCCAACCTTGTCTTAGGAACAGATTTTTGGCGATGCACCATTCGAACCAGACAGTGTCGTACTAAATGCAGTGATCCCAAATGACTTATCAGCCTATTTAAACTAATAAAAATAATTATTTTCAAAGTTGTTACACAACTGAATAATTGAAGCTTTTCTTCTTCGATAGGTATCTTCTCTTATCTCACTTTTTCATTTCTCCGTTAAATCGATACCCGTAGTATTTGTTAACTCTGTGCTTATTATGTGAACTTTAAGATCTTTATGGTAATACCGATCCCTGATTGACGTGTTGGAATCTATGTTATTAATGATTCTTAATTTATTTAAAGCCAAATATGGTAATATTCGATGTCATTGGTTGGTGAGTCGGAGATTGGAAATTGTAGAAGCTACTCAAAATATTTTTAGGAATAAAAAAAGCTGCTTCCCGGGTTCTCAGTACGTTGCATACATAATTAATAGCGGGGCGTGGAAAACTGCATGCTGACTACCAAGGCAGTTCAGAAGGTATACTGGCTTTTTTTAGTGGAAGGGAACCTGGGTTATTACTAAGAGTTCCTATCCTTTGTGTAAATGCGCCCAAACCGATTGGAAGAATGCTGTAATTGTGCGCAGACTATGATACGGAGGGTGCTACGTACAAAGGCTGATAACCTGTCTTGACCAACCAAAGCTATGGTGGGCGACGTAAGGCGTATTGAGATTTTCCCATCTAGAAGTTGACGGAGGACGCTACTCGACAATTAGTACGTACGTGAGATGTGTGTGTTGATCATGGAAAGGAATAAAAGTTGAAAGGGGTACCAGAAAGGAAGAGAAAACCTCTCACTCTTGCAGACGTGGCAGCAAAAAGGAACATATTATCGCTTGGCACCTTTTGTACCTCTTAAATAATATTGCAATAAGTTTTTAGAAATGCATAATCTGCGTTTTAAATTCTGGCTTAAATGGTATTATTATTATTATTAGGTAATTTACCGTTTAAGGTAGGTTTTTGGATGGACACAACTATCATTAAACATTTTGTGACTCCCCACCTAGCAAACTAATCTATACCAGGTCCCTCTTCATCTCGGTGTACTTCTCTCCTCCCTTCATCCCGTCCAACATCCCTATCCTGTTCCTACCCTTACCTCGCTTGCCCAACATTCTCCCCTCTATTACCCTCTTCAACATTCCACTACCGCTCAATACGCCTTCCATCCATTTTTCCTGCCTTCATAGGATTCCTCTCAACAAACCCCTCTCCTCCCCCACCATTTCTAGTACTTCCTCATTTATTTTCCTTTCGGTCCATTTCACCTTCTCCATTCTTCTCCACACCCACATTTCAAAAGCCTCCAATCTACGTCTATCCTCCTGCTTCAGCGACCACGTTTCCGCGCCGTACATAGCTACGCTCCATATCAGAGTTTTTACGAGTCTTGTCTTAACATCCATACTCAACGTCCCCGTCATCAACTCCCTCCTCCTTGAGAAAGCCTCCTTGCCTAGCGCAATTCTTCTCCTTACGTCCCTACCACTTTGACCGTATTGGTCCAAAACACTTCCGAGATATGTAAACTGTTCTACCTGCTCTATTTTTTCCCCGCCTATTTTAATACTTAGCTTAGCCTTTTTCTTTCTGGAAAATCGCATAACCTTTGTTTTATTAATATTGATTCTCATCCCATATTTATCGCACTGAACCTCCAATTCACTCAGCAATGCTTGCAACCCCTTGGCTGACTGAGCAACTAATGCTTGGTCATCAGCAAACCTAACCGATTTTACGAATTCCCCTCCGACTTTCATTCCTACCTCCAGTTCTTCCCATGCCTCTTTTAATCATTTCCTCTACATATACGTTGAACAGTACCGGTGACAATGGGCAACCCTGCCTTACACCACTTCCTAACACTGTTAAATGGTATATTTAGTTCCTTTTAGCTGTATAATGTAACACTTCCAGTGTGCAACAATCAGACGTATTGACCATGATCGATGGCGAATGATTTTTACACTTGAAAATTGTTGAGGCATCTCCCGCAGATCCTCAGAATTCTGTAGGCTTTGTTAAGAATATCTCATTTACCTCATACCAATTTCAGGTTTGAAAGATAATAATTTCCCCCTTTTATCCAAGAAATATTTTATGAAAACTTAACTTGTTCTTTCGGACATTAATGCCTTTCTATTTGAACTATCAATGCTTCTGCATAATAATAAACTAGGTAGTGCGTATGATTGATCTTCCAAATACGAGTGATTTATCGCACTTCCTTGTGATATTTATTTACACCACTCATACTATTCGGCCCTAGTGGTACATTAATATTCGGAAGTGTCGCCAACCCATTTATTTATTTGAATTTAAACCTTCAAAAGGGCGGGCGATGGAAAAATTTTGGCTTGCTACACCTGTTCGATACACGCTTAGCGCATAGAAGTTTGCTCACCTCTGCTGGCCCCGAGTTCATACGAAGCACGCAGCCGTGAAGAGCAAACATTCTCTTCATGCGCACCTTTTTTCCATCGCTCGTGCCTATGATTTTCCCGCGGGTGCCTCCCGCCAACCCTCCGCCTATATCTCCTTTCCTCTCCTACGCCTGCACGCCCCCCCCCCCCCAACTCCCGAGTATTGAAATGAAATGCCCGTTTGAATGAATGCACTCTTTTTTATTAATAAGGCCCATTGCTTGAATGAATTGAAGGGGAGGGAGGGGGTCGCATCTCGTTGTAGCGTCAAGTGAGAGGCTGCTCAAAGGGCGAAAGGCGGTTTAAGGTCCGTTTCAAGTGGGCGAGCATTGTTCGAAAAGAGTGTTTGTGGCTCGCATCGTGAGCCGCGGGGCATGTACCTTGCCTCCTCCCACCCTGCCCCCTTTTCACTGTCGACTGTTTCTTCCATCCTGTGCTCCCCCCCTCTCTCCCTCTTTTTTTCACACAAACCCCATCCACCCTGGCCCTTTTCGACCCCCTTTTTCGTTTCACACCCCCCGCCACGCTTCCCTTCTATCCCTGTGCTCCCCCCTCCTCTTCCACCATTTCCGCTTCGGGTACTGCCCCGCCCAGGCCTCACAAACATACTCTCCTCCCTATCTCTCTCTTCTCTTCTCCCCTTTTCCTCCATTTCCATCTCTCCCTACGTTCTCTATCGCGTTCCCTTTATCCCCGCCCCACTCTTACCGCCCACAGACAGCGAACCTTCCGTTCGTTGTTGGCCAGAACTTTTTATTCATTTTTTTTACCATTCAAAACAGCGCCACGCCCGTCAGAGGCGGTCGGCTAGGGACGGGAGCTCATCCCTGCCACCGTGTTATCTTTTCCAATGGGGGGGGGCCGCGAGGGGGAGGGGTGGGTGACGAAAAAAATAAAGAATACGGCTGGAATTGTCCATTGTCGCAGGCCAATTTTGTTTTTTTTTTTCGTCGACGTGCCAACCAATAACGATCTCGAGTTACGGTTCCGTTCATTGCTGTCCGAAGCTTCCTCGAATACTGCTCGGGAGTTAAAAAATTCGTTTTCGTTTCTTATGTGTTGTTTAAATTGAAGTTAGTCCCACTCGTTCCTTTGACGGATTGAGAGGGATCTCTAGTGCGCTGGGTGTTATGTCGAAGCGGAGAGGTTATTAATTAGAGCGCATATTCGGGTTCCACGCCCAAGAATATACCGGAAATCTGCGCACGAAGTACTTTACTTGTTCTGACAACCACTCCGAAAACCGTGTCTCTTAACCAACGCGCGTGACTTCCTCATTTGGGGGAGTCGAATCTACCCGTATCCGAAAGATGACTTTCGGTGCCTGATTGACGTTACGGACGCTCCGAGGACCCCTTATTTCCTGAGTGGTCACGAAGAGGAGGTAGTAGCTTGGCACAAAGGGGAAGACGGCCATTATTCAATTATTCTAAGGGGTTAATTTTTCCACAATGCGGCAGCCTAAACAGCGGCTAGACAATTCGCCCAACCAGGGGTTGGGAGATGGGCTAGTCGGCCACACATTTTTGTCTCCCTACGGGGGGTAAACCACGCGAAGGAGGCAGTCGATGAGATACCCTTTTCCAAACAATGCTATCATTAAAGAAAATCGGTCGAAACTTGTGATTGAGAATGGCCCACGTCTGAAACAAAACAGGCTTTTTTTTTGGCGGAACGATTTCCTAGCAGGCGTCTCATTGAGATGATCGTATCACGCCGCGGAACATTAGGTTTTGTGTGTGTTTGTGTGTAATCATTTGTGCTGCGATTTCTCTTGCGAAGAACTTTGAATGCCGAGCACCTTATTATGGCGTGATGGCCATGCTAGTGAATATTTTCAGTGGTGAATGAGTCAAGGAGTTCGCCCCGCTATTTTCGGCATCCGGTGGGTAAAAGTGGTAGCAGCAGGTGATGTTGCGTGGCTTACTTACTCGTAGGTGTGTTTCGGCTTCTGTGATCCCTTTCATTTTTCCCAGGTCCCCCTTATTATTCCCTGTAACTGCGATTGCGTCAGACACGGGACCTCGCTGCCTCCATTTTCATTCTTTCAATCCACCATTTTTCACACCCCTCGCTGTAATACACATTGGACAAATCCATGGGCTCCAATATTTACCTCCTCAGTCCTTGTTTTGGCCGTCCTTAAGTATCCGCCGGAAAACCACCTTGAAGTAACTGGAAATAAGCTTCCAAACATTTTTAATGTTCTCGATCACCTAGTTCTGTCAACCCCACATACCCTACTGCACCCTAATTCTCACCGTCACTAGTTCAGCCACGTTTTTATAAGATTCCTGTATCTAGATTAAAGATTTTGTGGCGGTGAAAAGATTGGAGGTGGATATTTTAGATTTTTACGCAGTGGAAATTTTCCGTAATTGAAATAATATCTTTTTTAAGTTTCTTTCTTTATCTTTCTTAAGGTTAACTTAAACTGGGTTAAATCCATAGTTTCAGCCTCAACTTTGGATTGAAACAAAGTTTTTCTTTGTCATTTATTTAAATTGGGTTTATTGAACATACAAGTCGTTTGGGAAACTTATTCAACACTCAAGTCGTACTTCTATAAGTGTTTTCATATGCAAAACTATTAGCCGCTACATCTCTGCAATTTTTTCTCTCACACTTACAGCTATAAGGAAAATAACTAGATGTGCATTTTGTTAGGCGCTTCTGCATTTTTATGTTAACGTTATGATTGTATTTATTGAACAGGTTTCTGGATAACATATTTTTAATATATTATTTGACTAACATTAACCACACCGGTGGTAACGTTATCACAAGAGTGTCTGCAGATGAAAGTGCTTTCGCAAACGTGATATCCTCATTATTTTTCTAGAATCTTGATTAAAATAAACATTTTAATCCCGTGATAAGAGTTATAATTTTAATTCTTACGTGATGCGATTACAAGGGAAGCTCAGATTTTAGATCAGTTCGATACTTTATTAGCCCCAATGATGTATCGAACGATCATTTCTTTCAAGTTCGTTTCCCATCCCCTGCCATATGTCCAGAATTATGAGGCAAGTCATTAATTATAATGGGTCCGGATGTCAACATTTTTCCCCGTGCTGTGTTTCTCCACTCTCTTCTCACTTTTTCCCCTCCTCTCCTTCAGCTATGAGAATATATATGCGGTTGATAGCAAAGTTAAAAATGACGGTGACCTGCCGATATCTGGATCGGTAAAAAAACTGGAATTTGATAATTTCCAAGTTGGCGCTAAATTTTAATAGTGGATTTAAAGGATTGGGCATTCATAAATGTTCACCTCGTAATAGTATGAAGATGTTTGGCGGTAGTCCAGGTGTAGAGTGTTGGGCTACTGACCCGAAGACCCAGGTTCGATTCCCGGACGCCCCTGTGGGCACCACACAAACTCCACCCTAGCTATGTGATTATTCTGGTACGAGACCTTCCTGGAAAACCATAACCGGTACAGGGAAAGGAACTGGCCCCCCTACCCTGATGTGTTAATATCACACCCCGTATAGGCCTTAGTACTGGGTGAACTCTACTATCATCTGCTAAACCGATATTTGGGTTGATTAATGTGTTTAGGATGTTTTTTAATTGTTAGAATAACCGATTTCGTACTTCCTTTCAATCCGGGGTATTAATATATAGAATACCCTAGAGGATGTTATGATGGGATATCAATACATAACGAACATGGAGATATTTGGAAGTTAAATGTACAGAAATCGTGTAATGGCCAATAGTAGGTTAGATATATTTATATTCAATGGCTCCACTGAGTGCAGATAAAATTGTTGCGGTCATGTTTTTGTACAATTCGTTTGATTTATTCCATTGAATTTTATTCTCTGTGAATAGAAACATAAAGAAACTAGTTCTCCATATTTCAGTCAAGTGGTTTTGATATTTTATCCATCGTATGACATCAGTGAAACACTTTTCCTCTTATAACTTGGAATCCCAGTTTGGGAATGAAGGATGGCGTTGCAGTTGTATTCCTCCTTAAGATTTGAAAGGGAGAAGATCTTTGGCGATAAGATACCGAAGAACTTCAAAGAAATGCGCCGCAGAAAGTCTGCCTGGAAACAACTTATCGGAAAAAGTTGCACTCCTCCTTCAAAAAAAATTTCAGAGCATTGGAACGATGTGAATGGGTTTCATTGAATTAGTATACTTGGAGAAAAAAATTTGGGACTTAAGGTGCGAAATAATCCCCTTTCTTTTCCCCTCCGTCGAGTCCTTTTGAAGCCTCGTCGGAGGCAATGCATGCGCTCAGACGGAGCGTGTCTGGTGCCCACTAGGCTGCCGAATGAGCACCAAGGATTTTCTGGTGTGGGGGACCAAGCTCAGGGGAGGGTTGATGGGGGCGAAGGGAAGGCCGTGGGGAAGGGGCGGCGGGGAGCGAGAGGGGGAGAAAGGAGGAGGAGGAGGTGGCGGCGGCGTTGTGGCCCCTGAGCAGGCGTGACCCCGTCCTGAGGGCGGCGGCCCGTATTGATTCTGTGGCCGAAAGTCTGGGGGTCCGTCCGTTTCAAGCCGCCTCTAGGCCCTCTCTCTCTCTCCTACCCCTCCACAAATTTCCCATCCGCATCCAAACCTCCTCCTTCACTATCCTTCTATTCCGTTGTCCTCCTTCCCCCTGTGTTCCCTCCATCCCCCGTGCCCCATTTGGTTGTCCACCATCTCACCAGCTCCCCCTGCCCTCCCCCAAACTCCAGTGGTTCGAGAGAGTCTAGCGGAGGATGTCAAAAGAGCGGGGGAGGGTGGTGAAGAGGAGCGGGTCGGAGACGGTGGGAGTAAGTGGATGGGACCAAGTCCTTGTCCCCGAGGCGTTACCCTCCTCGGCCCCCCTCTCTCCTCCTCTGCCCCCTCCCCATGCCTCTCACCCATCATCTTCTCGCCCCTCCACAGCATCAAAAAGAGACATTGTTTCATCAAAAGCATGTCTTCGCGAGTATCTCTCTTTCTCCCGTTCCCTCTCTCTCTCTCTATCGCTCCGACCTCCCTCTCTCAACCCCCATCATTCTTCTCCCTTTCTCGCCCTCGGGGTTGATTTCTTTCGCATGGTTAGAACCTTTTGAAGTCGAGTCGAGTGAGGTAGTCCCATTCGCATTTCCCCCTTTTGGTTTTTTCTCTCTCTGTTCTTTTTTTTTTGCTTTGCGCCGATTTGAATCTGCTTTTGTCGGAGGCGAATTTTTGCGACAATAATTCTGAATAATTCTTGCAGAAATCTTTTTGGGGATCCAGCTTGGAACCATGAGTGATGTTTTTGTTTTTCTGTCGTCTATTGGGTGTTTAAATTGGATGGACTCATTCCGTACCAGCTATATGTGAATTACTGGCTTTTAAAGGAATGCATTACAGTAAAATGTACTGCACAATATTCCGATGTTTTCTTTGTGCAAACATAATTTTGGATGGGAAAACGAAATAGCCAAGGCCGTAAACTTGAATGGCTTGGCTGTTTCGTTTTTACATTGTTTCACGGGCGTAGGTACGTCCGTTTTACGTTCACATAAGTTTAGATACCGACAATAAATTTCAACTAATTGGTTGATTTTTATCGATAGTAGAATTTAATTTAGGATTAAATTATGAGCATCCAATGCCTATGTTTTTGAACGATAACTTGAAATCACCATTATGGTGTCTCTATATCTAAATTCGTTGGCTAATATATGCGAGTATTTGTGCAAGTAAATGGGTCCAAGCTCATTTCTATTTTGACTTTAGTTCCAACTAGTGTTCATTTCAGGCTATTATTTCATCATGAAAAAGGTATATCTTTAGTTTCAGTTTCACACACTTTCAAACTGATGAGAATTTAAAGCGTCGAATCTATAGAAACCACTTTTAGTTGCATAATATCTTAAGCTTAAGTGAATTTGTAATAGATCTCAAACTTTCTCTTATCCGACCATTTGATAAAAAACTTTTTATGTGATTTTACTTAAAATATTCAAGCCGCATCGTCATTGTTTGTTGGCCCTAAGTGTGAAGTATTCGCACGACATCCTCATTGAGCATACATCACTGATTTAGTCTGTAGTATGACTATGTGTTTAGGGTTTTAGCAATTCCTTTAAAAATTCTATTTCCGAGTAGAACTTTAGTGCTGCAGATTGATTGTAGGAAAACATTCTGAAAGTTGCTTTATATCTAAATTGGAGTATTGCAATATTTAACAGAGTTGGCAATACGTGGACGTTATCAACAGATTCCAGGACTGCATTGTACTCAAATGTTTGGGAGAATAGTTTTAACTGATCACAGTATCGGTCGGTGTAACTCAAATCTCTCTCCGTTACAACGCATCTGAACAATATGTGTTGCATGATTGGGGTTACAACTCCCCGAGGATGACCATATAGTTACGTGGTCAATTTAAAAAAAAACACGCGTTTTAAAACAATTACTTTTGTTCAGCTAGAGGAATTCGGTCTCTTAAAACTTTCTTGTGTCGGCATAAGAGAGAGGTTAATGAAAAATATATTATAGCTTTAACTTTAAGTGGGAGTTACTGGTTGCCATCCATGTTAAGTCTGCTGCATTTTGCGCATTATTATCGGCAACGACAACTCAGTTTCAATAAATAAAATTTTTGGTCACTTTCAATCGACCAAAATAATGACGTGATCAAGTTTTTCTAAGTTGCTCTTTTATTACTTGCTTCCATTGCTTCAGACAAGCTTCTGAGTTTCAGTAGCTGAAACCGTACCTTTTGGTGTCTAGGGCTCTGTGACAGATAAGAAACAATTGTATTCCATCAGACTAAATTTTTTTCGTGCAGTTTTAAGTGTATACTTCCCTGAGGAATTGTAAATAATACTCAATCATTACGGTTCGTAAAATGTTACGTGTCTGATGTGATTAGGTAACTTTGCCGACTGATTATCCCATTGAGTGCCTTCTAAGACTACCTCTTCTAGTATTTTTTTCTAGTCTTGGGGCAAGTCTTTTTTCCCCCCATTAAATTGTTCTCCAACCTATGGTTCGGTCTTTCCCTGAATACGTAATTCCTATTTAAATGGTGCATGAAATATTGGCAAAATTGAGGAATCATTCCGAGACATAATCATTCTAAACATACTATCTGTATTATCAAAGGTTGAAAATATCATGAGATAATAAGAGCCTTAGGAAAGGCCTTGAGTCTAAAATCCGAGTAAAACCAAAACTATATTTGCTTTTTATTATTTATAACCGTGCGTGCACAATTACCAAAGTACTCAACTGTATCCATCTACCATTCATTATTCTTTTAACCGTGGACCAAACTAAAAAAGGGATTTCAATAATCTAATGCGCGCTGCAACGATGCTAAATTATTGACAGAGTATTAGCTAGTCATGAAATTTCATCTCCCTCTTACATTAATTGCATTAATAACCACATATGCAAACTTTTAATTGCTTTAGTCTAGTATCTACGTTTAGTCAACCGATTAATGTTTACAAGATTATTATTGTCACCATGTAAAACAAGACTTCTTGCATTGGGTTGCGTGGGAAGGTAAGAATGAATATCTTAAATACGTCCCTGCCCAAGTCGTTCAATATTTCCATGTGTTACGCTTACACCTATAAATCCCATTCTTAGTTACTGAAGCAATGCTTGTTTAGGATTTCCTTTAGAAAAAAGTCATATTAACCCTAATTGATGGTCATGCATTTTAATTTTGGAACTAAACTCTTGACGGTAATCTATTTATTCATACCTATTAATTCTGAGGCAAACTCGAATGTCTTTGCCTAATTTGTCACGGGAAAGGCCGGTCTTAGGCTTTTTGGTAAATTCTTAGGCACTTCAAAAGGAATTTTATCTTGAGCAGACATTTCCTCACGTGTAAATAAAATAAAGATTCTTGAGGAAGGATACTAATGATACTGAATTGAATGAGGTTTTAGTTACCATAGAGATAAAGATTTAATTCTACGCCTGAAATATTTTCGTACCTAAGTTTTGGCATCATGCTTCATCGTTGAATTCTTAGCTCGTTGACGAAAGCGGAATGGAAACGAAAAATCCATACTCCTAATGACAGTCTGTCCTTCGAGAACTGCCTTGTTTACTTTAATAACAGAGTGGGCCATTATGCAATTTAAGACTAATGATAGGGCCTTAACTTTTTGTTGTGAATGATCTCACCGGTTATCTAATGCCTTTTCTTATAATTTCCTTTATTATTTCCGTTCTACCTAAGAAATAAACGCTTCAACTGTGGTTGATGTTGGTTTCTTTAATTTGTATCTTTGAACATGTATCATTAGTTTACATGTCCTCGACATACTTTTTTATGATTTCCTCCCTGTGTTGCTGCTATTCCTTAATCTTTACGCGTGTTTTATGCCCTCTCTACTTTTTGTCCCTTCACTATCTTACACCCAGTCACAATCGTTCAAAACATAATGAGCTTTGGACTTGCATTCGTATAAATCGTGTAATGATTCTCTAATTTATTATGACTATTTGCATTTCAGGACATCTTGTTCGGTGAGATCACTTAACTATTTGCATTCACTTAATGCCCTGCCATGTGGGCAATTCGACCCCGTGGGCTATTTTGATTGATGGAACAGTTAAAAGAAATACTGCTGGTCGTGATAGCTAACGCTCGCTTGCCGCACACGAACCCTTCAAAATCCCTGCAGCTCGTTTTTCATTTAGCCCCATGGTGTAAGTAATGAGGAGGGTCTGTCTGTAGATTGGGCTGGCTCGTCGGATCACGCGGAGTGGATTTGTGGTATAATTGACGCAATTGGTAGTTCCATGTCCCCTAACCCATTCCATTCGGGGCACGAAAACCCTCCTTAGCCCACTCCCCCTCTCATCTTTTCTTTCCTTCCTCCCTCCCCCCTTTCCCCGCCACACAAACAAGTCCTTTACCTCCGTCGCCCCAATCCACTTAAAACGCTCCTCTCCGTTTGTCGGCATCCCTCACTTTCCCCCGCCACGTATTTCGGCTCACCGCCACCCACCATCCCGTTCTCTCCCCCGACTCGCCCCCCTCTCCCCCATTAGGCTTCCCAACCCATATCGCCTCTTCAAACACGGTGTCCCCTGCAAACTCTCCCTCCGTCCCCCCCGCACCTCCCCCAGTCCTCTTTCCCGTCACCCCCAGAAACCCCGTGCCACTTCCACCCTCTCCCCCAGTCGCAGTGATCCATCCCAGGGAGTATAATATTTCCTCCCCCTCTTTCCGTTCGGTTCAATTTCTCCTCGGTGGGCCACGCCTCCGGTGCGGTGCCCAATTTCATACGCCGGAGAAGAGTGGGGAAGAGAAGGGGATTTGCCACTCCGCACTTAGGCTCCCGGTGCATTAATCGAACTCGTAACACCCACACTTTTATTTTTTCTAATTTCTACTCTCTACTATCATTACAGTTCGGGATTAGTTTTTCCCTTCGGACGAAAATGACTTCAATGGTTGATTCAGTTGAATCAACCTCATTGGTTGATTCAGCTGGGGTAAGAAAAAACGTGAAAAACGATTTAGTAAACCCTGATGTCGGTCCTCCTAGGATATTCTGGCGCGGTTGTATGAGAAAAGGTCTTCATGGTGACACATTCATCGCCTTTGGATGATCCCATTAATCGAAGAAGGAAATTGTTTCCGTCTGCAATCGATTCCCGATTTTAATCGTGAAACAGTGTTTTTCTTGTTATCCCACTGATGTTTCCCCTCAAACGAGATTGATGATTTTTTCTCTTTCCTTGGCAGCTTTTCAAGAGTTTCAATGCAACACTTTCAGAGTGCAAAAATAATTCGCCGTGACCGGGATCCGGGTTCGAATCCCGGTCAAGGCGAATGATTTTTACACTCTGAAATTGTTGCATTGAAATGCATGTTAGCGGACGACTACGTTAAAATTTACTGTTGCGGCATCTCTAGCAGTTTCTTGAAACTTTTCAAGAGGCCGTCTCAAGGCGTTACTTTATATATTTCCCCTTAAATGCATTAGCACTCTTGTTGATCTGTGATTAGTGTTGGAAATAGTTACTTTACCATTTAGTTTTTTTAAATATATTTTCAATTATTATTTAATTTGGCTATGATTTCATTTAATTGGCTGATAATTATATCCATAGTGAGTAGGTTTTTCCCGAAGTGTCGCTTCTATGTTGACTATTTGACGCGTGAGGTTATCCAACTATAGAGATTAAAAAGGCTCCCAGTTATGTTTTTTCGTCCCATGGATAACCAACACACGTTGTTTATATAGTCTATGCATCCAGAAACATCATTGAGTTAGTCCCATGAATTTTAAGAAGGCCAACTTGGGTTTAAAGGATTAGTTTTAAATAAAGACCATGGGGTAACAAACGTTCTATCTTTATTGGGAGATGGGGAACGCCGACGGATGGAATGCAGAGGCACAAAAAAGGGATCGTGAGATTTTGAGAGGTAGGTTGGCATTTGAGTGGGTTGTTGAAGGATGGTTGAGATAATGTTTAGAGGAGAGGAAGTGGAAAGAAGAGAAGGGGCGTATGTATATATTAGGCTGTCAAAGTAAAAGAAAATACCGGGAGATAAAGATTGCTGTGAGAGGAAGATAGTCTGAGGACGATTGGTATTTTCTAAAATTGGCTTTTTAGTAGGTAAGATTTTTGATTAAATTAAACCTGTCAACTATTGACCTGAGATTTGGTAGATTTAAAAATGCATCATTTACATAGTAAATTCAGGTGCTGGTAAAATTGTCGGAGTATGAACAAGAAATGAAGAAATTTAAAAAAGTTCACCATGTCAAACGGTTAAAATCATCCAATCCTTTAATATTTGCTTCAAAGAGGCTTTATCATTTCGAACTATGCGTCGTTATTTTTACTTTTTGATTATCTTAATATGTTTGCCGCTTTATGAAAGATTTTCTCATCGGTAAGGAGAGTGAATTGTTGCACACTTTTTATGTTCATATAGCAGAATTATAAGATTTAAATCACATTTGAGTAACATTGTTAAAATGACACCGTCCTCGTGAACTATTATTCTCTATGTTTAAAAATATAGTAGCAGGCTTTAATATCTCTTTAATCGTGTTACAAACGGTCCTGGGTAAACATAAACGGTTCGATTGATTTGGTTTAATTATTTATCTCATCGGAATAAGTCTCGTGTAGTTAAAAAGGGGAAATGGCCGTTAAATTAGAACCATGTAAGGGTAACTCACTATGCTGCTTCATCATTGCTGCGGTTTGAAAGTCCAGAAGTATTAAAGCTTACTGTGTGGTTGTAGATTTTTTGACGATAGTTTTATTCTTTGTGAATATTGAATATTCCGCTAATATCGAATACATTTATAGCCTCTTCTAATTTCACTATAGATTACATACTATAACATTTGCTGGTTAAACATTTTCAAATGCCTGGAGTACCAAAAAAACTATTAAAGTAGCGCTAGACGTAGTATACTGTGATGTGTTTGGTGCGATTAATAAGTAATATTTAATAAGTACTTTGTCCATAGATATCTATTATTGAACGATTTCTTCGCCAACCTAAGTACAAGTACGGACATGACATACTAAAATTGCTTGTGAATAGACTCGCTTGAGAGGACGGCGTTGAGTTTCATAGACATACGGTTAAGGGCGTGCGGAGACAATTTGCTTAATATAGTATATACCAACATGCAATTATTTTTTTAATGCGTCCTCATAACTACTATTTGTTTAATGTGTAAGTTTACAAAGGTGATAGTGAACAGTTTATGAATTGTTAATTCGTATGTGGTCGCGGCTTCATAACTCATTCCTCATGAATAGAACTTTCTCTAGAATTTTTAATATCCTGGACTGAACAAGAGTTAATGAATTTTAAAATGTATGGAGATGGTAGTACGAATGTAATTTCCAGGATATCGATTGAGGATAAAAGCATGGTATCCCAGCAAATAGCTCCGCACCGGGGATGATTTGAGTCCGTATCCATCTTGTTAGTTTTCATTCAGGATGTCGTGTTACTACAGCACATATTCGATATTCATAAATAATATCCAAACGCTATTGACTCTTAAATTTTATGCGTTGGAACCCACACCGTTTCCGATTTCAATACCGCATCCATGTAATTTGCAGATGCTAGCTGAAATGATTTGCTGAATGCGATTTACCAATCTTTCTGGCGCTGTTTCGTGAGGTTGCTTCCGTTGGCACATTCCATGAAATCCACAAAGATACCTTCACGCCCATTTTTCCGTTGCATCCATCATGAATGGTATCCCTCCTGGGTTAATCTATGTACGACTGTGTACGTATTTCTTAACTGTCGCCAGTAGAGAGGGCACATTCCTTCTCCTTTTTGTAAATTGTCAATTCTTTACTTGCTGACCTTTGCGATTTCCCTCCCTCTCTCATTAATTCTAATGATAAAAATCTCCTGTAATACCGGTGTGATAGACGACGACTATGATTGAAACTGTTCATGTATTTCAATTTACAGGTGTGCGGTGATCCAAAAAGAAAATAACTGGAATTTTAACTAGGAATTTTAGTTTTCCTTTTTACTGGCTTAGAAATATTTGAACGATTTCAAATCCTTCAGTAAATCGTGTTAGATTACCTAGGTAATTGTATGCGAACACACGTAATGCCCGATTGAAGCCCCGCCAGAGATAGTATTTGATGTTGATTGTTGTCCTGTGGTAGCTTAGGTAATAATCGCTGTGATGTACTTAGGATTTTGGTGTAATTTTGATGCTGTTATTCTAGTGAAACACTGAACTGCGCTGTTATTTCTGTCGGTTTCTCCCGGAAATATTCGATTTTATTAATCCACACAATTGCATATGGTGTAAGTACAATGAAAGTTGTTTGGCTTGATTATACGAACGTGTGGATTTCACTTTGATAAGAGTATTTTGAATGAGATCAGTTAAGCACATTTCCCCACTCAGTTCTCAGAAGTAATTACATGTACATATATTTTGTGCTGTACTTGATTCAAAAAAGTTAGCTTTATTTTGTTTAGCCGCCGCAATCGTTTGCATCTCTGCTTCGATGCGGCAAGTCATAATCAATTTCTCATGTGCTCTTAATTATATACGTGCTCGACTGGTCCATATGTGAGTGAACGACGTGTCTAGTTTTTAATTTCTTCTATTCCCCTCCAGTATCGAGGCGCCGTTTGGGATGGGTAACACCAGCTGGTTAAGAATATCTGCCTAACTGGACGGTTGCTTCAAATAGACAGCCATTGCTGGAAAAGAATACAGCAGTCGCTGCAACACCCGTGTCATGTAGCAGTATTTTCTGGCAGTTCATCGAACGTGGTGTATGCCTCGGACCAAGTGACTATCATCTCTTTACTTCGCTGAAACAAGCTTTTGAGTGCAAAGTTGGCAAAAGGGTTGTGAAATGAAACTTAGTGAACAGTTCGGGTTAAATGTAAAAAGATCATCCCGAGGCATAGGAAGTGTGTGAATCGGGAACTACGTAATGCATCCAATGGTGGATTAGCTGTAAATTCATGATGTTCAGATGATGTTTATTTTAAAAATAAATTTAAATTCTGGAAACATGGCTTGTAAACTTCCTTTTGGTATGTCCCTCGTGTGACTCTTCCTGCCGCTATTTTATTATTTATAAATAATTATGGGTGATTAGCTGACTGGTTGTGTCCGTTACTAAAGTTCCATTTCCTTCTCCTTTTTGGAATATTTAAGAGTTATAAATAAAATACATTTAAGCAGCTGGAATCGTAGATCAATATATTATCTTTTTTTACAAACATATTGTTGGGGAAAGTTCCGTTTTCAGTCCTTAAATCACACAGAATAAATTAATGACAACTAGTAAGTGAGTGAGCCTGTAATTTAAAATTACTCTCGAGATCGTCACTCCCTGTTACTCTTAGGCATGGTATTTTCCCTTGGGCATTATCTCTTCGCAAGATATTAATATACTTCAATATCTACTTTTGACTAGGAGAAGGATCTGTAGATTCTATGATAAAGGAAAGGAAATGATTCAGGATTCGATGAAAAAGATGTTTCCGTTGGTTCAAGATTTCGGGGATGGATATTTGATTAAAAAGTGAATCAGATACGAAATTTGCCCTCGATCAACTTTTAGATTCGGCCCCTTCTATTTCTAAGGTGCTAATACAGGATATATATTTGTTGAAGACTTGTAATACAGATTGACCAAGATATATGCATCCCTGAGAAGATGCCTGACCGAAATATTTGTTTGAGATCATATAACGTTTTTTTATGTTTCTAACTGGCTATGCAACAGAAAGTACTCGTATTTACTAAGTATTTGAGGGGGTCTTATTCACGCAAAATTCTCTAAAGGTGGCTATATAATTTACAAGTTAGTTGATGCCTAAACATTTGGAAGATAATTACGTGTAACTAAGGGCTCTTACGTCATCCATCTATATTACCGCTTTCCTTTCAAAACAAAATTTCTCTTTAGCCCTTAAACCCCTGAATTAGTGTTATTTCAACGGATATGAATATTTTATGCCATCATGTTTCTTCTGAAAGGATATCTTTATGATAAAAATTGTTTTGCCAAAATTTCATGTCTGGTACTTCAACTATTTTTGCTCAAGACAAGTCATAATTGAGGCCCACTTCTCTGAAACAAGCACTGGAGATATTTCTAAACAGGTAATCGAATTTATCAGAAAATAATGGATCGTTAGGTATTTAATTTCTGAGTCTTAATTTAGCTACTATAATTTATCCAATTGCTACGAAGCTTCTTTTTAAATGAAAACGCCCAGACTCGAGGAAGAATGGAGTATATTTAATAATATGTAACATTAGTCGTTACCGACTTCTTTTAAGATTCTTCAACATGTAACACTCACGCTAATGGAGTGGATGTCAATGGGATAGCAATATCTTCTGTCGATTATTGTCTATATCCTTTTAACATTTGTCTAGATATTAATGGATTTAGAGGGGTGGATTTAATATGTAATGGATATTTTAAACATATTTATTGAAACAATTATCAAAATCTATTCAGTCAAAGCTTTTTCTGACACCTTAGAATTTTTATAGCGTTGTTTAAACTATGTATAGGAAATTTAAATATATGAAAGTTACATGGTGAAAATCTCAAATAACAGGATTTCTCAAAGCAAAACCGATTGAATCACCAGCATCAGGAAATGTAATTAATATTATTAGCAATAGCCTACCGGATTAAAGTAGATTTTAACATTAGTCCTTAGTTCCAAGTTCTATATTTAAATGTGCTTTATATTTTTATATCGTTGTTGTTTATATCGAATTGTTGTTCTTGGACCTGGTTGGGATTAATATTTCGAATTTTTCGTGTCCAAGTATTTCGCAAACTTTAGAGACATATCTTTTTACAAGTCCAGGTTGAAATAAGCCTGAAACCTTTAAAATAAACAGGAGTGTTTTGTTTTGGCAGTTTAAACCATCATTCTTGAGGTCGCACTTATTAGAATGATCTCTAAAGCACAAACGCATCGTTGGAAGACTTCCATATACAGTTTTACAATAGTGTCATTAATCCAGACGGCCATTTACCCAATTTATTGTCATATACGATTTTATAGTTTGTTTATCATGCAAATGACACGAGTGTCTTAGCTAGTGTTAGTAATGCTCGGAGCCCGGTGAAGCAGCGAGTTACCTTTTTATGTTTCGTTGTAGGAGTTGTAATGACAGTTTATTGTTTGACTAAAATAATTATTACCTCATTTCTCGAAATACTGACTTTTCAATTTATATACTCGACTTTTAATCGTACTCTGCCCGGGTTGTGAATTCTTTTCTGTGATTCACTGGTCAAAATCGCTGGAAGCCGTCTTTTGCAACTTTCTAAAATGAGAATCAATTCGAATATATCTGCCCACGTTTTCTTTTTTCTTTGCTCATGCATTGCCATATTTGTTAATAAGAAAACATTCCAGCCGTAGGTAAGTCGAACAATCCTAAAAGATAGAAAAACCTCTACTTAAAGACTTAGATTTATGTCTCTTGATACTCTCTCTTTTATGATCTTATAATAGTTCACCATACCGCTTCTCTGTCGGTATTTTGCAGGTCTTCAATTTTACTTATTCGGTGCGTTTTCTTACGGAGGAGAGACAATCACACATTGACCACATTCCAACAGTTATCAGACTAAGTTAACTTATCTCTACCGCCCTCATTTGGAACTACTACAGCAAAAGCGTTGATGTATTTATTACATTTTTATAGTACTTTATAATATAGAAGGATAAATGACTGTGCATGCCACCTAATCTGCGTCGTCGAGGTACGGATTTGAGATGATTTGGTGGCGCAGTGTTTCAAAGGAAATATGGAAAGAACCATGACGCACATTTCATTTGTGTTCCTGATACGTTGGTGGAAATTTTGGGAACGTAAAAATTTCAAAATTTGTGTAGTTGAAATCTTTGAGAGCTCAAGTTTTACTTGTTGAAGGGTGCTTATGAATTCAGTAAAATTGATGTTTTATATCCTCTTTTCTTCATTTAAACATGATCCAAATGATGATGCAGATGGAACATTAAAACAGTTCATAAAATGTAACTCACTCCCAAAATTAATTCATGTAATGGATATTATTTTTCTTAAGTTTTATGATCAAGTGTGCAAGTGCAGAAAGCTGGCTGGTCAAAGTAAGTTTTAACATCTTATTACTTTATTAGTCTACCGTTTAACGATGGTTTTGGTTGGACACAAATTTAGCACCCCTATTCTTGGCCTCTCCCAACAAAACAAAACCACCCTTCATCAATTCCGTTTAAATTCTACCTCCATTCATCCCATCCAACATGTGTATCCTCTTCCTTCCCTTAGCTCGCTTGCCTAGCCTTCTCTCATCTATCACAATCTTCAACATTCCATCGTTTACCACAATGCTCTGCATCCGCCTTTCCTGCCTCCTTTGGATATCTGCCAAAAATACTCCCTCCCCATCATGCCTAGTACTTCTTCGTTTGTTTTCTTTTCCGCTTATTTCTCCTTTTCCGTCCTTCTCCAGACCCACATTTCAAAAACCTCCAATCTACGCACATCATCTTGAATCAATGGCCGAGTTTCTACACCGTTCAGTTACCTACCATGAAAGGGTTTTAGCTAATCTTTTCTCTACGTACTTCCTTAGCGGCCCTGTCGTCATCTCCCTCCTTGTGAAGCTTCTTTGCCTAGTAAACTTTACCTTATTTATGCCAAACACTTCCAAGATAGATAAACTGCTCCAACATGGATTAATGAAATATATTATTTACTCTATGGTTTGACAGTAGACTCTCATTAATAATAGATACATAAAAAGAACTATTGCTACTTAATACGTATCACTACTCGTAAGTGTTCAATATTTGCTCTAAAAGAAACGAGTACTCATCAAGTCGTAGTTTCCTTCTTGTTCTGTGGTAACATTAAAACTCTACCGAAGTCCAGTAATATGAACTTTTACTCTTTCCAGTTTAATAAGAGATCATGTCAACATTCACCTAGATATTCTGATAAATTCCTCTGAGAATAGAGAAGAAATACTGTTGTGAAAATGATACTTATTGATATTAATTGTATACTCGAAAAGTTAATACGAAATAGGATGGCAATTACATATGTAGGAATTTATGTACAAGTCAGATTGTAAATCATTTCTCAGGTATAGGAGAAACGGTTTCAGTATATCAAAACATGGGTAAAGTTTCTCAGCTCCTTGTAAATTCTTCAAAATATTCCTTACTGTAAACTCTAACCTGCAACCCGTCATAAGTACTTGTCACATGGGTGTTGTATCATCTTCCAGTATTCCAAAAGCCGGTAAATGTTAGCAATGAATGTATCATTAATTGATTTTCCTACAGTAGAAATATTTTTTAAACTTTTGGCAGAAGAATACTATCCCACTTGGTAATACTTGTATTACATCCCACATAAATCGGTATTCATTATGCAATAAAATCCCTTTAAAAATGTTTTCGTCCCATAATTTATTTTCACGAGTTCCAACTTAGTTACTTATTCCGCATTGTTCTGCGGTGTCGGGTACATTCCTTTCTTCAATTTTGGAGAAATAGTTATACGCCTGTCTCAATTGCAGCAGTGACACTGAAGCTCATCTAAATATCGCGTTACGTACTTAATCATTATTGATTTTTCAATTAGCTTTTCCCTAACACCATTTCATTTGAGGAATCGCATTTTCACTAGCCATTAACGATGAATATTAGGCGTGATAGTGAAGAGAGAGACTTTTCAGAGAAATTCGATGATAATAATTGGATGAGGGAGAAAAAATTGGTATTTTGGATGGAATTAACGAAGGTAAAAAGAATGTAGAGCTAATGAATGTGTTGTTGTAATTTATAGTATGTGGTTTATGGATACTCAGTGTCGTGTTTGTTAGGGATTATGAGCACAGTAGTGTGTAACCTCGGCATCCATAAAAAAAACTTACATAAACCTGGTAGAGTACTGTCAACATTGATGCTGCTTATTCTCCGATTTTTATATTCCGGGCGAATTTTTTTGCTACTCACCGCCTTTATCATGTTCTTTCGCAATTAACGAGGAGGATTTCACTTGAATGGCAGATATGTACTAGATAAGCTATTTTTTTTAACCATCTATTCATTAATGACGGAAACAACGCGCCTTCGTAGTTAATCATTACTAAACGTGAAGTTTTTCAGTACACATGTTTACGGTCGACAATGAAATAGTTTTCTAGCTACCGAAAGAGAATGTTTTTGATCAAACGGATATAAATGATGTGTGGTATCATTTGTGTTGCAGTTTTCATGGTGTTTTATGTATGCATCTGTTAAATTCTTACAGATTTCAAAGTGTTAAGTGATCCAAGATGTGACGGTCAATTCCATTTAACACGTATTTCAGAACGAAATTCAGTATTCCGAAGAATTCATTTTAATCATTGACGATTTACATGGTCTCCTAAAAATAACCTCTGCAACAGTTGGACTGCGAGTGTGACCAACCAAGTAAATTGGGGACAATGTAAAATAAATTATTTGAAATTATTGATATTTGCGTGCAAAATGCCTGCTAACCGATAATTTCAACTCGTAATAGGTGTTTTCCGTCCATAAATATCGGTTAAATAAACCTGTTAATTTTTTTTCATATTACATTTGTAAATAAGTAAATAAAATGGATTCAGGATCCGTGTTGCTTTCCTTGTTGGTCTAATTGAAATCACATACCTTTGCCCAATAAGCTATTGGGGCTAGTTTACACGGGGCTCAGATCAAATGGCGAGTGAGACATACGTATTGTCAAGCGTGTAGCAGCAAAGTCGGGCTTAATTCATGGGAAACGTGTGCACCTTTCCTTTTTTTATCGAAATAATAAGTATTCTGCATGAGTTCCGGTCTCCGATTTATTCAGCTCCAGTGCGCCGACATAAAAAACCTTCCCCGTCCTCCCGAGCGTCCACCCTACTCGAAATTCGCGTCCTTCACGATCTTGAAAGGTCGTTGGACTGCAGGGCAGCGAACGGCGTGTCCGGGATCGTCTGGACCAGTGGTTCGCCCGAAGGCTCAGGCCCTCCTGTCTGGGTTCTCTCGCCACCTCGAACCCTCAAGAACGAGAGAAAAAGGAGGCGTATGAACTCTCGGTTCACGACCTCTCAGTCACTCCCACATTCGCTTGTAGCATGAAAAGCATTCTTTTGCTCTTAATGACTTATCTGTTCCTGGAAACATGACTGCTCCATAAGAAAAATGAATTTTTTTCTTTCGTTTTTTGTGCTTATAAATTGTTGCCCTACTCCCATTGCCTAAAATGATTTTGGCAATCGATGAGATTCTGTTACGTGTTTATTTCTCCAAAGCGTCTTATGCTCAGTTTTCAGTAATAACAATTATTATCATCTGCCCCATTTATGGAATCCAAGAAAACGGAATACAATTATCGCACCATGCTGTCAGAGTCTACCTGTGGACTGAGCATTTGGTGGCCGAACTCGAATATTTCCTTCTGAGTAATCTTGTTTCATCTAAACGAAAAATAAATTTTACAATTGATCCCACGGATAGTGAAAAATGAAATCGTGTGAAAAAATCGATATTTTTTATGAATTCACAGGAGAACATAACAATAGTATGCGTACACAAAGGTTTAGATTTTGTTGTTGACAGTTTTGCTAATTCATTCAACTTTGTATCGCAATAAGAAATGTGACATAATTTTATATTTTACGCTAATATATTCTCTGTTTTCTGCGGTAATGTCTTCCCTTTTCTGGAGTCTTTATTTAATAGGGTCACAATCTCTCTTGAAACATTATCCGTACCATTTGCGGTCAAAACAAATACTTTGTTTATCATAATTACAATTTTATATTAGTGATGTTACTTATTTTCATTTTTTTCCTGCTGCGCTTTGTCATTATTGAAAATGGCGTTCATAATACTAGTGCTTGTAGCCTAAGTCGTTTTGAATTTTTTCTTAGTGTTTCATACCGGCTTTTTTACCGTAACGTGTCATAGCAAGGATAAGTCGACGTGACCGCTAAGGCATCGCACTTAGAGAATGTATATAATGCATAAGGAATGTATAATGCAAGTATTTTTGAAACGGATGAGACAAAATCGAAGACATAAGTACGTGGTAATGTTTATGAAATGAAGATCCACATTATTACGTGTGTTCAAACCATGATATTTTAAATGATACTTATTCAATGATTTTTTATGGTAATTTTTTAATCGTAACTCAAGTTTGGTAATTTTCTGGTTTCATTGGTGGCCCATTTAGCAGTTGAGGTATCTATTAGCCACATTTGCTTTTTTTTTAACTTTCCCATCTCCAGGGCCACACGGGTACAACTGTACCCAGAATGGATTAGGGTTTTAATTCAGTTACCTATACTATAGGCTGACCAGTGGGTGGACTGCCCAGCAGGCCGGAAGTCATTCCGGTTGACTGACCGACTGAACGTAGGGATCACTGTTATGTACACATGTTTGAATGCATATTTTCCTATTTTCATTGAATTTTCCTATTTTCTGCATGCGTTCACTGTTATCAAAAATATTACGAAAGAACTAAACAGAAAAATATCTACTCACCCAAGGTGAGTAAGGATAAGGGACTAATGATTAAAAAATCATCAAAACTAAACTTCAAAAATCCTTAATCTCCCTCGTCTTTTCATGTGGTCCTAGGGTAACTTGTTTGTGAAATATACTCCGTACTACGTAACGTAAAAATGCGGAAAAGATGCATGCTATATTATACGGTGTATTGCCAAGTTTGAATAATAAAGAATAATTATCATTAAATTATCGTAGTTGGTCTGTATTTGTGACTGTTTATAATAATTAGCACACACGGTATTTTCTTATTTCTTTCGTACGATATTTCCAGTAATTCTTTGATTCAGCTGACAAGATACATTTTCCTTTATTTTGTTGTTATAATTATGTCGTGTTATGTTACGAGTCGAAGTTGTCAAGTGCTCGATAGTGCTATGGTGAGTAGGTCTTGCTTGTCCGACCGTGGTAGGGTCATTTTCGGTAAACATTATGTTGGTGTGTATTTACCTCCTGCCACACACCCTAGCGGTGGCTGTGGAATAAGGAGTAAGGCATCAGGTGGGATAAGACATGGCAAGATAACCATGGCAAAAGGTGTACTTGAGATTTTTATTACCTGTGACCTTATTACCATCTCATGTCAATAAAATGTGAATGAGTGGAATTTTAATTTCAGGTGTAGATATGATATTAAAACAGTTTTCAGGATATTTGCTCTCTCAGTTAGAGCGGTTTTGAAATTAATCCCGCGTAATCTTCAAAAGAAAACTCCGTATTGTGCTAGTGTGGATTTCAAGTTAAATGATTTTTATTCATCGTAATTTTTCCTTTATCTTGATATGTATCTCGTCATGACTTTGAAATAAGGAAATAAATTCATTTGAGGAACCTTGGCAATAATACATTTTGATTCTCGTTTGTATCCGTGTTGAGGTACAGGAGATCGTCATGTCGATCTCCTGTTAACCCGCTCCAAATCAAGTCTTCGCGGATCCCGGAGACCCCAATTCCATCCGCGGCGGGCATGCACTGCACGTCTTCGTAATTCGGTGTGCAGTCTGGGACTGAGGAAAGTGTTTATCCGTGCCTGAGAATCGGGGTGGTGGCTGGAGATGGGTGGGTTGGCTGACGTGAATGAGATCCAGGGGCGTGCTGAGGGGAGCCGGGTGAGGAAAAGTAGGAGAGTGGGGGGGGGGCGGACGGAGAGGGGAATTGCACCGACCGAAGGGGCGACGGGGCCGGGGGGGGGGAGGGCGGGGGATGAATCGGTTCAATTCTCGGCGCCGCCGTCGCTGTCGTCGACGACGTCGTCGGGCGCAGGTTACTGACCTTTGACCTGGGCACGTCTGGGGGAGTGGTCCGGGTACTTGTTTTTGTCGTTGGGTGTGGGTGCCATCCGTGAAAAACCCGGGGATTCGCGTTTGAATTGAACTTCGGTGCTCGCTGAGTAATGATTCACAGCGAGAGAGTATGGAAGTGAACGCTCGCTCGTACCCCACCTCCCCCGTCTGCCTGTGTTTCCTTTTTTTGGGACTTGTCTCGGTCTAGACGGAGTCTGAGGGGGGAAAGCAGAAGAGCGGTGGTGGGGTTCGAGAGAGAGAGACCGAATGTCCTCTCTCTCGACATTCACGCGATGGCCCCACGCTTTACGGTTGATTAGGGGGGGGGGCGATCCTTGGGAGGGAGACCGTCGTCCTCCTCTCTCCTGCTATTTGTTTCTCCAGCCGGGATAAAAGTTGACTCTTCATTTTTAATGGGTTGCTGAGTGATTCCGTAATCTTTTTCGTGTTGGCAATCTCCCTCGATCACTTCCAGTTACCGTGAAAACACTTGTAATTGGGCTAAATGAAAAAGGTCAATTTTTTTTCACGGGTCCTCACGTAATGAAGACCTAGAGTCTCGACAAAAACTAACTACGGTTGCATTGATCGGATTTATTGAGTGCATTTAAACGCACGTATAATCATAGTCAATATAACCACATAAATTGGATTAAAAACCAGTGAACTACAAAGGAATTGCGACTATTTGGATATCAAAGGGAATCAAAGAAATGAATTCGAAGTAATGGTCTGATTTTATGAGCTTTGAAGTTTTGCGTCTTTTCGTAGCGTTATTAAAAATATTCAAAACCTTGATAAACAACATCCAGAGCGGTCATGGAAACCGAACCCATAAATTCGGGTTAGAATCTTGAGTGAACTACGTACGTTACGTGTGACCTGAAGTCGTGAATTTCTTTCTTGCCGTAATATGTGTTCCATTCTTATTTGACATCTTGTTTGCGAATAAATATTTTGTTCGCTGTGAGTGTTTATTATAGTGTCGTATGAACAGCTGTTCCAATTTTTTTTCAAACCTGAACCCTATTAAGAGTGCTGTGGAGATGAGAAACAATGCAACAACTCTTCGGTCCACTAAGTTGATTGAACTGGTTGAAAAAATCGGACGGTAAGGGCTCTACAGAATGTCTCTTTATTTAGTAAGGTCCTGAAGTGTGTTTCATTAAGTGTATTAATGTGTACTATTAAGTGTAGAACAGATAGATTTAAGATTCATTTTTTCCACGAACGATAGGGGATTATAATAACATTATCCAACTGAGGTATTGTCATGTTCGGGTAAAAATTAGTCTGGTGTGTATTCAACCCCTGCCACATACCCTAGCGGTGGCTTCCAGGGTACATAAATAAATGCATAGAAATGTGTCTGTGGTTAAAATTTCATCCATTCAAAACTTCTCATACTTCGAGACTAGATAATATGAGAAACGATCTTAGACTGTACATGGCTAAGTAGTATTAAAGTTCTATTCTCACCTAAAAAACACCTTTCAGGTGAATATTATGGTAATTTTAACTTTCCAAGAGTTACGCCTGTTAGCTCATGACCGATCGACGCCCGGTACGCATTGTGTGGATTAAGATTAATGTTTAACATCCTCAAAATTGTCAAGTACCGGCATCGCATCTGCCACTCTCTCTTTTATATTACCGTAATCCACTCTTTCCGTAATATAATTAGACGAAAACATCTAATTATGCCTCTCCCCCTCCTAACATTCTCCCTTCCAATTTTTTCTTCAGCATAATTTTTCAAGTGTTCCCGAAACCCACCTGCTATGCCGTATCATTGTTTTACTTGCCAAGCCTACCTTCCTCCCCTTCCGAAACGGATATTTCTTCACTTGGTTTTCTTTCTGCGCTTCTCAAATACCCTAAACTACTTTAAACTCATATTAGATTTGGTCGTTCATTCTATCAGATTTCTTGTTCCGTATGTACCTATTTGTTCAAGCTGTCCAGGTGTCACTCCCTCCAAAGGTCACTAACGTAATATTTGCCCTCATGAAACTCCACCGCGAAGTCATTTCTCTTCGAAGGCACTACATTTGCAGTTAACTTCTGAGCAATGCTGGTATTTATAATTGTTATGATTCCCTAATTTCAAGCAGAATTTCAGTTATATTTGCAGAAAAGAGAAAGGTTAGTCGCCGAAAATTCAGTTATTCGAATCACCATGAACCTAATCTTGATACAATAATTTCAGAGTGTAAAAATCATTCGCCTTGACCGGGATTCGAACCCGGATTCCTCGATATCCGGCCGGGTGCTTTAGCCAGTTAAGCTATCGCGGCATCCCGATAGCTTAACTGGCTAAAGCACTCGGCCGGATATCGAGGGATCCGGGTTCGAACCCCGGTCAAGGCGAATGATTTTTTTTACACTCTGAAATTATTGCATTGAGATGCATGTTAGCGGATGACTCCGTTAAATGTTACTGTTGCGGCATCCCTCGCACTTTCTTAAAACTAATCTTGATATATTGTTCACAACACTACTGGTATTTTATTTAGCAGTTGAATTAGTTATTTCAGTTCCCTGAATGCCACCCCTAGGGTATGTGGCAGGGGGTTAACACACACCAGACCAACCTTGACCAGAACATGAACCTGTCGCGGTCTGACAATATTATTCTGATCCCTTATCGTTCGAGATAAAAAAAATCATCCTTAATCTATCTGTTCTACTCTTAATCCCTCTAATTTTATTGAAAAATCTTGTGAAAGATGTTGAAAATATTATTAAACTGTGATCCCTTAGATTTCGTTCATATTATAACAGCATTGTTGCAGTTCAAAATAATCCTGGTATAATTGTCCGCAAGGGTTAAATTACTGAAAGCATGACGCCGTTTATGAATCGTATCCCCCAGCGTGTGTCCACTTATGGAAATAAAATATCATGACGCTTAATCATATAACGATAGAACAGCGAACTTAGCATAGTGAAATTTCCGGCGCAATGAATCTAGCTGCTCTGTCCTTTATTGTTCACTCTCCATCCAATGAATTAGCGCCATGGTTATTTATTGCAACTGGCCCGGGATGATAAATGAGGACCCGGGGGGGAAAGAGTGGCAAGCTCCCTCCATCCACGCCGTGGTTCCTCTCCCCGCCCAAGTCTCCCGCGCTCTACCGCCACGCCTAAAATTATTATTTTTATCAAGTCATCTTGGCTACGCATTTTGTCGGCCTAATTGGGAGCTGTATTGTGGTCATGGTGGTCAAATGTTTTGTAACAGGCGGTGTCAGGAGGTCCAGGTGTTGGCACCATTATCGCGCTAGGGACCCAGAAGGTCAGCAGGTGCAGCCTTTTACGCTGGCTGCTCTCACCCTCCTTTTCCTTATTTTCCCTCTCGGTTCCGGGTGTCCATTTACCTCCCCTCCACTCAGATAAGGTCCCCCACACCACCAGCCGAGACGGCTGCATTCCTCTATGGGCTTCCATCGCGCGCCTGGCCGCTCGTCCTGGCTGGCAGTCTTTGTGTATCGAGCGGTTTATCTAGCGGGCGCGCCCCGGGCCCAGCCGCCCCTGACCTGTCTGATGGGCCGCTCCCTTGCGTCTAAAACCTCCTGTGCCCTTACGAATCCGCCCCCCATTTGCTCTCTCTCCGCGCCGTCTCTTCCGCGGGTCCCGAAAAGGGGTGGGGTTACGGCGGTTGGTAGAAGCGGAGGAGAGAGGGAGTGAGTGAGGGGTGGATTTTGGAGGGAGGCAGTGTGACGTGACCGCTAAATGAAGTCACCGGCCCAGTTCTATTTTTACTCTCCGCCTCCACACTCCCGTTCGCGTTCGTTCCCCTCTCGACTCCGCGTAATACTACCCCACCCCCCTCTCTCTCTCCGCCCACTCTCCCCCTCTCCAAACTTCTCCCACGCAACACCCCCTCCCCACAAGATCCTTCAACTGCCGCCGCCCGCCATGTCTGCCACCCTGTGTCGCGCATGAATGTCTCGGATGCGACGGCGGAGGCGTGGCGCCGTGTTTCCACCCCTCTATCTCACCTTCGCCCTCTTCCCCAAAGATGTGCGACCTCGCACCGGTATTGCAAAATCGTGGTAGGCCGCTTTGAAGCGTTTGCCTAGAGTGAGAGAGAGATGCGTCAGAGCTGGTTGTGGGTGGAGAGTAGTCTTGGGGAAATTTAAGGTAACTGTTTTGTTGGCTGTGGGATGTTGAATACTGTGATAAAAGAGAGACTGCGTGTCGTAGAGTGTCGAAAAAATGTGCAATTTGGACGACACATGGGGGTTGAAATGTATGATACGAAAATTTTGTGGGAGAAAGGCATTAACTCAAGTTATTATATGATCTTTCAGGGATGGTCCGGAACTTAATTATAATCACGTGCATAACAAATAACTACAGTGCCCTCAGGAAAGCGCAAATACTAGATGCTTCTTCGAGAGATCGGTCGTTTCCCGATGTTACAGTGCTCTTGCCTGGGACAGCCCGGCCCCTCCTCACACATTCTCCCTTTGCCCCTCACCCCAAATCTCTGTCTTCGCCTCACACATGTTGGTTGTCATCGATCCCTTCCTCGCCTCAGGTCTTGCGGAGTGGGAGTGAGGGAAGGGGAGAGAGAGAGGAGAAGTGTGGCGGGAAACCGTGAATCGACCGATTGAAATTTTGGCCATAGAGGTATATTTCAATTTACGATGCCAGGATCTTACTGATTGGGTTTGGAAAAGATAGACTTCGTGGGTGACGTTTTTATTCGTAGATCGAAAAACATCGCACTGTCAAAGTGAAGGAGAGGGTCGAGATATACCCCGTGGAAGTGATTCTCGTTTCTTTAGCCAAATCCTAACTAATTGTTTTCCATGGCGAATTAGAATGCATGAAGCAAGAGAAGACATGTTAAAATTTTATTAAACTCAAGGGTATGCAAAGTTAAGTACGTTAAGATAAGTTAATTTCTCCGTCCCTCTTGATGTTTCCTACCATGTTTAGAAACCCATAAAATCTTTCAATTCCACTTTGTTCGACTTCAAGGAAAATCAATTGGCTAAGCGACAAATACGTTCTCACGCTCAGCGCTCCGATAGCTGCTAGGGGTTAATGATCTTATCGACTGTAATAGGCCCCAATCAGCCTCAGTATTTTCTAACTTCTCAATTTCGGTGGGCCAGTCAGTTCAAATATTTTCCTGAATACTCTGGGTTCTCCGCGGTGGAAACCAGAGAATCTGGTTCATCCGAAGTAGAAATGAACTTTGGAGATGGATGGTTGCAGGAGTAGTCAGATTTGCCATGGTCTTCTCTCTCTCTCTCGAAAGAATCATTGCCAGATGGAACAGAAGCCTAATGGAGAGGCAGCAGAACGACACATTGGGTCATTAATGAGTCATCTATTGCTCTGTGTACCTTTCGAGATAGCTGTATTCTGTGATTTTCGTCCTGGGTTATTAAAAATCGAAAGGATAGAACATATACTAGGTTCAAAGACTGGGACATGGAAATTTCCTGCAATCGACGGAAGGAAGATCGCTGACGATGAGGTACAGATATCGTCGTAGATGATGATTTCTATCTCATCACTACGAGTAGGTTATTTTCTTACCGAAAGAAACTAATAATGGTCCAATTTTGTTCATGGAATACATTCTGCATGATCCTTCAATCATCTATATTAGTTTTTTCCGTGAACAAATAGTTTTAAATTGATTGGAAAAAAATGATTAAGTAAAACATCGGAGTGCAAGAACCCTTTTGGAATGGGTAAGCATAGATTCTGAGCTCAGTATTGACCCCGGCTCAACTCGGAATCATTTTTCCCAAGAGTCCATTTATATTACTTTTGATAATATTGTTCTTGTCATGTTTTATGCATCGTAAGTTTTAGTTCTTAATGAACGTTAAGGAGTTTCAAAATGTTTCGTGTGAAGCTAAGGGATCTCCAAATTTACGGTCTTTCCGTGACTGGTGACGATGTGAACCTTATTCGAATAATTTATTCGTGGATAGCAGGTGATACAGATACCTGACCCACAATTCTCCTAAAATGATTCAATCTAAGTTGGATAATTTGTTTTCATTTTCCGTAGTCTAAAATAAAAAGTTGACGTTATCATAATGAAAATATTGTTAATAGTAGAAAAGCCATTTGCTTTCGTGCCGGACATTTCCCCGAAAAATTTCATTGTTCCTGCTGAGACACTTTTTAATGAGTTATCATCATACGAGCACCAAGACTTTTTATTACATCCATGCACAACTGCTTCTTAATGCTTATACAAGGCGACATTCAGTTATGTCTGCCTTTTAGATTCCAAAGGTACTACGCAGATATGAGTTACTGGGCAGAAGAAATAGAGCGTGTTTGGACTTACTAGTACGGCGATTGAATAGCAGCCAAAATATTTTTTATGTTCATATTCTCTATCTAGCTAAATATGAATTGAAAATTTGACTAAATTTGAAAGGGCAGCCTGACGTATATTTAAAAACAGGGTTATAGACAGTTGTTTTGTGAAAAAGGGGGTGGACATTATTTCTCTTGATGAATCAGCTGGGAACTATCCCGAAATGATAAATAATTTTATGTTTTCCTCTGGAGCACAGCGGAAAATACACCATAATTATCCTAACTTCACAATGCACACAACTAATGTATCTAATATTGCTATGTGCGTTTTATCCATTCAGTGGAAACAGCCGGAAAAGCGTGAGCTTCCAATCCCAACCGGGAAACGAGTATCTCTACAACTTCGTTGAGGAATAATTTGGTTCTTTTCCATCGTACAGATTATTTGATTGTTTTTGGAACTTACGAAAAAAAATTGATTGTTATTATCGTTCGCAATATTGAGTCAACACCTGGTGATTATTTGCAAATTGTCAACTCTAGCTTACAAAATAAAAGATTGTGAAATCCTGAGTCACCCGCTCACACGTCTAATTTCACGGATTTTGACCTGCAATCTTAAACCGAAGGAAGAAAACACAACTACCAATTCATATATCCAGTTCGTCTGTACATTCTTTTGTTTTGTCTTTTTCTTCCGATTATTCTCTCACCCCAGTTACGATTTCCGAAATTTCAGAGTTACTTTCTATATATAATTCATAGTTATATAAATTTTGTACAAAATATTCCTCATGCATATTTTCTTTTAAAGAATCATTGTCACAACGGAATCTGATGCTGCAGTGGAGCTTTTTTTTTACTGAGAGCCATTAAACGACTATATCGCGAACGTTAATTAGTTTATGTTTTGACGAAAACATTTGCGATTGCGTTATAACATTTCTTATTCCAATTGTTCATGACCATATGGGTAATAGACACAACGTACCGAATTTTTAACCATAAACCCATACGTTATTTTTACGGAATGAAAAAGAGTTGGAAATGTGCTCATATTTACAAGAACGACATTCTTTATTTGTTTTATGTCGTAGCCTGAATTATACCGTCGAGTTTTGTTTCCAAAATATCTGTGCTCTCTTGGAATGCCTGAAGTTTCTCGAATCGTTATCTTCCGTCATTTTTCCTACTGCAAATTTTTCGATCGTATTTCTAGTAATGGATAAGAATTAGATTTTTAAGACCTTATGTGGATAGTAGGACTGTAAGGAGTGAGTTCTGTTACGCTGGGAACGGGCATTGCGTCCCGACCCCATTATTCGCTTACCTACCTGTGGTACGTCCTTATGTTATACTTCAGGTAAAATTTTAAAGTAAAAAAAAGCCAAATTTGATCCCAGTAAATTAAACGGGTCGTTTGTAAAATATCAAGATCACTGCATAGGTTGCTTCCTCATCCAATTAAAATAAGGCCTCTATGGTATTTCAAGCATATACTTCATAAACCATTAATTAACGAAATTTTTTTTCTTAAAACAACATTTTTACGAACAAACTGAAGAAAACAAATGCTATCAAAAGGGTAGGAACGTTTTTAAATTGAAAAACTGTCCAGATTATGGCCCCAGAATGCCAGCGCAACCCAGAAGTGATATCTCCCTCAAGAGTAATTTTTTATTAAGTCTTGATAATATTGTTTTATTTTAAGCGTTGCAAGATATAGTTCAACATGCACGTTAAGGAGTTTCAAAATTATTCCCACGGAGCTAAGGGATCTCCGAATTTACAGTCCTTCCATGCTTGAGTGTCTAAGTGAATCTTGTTCAAATAATTTATTCATTTAGCAGGTGATAAATACCTGGCCCACTACGTCACCATTACTGACTTATTCCAAGATCGATACTTTGTTTCCATTCTCCACGGTCTGGAATAAAAAGTTCGCTTTTCAGAATGAAAATATTTTTCATAGCTTATCGTGTAAGCTAAATCCGTTACCGTTGAACGTACTGAAGTAGTTGTGTGTGCATTTTTAAATAGTCACTGTGTGTTTACAACACAGTCGAGCGAGGGAATCCACCGAGTATGTGTGTGTGCGTTTATATATATTTATGCCTCAATCTCACGATAAGTCACATGACAATCTTTCTGTACTAGTTCTTGCATAGAATCAATGTTTTCTGGCACAACAACTGATTTTGGATGATTTTCGTCGCTGAACGAACGGCGGCCATGATTGATTTCGTTTTACCAGCATTTCACAGTGGCTCAAGATGGAGCTTCATCGTTAAAAGTGGAAGTAAGTTGATCGATGCACTCTTGTCTTAATAATCAACATCGAAAGTCATAAAAAATTATCGCACGAAGTGTTCACGTGTTACCTTCCATTTTTTCGCTGAGACAAAATTTTCCAGTCACTGTATACAACACAAATTATAATCAAACGACAAAATGTTCTGATGAACGTTTGCGTTAACAGGGTCAAACTTTCAGATAGAACCGTCAGATGGCGCCTAATGCACTTCGTGTTGTCAAATCTCAAAATATAAATGGCAAGCCTCTTGTATAAAACCATAAACACAGTAATCAACCCGAAGGTCGGTTTAGTAGGTGATGGTAGAGCTCATCCATGTACCAAGCCCGACGGCGTGTGAATCATTCACATCAGGGTAGGGGGGCCAGTTCCTTTCCCTGTGCCGGTTAAGGTTTCCCAGGAAGATCTGGTACCCGAAAAATCAACTAGCTTGGGTGGAGCTGCAGGTGCCCAGAGTGCCTCGCCCGGGAATCGAACCCGGGACCCTCCGGTCAGTAGTCCAACGCTCTACCCACTGGACCACCGCGACCCACCCTCTTGTATAATATAAAGATATATAGTGTGCATGTATACATACATACAAATATTTATATATATACACACATAAAAAATATAGTATACATGTATACATTATTACATATATACAGTTCTGTTCCTAATTCCTCTTGAGAAAGGGGGTTGCACCACCGAAAATTCGAGAACAAGTGAGTCCCTCTTTTATGTGTTTCAGTTTCTGTGTTTGTGTCGACTAGTTAGTCCATTTACATTACATACATAAATATATATTTTAATAAAATATATATACCTACATATATATACACACACACAAACATATTTTACTGTTAAGTATCAGATTGTTGTCACACCAAAGTTAGTAACTGCATTCATAATAACTAGATATGTCCGTCAATATCAGAGTGACCTTAGTTTTAGGCAGCTGCTATCATACGCTTTCGGCTTTTATTGTAGCTGGAAGCTGTAAACGTTAGGCATTCGCCATTAATGCCATGCTCAAACCAACCTCAAGGTGATATTCTTGAGAAATTTCGTGCCGAATCCTTGGAAATGTAGTCCGCCTACCTATGTTATATCCGTCCCGTACTTTGGCTCCCACGCTATCCCCCGTCCTGGAATGGGGAAATTCCCATAATTCCACCGGCTGCGATTTTGGAGCGGTGGGAATTGGTTTCAGATGGATTATGTTCCGCATCACTCGCTAAGGATGAAGTTTCCGCGACGCTGAGTGAGTGCTATCCTCCCCGGAGAGGAGGAATGCCTAACCTCCTCTTTTTCACCCTTCCTGCCCGTCTACTTCCCTCCCCCATCCCTCTCTCTCTCCCTCTCGAATCTCAACCTGCCTCCCGCCTTCTTTCCGCCAAATTCATTCCCGCGTCTCCTCGCCGGGGAAATATTTCGCACCTTGCGTCTATCACTCTTTTGCATACTTCCCCCTTACGCCACCATACTCTTTTCACCCTTCCCCTCCTCCTCCACTCTCTCCCGGCAACTCCCTATAGTCTCCCTCGCGTTATTTTCCAACGCGCCAGAATTTCTTTTTTTAATTCTCATCCTCCTTTCCCGCCCGGTGACGTCACAAGGAAGTGTATGAAGAGGAGGAGACGACGGGCGGGCGTAATTTCGCGGGCACGGACCTTGGTGTTTGTGGGGTGGGGGAGTGGGAGCGGAGGGAGGGCGGGAAGAGAGATGGGGAAGGAACGCTTATGGGGTACGAGTGGGAGAGAGATATATACATGGTGAGTGGGGGGAGAGCCCTTGACCTTGTGCATGTGCGTGCGTGTTTGTTAGTCTGTGCAATGCGTGCTTCTCTTAGCCTTGCACATTCCTCCCCGCCTTCCGCCGCGCCGCCCTTCCCCGCCACGCCTCGCGCCCCCTCCCCGCCGTCTGTCTGTCTCCCCCCTCCAATCCCATCCCTCCATCTCTGGGTCTTTGCGTGCCGTCGCCGTGTGTTTCAGAGGGCGCGTGTATGCATGCATGTGAGCGAGGAGGGATCCATTTCCCCTCCGGTCTCCTTGTGTGTATTCACACCCTGCCACACACCCCTAGCGGTGGCTTGCAGGGTACTTAAATAAATAAATAAACCCACGTGGGGGAGGTTCGCCCGCTTATTAAAGCGGCGCTTGACAACCCCTCTCATCCTCCAACCCCCTCTCCCCCCGTTACAGTCGTCCCTCCCGTGCGACTCCCCCTCACGTGGAGTCCCCTCTCTCTCTCGCAAATTAGTCCTTTCCGTGTGTGCCCGGGCGGTGTTGTGTATGCACTCGACCCTGCGTGCGCGCGACGCGGTGGGTGGATCCCGCGGTCAGTGCATCGCTGACCGGGATGCCTCCACGCTCAGTCGCGGCGATGTTGGTAGGAGATGGTCGCCGTCTCGTCCGCTCTTGCTTACCGCTTCGTCATTCCTGAAAACTGCTGAGGGAGGTGAGGCGGTGTTAGAGCTCCATCTCCGAGTAATGATAGGGCGGCGAATTGTGAAATGTCACATAATCTCTTTATCGTACCTGAAACTGTCATTTATAAGCCTTAGATTTTTTTCATTCTTTTTCTCTTAACCATTCAGAAATTAGTTAAGCATTCCTGATTTGACTTCTTCTGAAACAATATGCTTGGAAGATCTTAGTCAAGTTTCCGTTTTAGAGTGTTAATAACTGTTAAAGAAGAGGAAGCACGGGAGAGTTAAAGACGTTTTGAATGGCCATGTACAAAGTGTAGTGATAGATGGAGTTAGCTCAAATGCCGTGGCAGTTACTTCATGTGTTCCCACAGGGAAGTGTTATCGGACCTCTTTTATTACTACTTTACGTTGACGACATTGACTCCGTAGTCTCTAGTAAGATGCGTTTATTTGCCGGTAATGCATTGGTTTACCGTGATATCCGTGATCCTGAGGACACAGCAACTTTATCAGGTGTCCTTAATGCTCTACAACGCTGGGAAAACACTTGGCAATTCGAATTAAACTGAAAATAGTGCGTAGTCATGAATTTTTTTCTTAAAGAGCATTCCCATCCGAACGCCAACTGCATTGGGAACACCGAAATGGAATGTGTTGACTCAATTAAATGCCTAGGCGTTACCCTCACTCACAATCTCTCCTGGGTGAATCACATACGGGGAATATATGGACGAGCTAACAACAAATTAGGATTTATTAGAAGAGTGCCTGGTAAATGTGACGAAAACGTCAAAGAGAAATGTTATCTGTCGCTGGTTAGAACTCATTTAGAATATGCTTCAAGTGTATGGGATCCTAATTGGGTTATTAATGGGATATACTATGGGTTGGATTAATTGCCGAATAGGATCGCGTGCAGTGTAGAGGAGCTAGATTTGTGAAACGTTGTTATGATAAACTTAGTCCAAAATATCTTATAATAAACTTATCCAAAATATTAGAGCACTAAGCAGTTAATCACTCACGGAGCAAAGGTTAAATTACAGATTGAAGTATATTGCATAAATTGAAAGGTCTCTTTAGCAGTGACGTTGAAAATGTATTATTACCCCCCCATCTTACTACGGTAGAAGAGATCATGTAAATAAAATTGTAGAGGTTAAGTGTGTAACAGATTGACCTAAGATGTATTTTTTCCAAGAACGGTAGGGGATCATAACAACGTTCGACCGCAGTAGGGTAATGTTCTGGTAAAAATTATACTGTTGTGTTTTCACCCCCTGCCACACACCCTAGCAGTGGCTTACAGGGTGCATCTTTAAATAAAAAATAACTACTTGGCTCTAATAGCTGTTTTGTAATTTGCATATTTTAAATTTCATGGAATGGAATATGCAAAACCCTGCATGGACAGTATCCTTAATGTATTCTATTAATTTTTAAATTAACTGGGGAAAGGAAATTCTATTTCGGTAAGAAATTAGATATTTGGTAAATAAGTGAATTAATACCGAGGAATCGTAATAGAAGGCTATCCACCTCATTCATCATAAGTTCAGTTATTGGGTTGCAAAAAAATTGGCTTGGTTTCGACGTGTGATGCTTCCTTACTGTATTGCAAAGAAAAAGAATAATGGATCGGGACAAGAGAAAGGCGCGAATGAAAATAAGTATGATTTGGAAGTTTGTGGCAAGATATTTAAGCACGTTTTTGGTATGACAAGTACAGCGTGCATACCATGCTTAGGTTGTAAAGCGTGCTTCTATCTTCCGGTTTTTCCTTGGGTGTGTTTTAAAAGGTGTCGTGAAATTAAAATAGAGGACCTATATTTTTTATTCAGGGTAATTGACCATAGGTATTTTATTAATTTTTAACAGTAGACTGCATTGACGTAATAATATTCGGTTGTCTATTTGGACTAATGCTGAAATAAATTCGAACCTTTGATCACTTGCATAGATAATTAAATATGGCTAATTGTGACTTGATATTGCTATTATTTATGCATTTTTATTATTTATCTCACATGATTATGACATAATTCCTTGACATTGTAAAAATTTCACCAAATTTTCATCATGCGTCTTTTCTGTTATGATTCTCTTTGGAATTCTTATCGCCTTTTTATTTGTAGGAATATTTTATTAGGATTGTTGTTGTTGTTCAACTTACATTATCCAATAGAATAGGGAAAATACGATTTGGGATATAGATTTCAGAATTAAAATAAATCTTTTTCAATGATAAATTCCTGACATTAATACTAATAACTATTTCGAAATAAGGTCCAAATAAGATGAAGAAACGATTCTCATTTCCTTTTTCATCCTTGGAAGTTCTTATCACATTCCTCGTCTAGATAAATGAATGTCATGTGAGACGGAAGATTCGCGTTTTCCGAGTTAGAATATTTATTTCGCTGCAACTAAATCGTCTCTAAATTTAATGTTTCTTTTGTCATGAGAGGAGACATGCATGACGTTATGATTATTGTATATTGTATTCGATATGTTTTAGAAAATAATTTTTTCCTGGAAATAATTTTTAACATTTAAAAATTGAATAAACTATCTGATGAATTCGAGCAAAAATATCTGGTAAAATTTATGCAAATTTATTTAAATGTACGTTTAAGAGTTATAATAGGAATTTTGGAACCTGTTGACATTGGGATATTGTTTGCATGCACTGGAGCTAATTTAGAGAATTAAATTTTTTGTTGCTCCAATTGTTGAATACTACGTCATACGCACACAGCTTCCAGGAAGGTATACACTATATACGCAAAGATATTGTGACCAATTGTGAGCGAAAAGATTTTGCAAAACGGCATCATGGTTTTTGCCCAATATAAGAGGACTCGGGAAGATATTTCAATTCCATATACCCTTAAGATTGAAGCACGCATAGAATGTGTGGAAAAATACCAAAATGAATTACTGAGGAAGTTTTTTTAGCCTCAGGGAAAATGTCTAATGCAGTTTCATTCTACACTATGGTGACCACACATGAGTAACAAGTAGCTGAAAGTGATTCCTTAAAAAAGCCCGCCAAAAATGTATCTAAAGATCGAGGTTCCATGTCCTTCCAGATGGTTAGTGACGAAGCTACCCGGATGATCTCGTTTGACAGTAGGTGTTTAATTAAAAACTATTGGTCCAATAAAGGAACTTTCTTCTGATACCTGTAGAATACTTCTGTAAATTCTAATACATTTTAATGTGTTTGATCTCTTAGTTCTATGAATTGAAATTGGACGACCACTAGGTCAACCGATTTCCATTTTTCCGATTCGGGTTATTTCAGAGTGGGTGGAAAAGTCGACCCCTTGTGGTCCATTGTCCGAGTTTTCAAATCGGCTACGTTATCAAAAAATATTAACTCTTCAATAATAACGATTAAGGAAAGTTATTCATCCGATAAATATGAAAAAATATAATATTAATTTCACTTAATTAGGTTAAAACCTTTTGATTAATGAGAACACCACGAAGTAATCATAAACCCTTTTGCATAGCAGTCTTGGTCAACCGCGAGTGTGCCAGTTTTTTTTTAGACATGAGCTCTTAAAATTACGCTATAATGAATGGTGTTAAGAGAGTAAACATTTTATGAACCTTTTTCTCCTTAATTTAGTAAATCATTGATTGAAATATCGTGTACAAAATGTTTAATGTTAACAGTTGTTGCTACCCAATCTTGGTAGTATCCTCTACTAACAATGTGTTTCAGTGATTTTTTAAAAACAACATTAAGTACTTTATACTACCATAGCAAATAAAATAATTTATATAATACTACAATTGTATTTAAAACGCAAAATTAAATCATTCAATTAATTTGGATTTCGAATAAGAAGCATAACTGTAGCCCTTGAAAACGCTTCACATTTTCATTTTCCTCTCTTACCAAATACTTCAGGATTTTCACCTTTATAAAAACTTTAAAATAATGTTTCCTAAGGATTAACTGCCAAGTCCAATCGTTAAGATACAATTCATTCCTCTTTTCCGTCCACGTGGCTATCTCGCCTCACCACCTTTTCCGCTCCCATGCGGCATACCGATCGCACCAGCCTGTTGGGATTTTGTAAAAAGGGCAAAAATTCTTACCACATTACGACAAACATTAAGCTGAAGGTAGATTGGTTACGTATTCATTTCGCCCATCTTTTGAATAATAGTAATAAAATTAACTTCGTTGTTCTACCTTACGATCATATAAAAATTACTGGGATAAACACGTAAACAAATTTTCTGCCAATTTTTTAATAAAGAGTTGAATTATAAATCAAAGAAAAGGCATGATTCCAGTTGAAACACTAAAATTATCTTGTCACTGTTTTATAATAAAGTATTTTTCCCTGTTAAGCGTAGAATTTTAAGGAGAAAAGTAGCTTCGGGGTAAAGTTCTTTCACATCAGCGCACTATGTGTAGAGGAATTATAATCTCAGATCCTGTATAATGTTCGGAGTGTTTAGTTGGGTAGGTTTGATGATCTCTATATTTTTTCAGGTTTCAACCGCATTCTTTCGTATGTGTATGAAAGAATGAATGTAAAAAAACCGGGTAGATTGCAGAGAGTATTAATAAGTACCATTACCTATGGCATTAAAATGCTTAAAATATATTTCAAAAGGAAATTTTACTGTAAGAAATAAAACAAATACTAAAATATGAGTTGTTCCAACTTAGATTTAATGTTTAACGAATAAATGGCATTAGTAACATTTACCTATTGATACACGAATATCGGGGAGATACAGTACACGCCATATCACTTGTTTTCTAGGTGTCAAGCGTCATTGAAAAATTTTTAACTTGTCAATTTTTTTTATTTTTGTTTAATATTCCCCTTTCACCAGTTCATTACAAAAGGCTTATCATGTTCCTATATCAATAAAAGTAGTTATTTTTTAATTTTCAAACGTATGAAGCCATATTATTATGCCTATTTATACCAATGATGGCTTGTTTTAGTGAAAGCATTTAGAACGCAACCATCACGAATCGGGTTAAATGAATTCACAACGTGTCCCAGATAACTTGTGACAACCCGATGAATTGTATACTTTGCTCAGAAATAATGCAATGCCTGCTTGAACGTAATGAGAATAAATAGGTGAGCTGACCCAGAAAAAATACAAAATCGGTCATTATTCAGTGAAAGGAGAGTGGTCTGAGAGGAATGCTTGGACACGTTACACGAAGGAGAATTTCCTGAGTTGAATTGTGATACTTATTCTAAGGAGGTGGTGTTCGTTCGTAATGAGACTTATGAAAATTATTTATCCGTAGCTTAAAGTAGAACATGGAAAAAAACGAAAAGTTCTCGCGAGGAAGGCCAACTACATAGGGCAAATTAAGAAGGACGTAAATGAGGGAACCTATCAGAGGGTGAGGGAATTAACACTAAATAGGGAAGAATGGAGGGCTGCAGTAAGCCAACCTTAGGATTGAAATACTGATGGTGATGATTGACAGTAAAGTTGAAATTCATGCGTTTCGCATATTCTGTGTTTTTCCTTGATTCCAATGTCCGAATATGAATGGAAAGTAACCTGTTTGTCATTTCTTACTGTTATTTATGATATTTTGGCGAGCCAGTGAAAAAAGATTAGGTTTAGAAAGAAATGTTTATTCTTGTCCCAGAAAATTTAGTGTTTTGTATTAAAAGAATAGGTGATGAGAAAGTTGTTCATGAGAGTATTGACCATGTAAAACAGGTCACATAAATATTACAATTAGAATGTATGAAATTCTGCCAACTGACTAAACTTGATTACCCTAGAGTATTTCACCACTTTTATTCTCCAAGTTTACTTGTAAAACTCTGGAAAATATAGTTTGTTAGTTTTAATTTAATTGTTCGAAAATCTCAGCTCCCAACGCTCTTTCGAAGCTGTTATGCGTTATGTACCAAAATTATTTATTTTAGTCTAAAAAAAGAGCCTGAATGCGTATCAGTCACTCGATGATGAAACAGTTTGAAAGGTTGCATGTATTATGAAAATATTGTATTGAATCATACGTGAATAATCTTATTAATTTAAATTTAATTTAATATAATGAATAGGAATACATTTCAGCATACGAGCTTCAAACGTAACTGGTATGGAATTCAGTTATTTCTAATACATTTGAAATTGTCGCAAAGTAATCATACCTTACGTCATGAAAAATAAATTTTTCAAAAAATTAATTAGTTGCATTGAGTTACCTGCTTGAATATTTGATCAATTTACAACAGGAAATTAATCGAAAAACTATACCACACATTTAAAATCCTTTTTTTTCTAAAGAAGCTCTATTTCAACTGTGTACTGGATAAAAACATGTGTTGCATAATAGAATTGTCGTTGCGTACATAAAATTTGTCCTCTGGGATAATTTATTTTTGAAGACCGGTTCATTTCATTTCAAGTAAATGCAAAATGACTGCAGCCATATGCTTACTCAATCCAAATTTCATAATCTGTTTCAAAATCTTGATGTTCTAGATGAAATAGGAATGGAAAAAAGCAAGGTTTTTGTTGCCCATGGTTTAAGAAAATTGCGTGTTGATGACTAGCACTGGAACGTTTTCAGGTGCCTACAAAAAATAGAATCGAAATGCCCAAAATGCATGCGACTGAATAAAATGTGGGTGTTGATAACTTTCGAAAAATGAAAAATTTCATGTCATTCATTGGTCCGTAGTATCGTCGTTTGATAACTGTTTCGACGATTGTTCCTCTCACTGGTAGGTGGGTCGAAGAGGCCCCCGTGATAATGCCTTTATTTTTGTTGCATATTTCCGGCGATAAGGTGGACTTTAAATTTTCATAAAAAATATTTTGAATGAGTAGACAGTACGAACTGAGAGACAGCATATAGTACACATTAATGAAGATCATAATTTAATAACATAATTCACTCGCATTCGCAAAATTGGTCCCTTCATGTCGCCTTTTAAACCTTCCTTTCTAGGTGTAGGAAATGGTAGCCAGTGAAGTTTGAAAACATTAAAAGTAGCTTTTCGCATAATTGCTTATTTTTTCACACAGTTGGTCCCTCTAATTTTGATCAGTATCATTGATAACACTACTAATTTTATGAAACTGAACTCGGATACTGAGTTGCAATGCATTTTGTGTGCCGTTTGGTAGCTTGTACCCATCGAATACCTACTTTAACCGTTATATTACTGATAGTAATGGTTGAAGTTCAAATGAAAATGACACATCCAAATTCTTCACAATTTTGCAGATATTCATCAAGTTGTTTAAATAAATTTGACATCGTTCAGGTATTTAGTAGCTGTATTTCAAAACGTTAATATGCAACATACGAGTTATATATAGTTCACAGTTACCACTACGTATGTTGTATGGTTGCATCATGCATTTGATAATGCCGAATGAATGAAACCTGCCATGTTGACGAAATTATTAGTTGTTGTTCAAGTTAAACGATTGTAATCCTAAACATTGTCTCTAGTTCAGAAAAGTGCGGCATAATTGGATCGACATTCATAGTTGCGGAAAGGAATTTTAGTGGTGGCTACGCAATGAAAAAATGGCCTTCATCTATATTTTATGAAATATCCAAGGATGGTTCCAAGAAAATTTCTCATTTCAGAGGTGCTTCCCACTAATTATTTCATAGTCCTTCATTCTTTCTTTCTCTAGGTAATTAGTAAGATCATTAGGAGAATTGAAGATTGATGAGGTACCCTTATGCTCAGTACGTATTAAGGAGAGATAAATGGATAAATTGTGATTTGGGTTGTAACATTTGGTGTGCAAATTAATGGTCTTATAATTTTGATAAATATTTGTGTTAAGACTAATTCAAAACGTTCTAAATTATCTTAGATGATTTCATTCCTTGCCATCATGCTTTAATAAATCCACAAATAGGATTCTCGACCATTAAGAAACCATAATGGAATTTATGAATTAAAGATGTCAATAAGGTAAATGAAGAGAGCTTTATGCGGGTTGAAACTACTTATTTGTATATAGTTTAGACAGAAATACAAATTGTCATATTTATGTATCACAGCCGCCATGTACCAATATGTTTGAGATAAATTTTGAATATTTCCACTTTAGCTTGAATTTTTGGAAAAGTTCCTAAACTCTTTGCGAACTAACGGATTTCTGCAGCGACGGTTAATGGTCAATGAAACGAGAAGGCAAAAAGTAGATTGTAATGAGTACTGTTCTTATCTAAATTTATTTAAAATACGGAAGATGTTAATGCCATATAATGTAATTCTAGAGGATTAACTATTTTCTGTGGAAAATAATTTACCCATAGTTTCGCATGAATATATTTTCACTTCCTAATACCTCTATTTGAAGTCTAATGAAAAATATTTCATCTGATACAATAGTGGTTTAGGAGAGTGTGAATTAAGTGAATCATGTTGGAAGTACATTTCGCGAAGGGTTACAAAAACATATCTTTGAAAAATTAAATTATTAAGAATGAAATGACGTTGAAGTTTTGAAATTAAGTTACCCTTAAGATAATTCTATGTTTAAATTGGAAATGAAATAGTAATTACTCCCTGAAACTCAAGATGAATGATTGAAATTTTTAATACATTCCAATGTGCGACGGTGTCGAAACATCTGATCCCCTACTATGATAGCCCACGTTATCCGAGAATTGTGCTGAAATGGCAACAGTCATTGTGATAGTAGCGCCGAAGTGGCAATTATCCTGTGTCTGTATACGAGTCGAGCTCCGCTACGAAAGGTTTTCCTCCCCATTCTCGAAAATCATCTCGAGGGAAGAGAACTTTTTAATCCCTGCTATCCGACGGAGAAATAGTCTTCGTGTCGGCACGAACGCGCCTAGTGACCAATAAAATTGGCATTAATTTGGGCAAAAAAAGGGCCCACGGATTACAAGGCGATTGGGACCACCGCAATTTTTGAAGGACAGTTGGTGGTCGTTGAATGAAGATGTCTGGTTGGCAGGGGCAAGGGAGCTAGCTTCCTCTCGATTCCCAGACGTCTCCTCCAGTCCCCCCTCCCTCGATCCTCCTCTCAAATGCCCCCCTCCGTAACACACACACACACACGCACTCCACCGCCACCTCTTCCTCCTTCTCTATCGCCACCTCCCTCCTTCCTCCGTCCCGGGCCCGCTCGCGACTGGTCCCGCATGGCAACAGCGTGCCCCGCGTCTTCGTCGCTACGAGAGAAAGAGGGGGGGAAGGGGTGAGGGACCCCCTGCGAAATGGGGGTGAGGAGGAGGGGGTGAATGGGCGGAGGGAAAGGAGGGTGGGGAGAGTGAGAGAGGGAGAGGGGATGAGTGAGTTTCATATCGCATTCCGCTCTGTCTGCGTTCGAGCGATGCCGCGCCGCGTTGACCGATTCAGTGAATGCGAGCGAAAGAACGCGCGACGGCGCACGGCTTTATCTCTCTTGTTTGTTCTCACGCCAGGCGGGAGATCCCACGTTCGGGTGTTCCCCCGCGTCGTATTGATTCATCAATTTGTTTCTGACCATTGGGGGATTGATATTTTCCGGGAGCCAGAGGATCATTTCCCCCGATACACGGCATCGAAGCGTTTTTGTCCTGATCTACGCCAAACTCGCCCTGCTGTCTCCTGGAATCCATCTAATCACACCGTCATGGTGCATCTCCGGTGCCAATCGACTTACTTCCCTCTCTCTTCGTTCCGCAGGGCGTAAATGTTCCTGTGTTGCCTCGACCATCTGCGACAGTTTCTTTTTCCCTTCGACGCAATAAAAGGTGTCGCCAGCCAATCCGTTCATCAACCCCGGCACACCTTTTTAGCGAGGGCGTCCCTCGAATCGCGTTTTTTTGCGTATAAAAAGAAAAAAAATATTTTAGAAAGTGTCGGTGTATTTGAATGTCATGCCCAATGGAAATCCTTTCTTGGTGTACAACATGGCGTAAGAAGAACGTTACATATTATGAAGTTTTGGGTGTTCAGCGTGTATGCCCTCTCTAGGGACGCCACTTTTTTCTGATATGTTTTCAAGTCCTAACTTCGAATCGATTCATCTCTCTGGTTTTCTCCATTCTCTGGATTTACTTCGACTCAACCTCTTCATTTCTCCGGAAAACGAAGAAATATTTTATGCCAAATTCCGTACAAACCTTGAGGTGATAAAGAGTTAGTGAGTAATTTTAAATATGTCAGAAGTTTCATAAAGGCTTTGACTTTCCCGGCGTATGGTGTGGTAAATCTTTATGGAAGCATCTATATAGTTGGCTATTATTCTACCGTTTCAATGGCAGAGCCAAGCATCGAAACGTCGGCAGTTGAACGCCTGACTTGGCTGGAATGATGGAACACTCAACAAGAGGCATTACTGTGCCAAATAATAATCTTGATAACTTGGGAGAAGAAATTAGAAGACTCGGAAGTGTTCACATACCATAGGATAATTGAATGGCGATCTGGCTTAAACTAGCCGTAGTATGATGAACACGGACTATTATTGATTTCTACCGAAACCATTGTCTCTCGTCATCCTAATTGAAGCCTAAAATAATCAATAAAATTTCTATTTTACTTAATTATAGTAGCTGTAAGTGCATTTTTACGAAGGTGGACTTTGCTACATTACCGACTTCTTCGAGTCTAATGAATTTTGTCTTTTATTATCTGTATTATTCTGTTTTGTTTGCTTTCCAATTTGCAGCATGCACTTTTTATTTTAATTTTCGACTCATTTATCAAAACTCTTTGAGTTATTTAGTCCTTGAAAACTTTTATTAAGTGTAAATTATACCATAGTTTATCACACCTGGTGAGACGTACACCAGGATATAGATGTGTTGGACATATGGAGATGTGGTCTCTTGGACCAGTATATATGGAGTTGTAACATGTTTATTGGTAGTAGAAGGTTCGTCATGAGCAAACCTCGAGTGATTGTGAATTGGCCGGTGCCATCTAATAATACGTTTGTGCAGGCGCAGAACGACTTGGAATTGATCGGTCACAAGCAAGTATTTCATGTGAAATCAAAGTAGCATTATTTTACATCAGTTCATGAAAATGACCTTATAACCATGGTTCATGGAACATTGCAAATGCACTCAAACATATTCTTGTGTCTTCATTTGAATCTGTCAAGCTACGTGAATAAATGTATTTCTCGAATGCTACACTTGAGCGTCGATTTTAAGTCTGGTTTTTCAGACCACCCAGCTGCCAGTTTTACTATTAGCTGGACTTGTTCGCTATTTATGCTCGTGATTCTCTCCCAGCTGGACATAATCTCGCTGGGGAGGGAACCTATGTTCGGGCGGAAGCCTCGCAAATTCCCGCTCTGCTTCATTCTCGCGCTCGGTGCCCGCGCGCCCCGCATAAGAATGAGTCCGTTTGTCTGACATGAGGAGGAGGAGGAGAAGTTGACTTGCTTGCGGTTGGCCGGATGACGCGTGGATCTCGGAAGTGCCAACCGAGCCGGAGGAGAAGGGAGGCTCACCCCGGGGTCGGTGGTGCACAGCAGAGGTGACAGCGGGGGATGAAATCCTTTTTCTCCTCGTGGATTCTGTCTCTGTAGGCTCACGGCTTAGTGGGCATCTGAATGGGGGATTAAATTTCATTCTTCACATGCGATACAAGATACTGACTAGTTCTTTGTTGATAACGACGACCCTGGGATGGAATTAAAATGATTAGCTCGCTTGAATAATACAAATGGAATGGATACAGTTTTGAATCTGGTAGAAAAGCTATACGATGTCGGATAAATTTTCACACCACAGGTCCTGTTATTTTTAAGAAATCATGGCAGAATTCGTCTTACTCTGATGGTGGTTCGATATTTGAAAGAAAATGGAAAAGAGATTGCATAGTCCCATTCCGCCAACCCACGGTAATTAACCCCGAAGTTGGTACGATAGGCGAGGGAAGAGATCACCTCAAACCCGACGATGTGTGAAATTTTCATATTAAGTAGGGTCTAGGGAGAATAGATGTTCTTTCTAATGTGCGAAATGTGGTTACTCCGGAAGACGTGATACTTATCAAAATCTCCCAGACTGAGTGGAACTGGGGATGGGGGAGGGTCCTAAGGCAGCGGCAGTTTGACCTGGGCTCAACGTCCAGTAGCACTCTGGGCTATCTTGCACCAAATAGAACCTCTGTGCTATGACTCTCTAGGTGCGAAAGCCTTTCAATTATTTGAAAAAGTTACAGTACAGGTCACACCGGTTTCAGATGATTGTTATTCCTTTTCTACCCCTTTAATTTGTCTCCACCGACATGTAAAATTCGGCGTTGGGTGTTTAGGAACAAGGTGTGCTCACGCGCATTAGTTACATTTATCATGAAAATTATGCTCTTACTGCATTTTTCGCCCTTTGTAAAATTTATTTTTCTAAAGTATAAAGGTGAATGAGGGTGAAAGAAAAATTCAAAGTCGGGAATAGGAGACAAAAGAAAGTCCCATTAGTTCCCTTGGAATTATGTACACCTAGCATTACGCTGGGTTTCCATGCGTTCCTCATGCCGAATTCATTTTTCAGAAACGATAACTAATCATGAACCACAATGACTAGTTATTTGTTTTGAAGTTCACTCCATTGGCATTTGTGCATTTGGACAAGTGGCAATTGGCCTTAGCCATGCACTCCATCAGATGAAAATAAATATTTTCACCGAGTATAAGAATCGTTTTTAGGCTATTATTCATCGATGAAAAATTTTATGATTACATTATAGGCTCATGTTGCGTTTTGGAAGTTGATTCACAGGATTAACGTTCAATTTCCATATCAAAAACGATAAAGCAGTTTCCCAGTCAACTTATAATTTACGACTTGGTTTCAAAATAGATACTGCATAATTTATGGCCTGAAAAAATTATTTGAAATGGAATTTTGATTTTTCCTGGGGAAAATTTTCATCACATCCTGAGGATTCATTGCTTCTCTTTAAATATTCATTTTTTATAATCCGCACTATTCAATTGGTAACTATTATTAGTTTTTTTTTGTTTTCATACTTGGAATACTGAGTCATGTTGTATTGTCGTGATGCATGACTCGTTTTTAATTGCTAGTAAGTAAAAATGTGGCATACTCGTATATACTGTGCTGGTATATTCTGAGTACAGTGGCATAGGTCTTGTCATGCTTCATTGTGTATCCATTACATTCTCTCCAACGGCCATTATTTCCCCAAGTGAAATGCGTTATTTTTCGCTATTAATTTCAATTGGATCGGAACAATTGAAATTAATCCACTCTTCATTAAAGAGAAGCGTGTACGACTTTCTTAGTGGAAATATTGGATAGGTATATTATTATTATTAGGTAATCTACCGTTTAAGGTAGGTTTTTGGATGGACACAACTATCAAATAAACATTTTGTGACTCCCCACCTAGCAAACTAATCTATATCAGATCCCTCTTCATCTCGGTGTACTTCTTTCCTCCCTTCACCCCGTCCAACATCCCTATCCTGTTCCTGCCCTTACCTCGCTTGCCCAACATTCTCCCCTCTATTACCCTCTTCAACATTCCACTACCGCTGAATACGCCTTTCATCCATTTTTCCTGCCTCCATACGATTTCTCTCAACAAACCCCTCTCCTCACCCACCATCTCTAGTACTTCCTCATTTGTTTTCCTTTCGGTCCATTTCAGGATAGGTATATAGGAAATTAAATTGTTTCTATTGTGCACGAAGTGACGGCTGAATTTTTCACTGGCGTCTCCGCAAATAGATCTACAGATCTAGGGGGATAACATGGATTATAAATATGTAAATATTGCTGAACTAATAAATGAGGTAGAAAAAATATATATTGATGGCAAATAATTTTCGGAAATCGATAATTCGAAAAAAGTAAATGATTCCAACGAGTAATAGCCTGTGACTATTTATTTGTCATCTGATTGGATACCATGGATAAGTAAAATATTGTCAATAGTTATCCTCAATCTGTAAAAAAATTGTTATATTAACTTTCTGATGCAGAAAACGTTGAGTTATAGCCTCGGCGTAATGCCAACGTAACAAACAAATGTTCTCCTAAAATGACAATTTTTTACTCCTTTACCATAATCTTGACTTAGCATATAATAAGCAAGATATGCAATATAGCATATTATTTTCTGCATTTTGTTTTTCTACTTCATTTCGAATGAGATTGTGCGAAATAGTTCATGAGATGTATCCCTATTTAAGCTTAAGTTATTTTCCATTCTGAAACTCAGGGTCTTTCTTTCTCAAAATTATTGCGTCTTTTTCAGTTATCTTTCCAAATGTTACATCATAAATATAAGATTTTCAGAAACTCTATCTCCATGTTCATACCCTAAAGATGGATTTAATTATAGGGAGCTCCTCTGGTCAATAGTTCTTCGAGGTTTATATTACACTGGCTTATGGAACTATCGATGAGATGGATCCAAGTCAACTTATTTATTTCAGGGATCCGTTTCTTTGACGTGTGGGGAGACTTTCATTCTTCCTGATGATCATTTTGCAGGTATGAGGTTATCCGAGCCTTCAGCATTCATGCAAAGCCCGCGCAGGAGTAGAAATTCAAACTAAAGGCCTTCGGATTACCGGGTGAGACTTCTGTCGACCGTACTCCCTACGCCAGAAATTTATAACGTAGCGTCGAATATTCTCACTGTCGTCGGCGGAGAAAACCATGCCGTGAGAGAGGAAAACTCTTACGAACATTGAAGATATTGATTTATTGCTTGGCAAAGCCCCATTATCTTGGAGAACATCGCAAAAGAGTGACGTCTATGCGACTAGAGTCCTAAAGGAATGACCGAAATAGCATCCGCGTTCTACGCTTATCTACAGGGTCTCAGTTCACATCCGTATCGCTGTCCGCAAACTTCATCTCATATCCTGTTCCGTATATATCTGGCGAGGGCGCATGAATTATTCCCAAGTTCCATAAAATTTGTACCATCAGATCATTCAGATTTGGGAATATGAATATAAACCATAAAATCAATTATTTACTCTTATCCGATCTGGTTGTAGTCATGTTATGCTTGGATTGAATTGAATATGCTTGAATATTATACACGCGTGAATTAAGCTAAAAATATTAAATTTTGCGCCAATTACATACTACAGAGACATTCCTGATTATTTTTCCACCATCTTTGCTTACGTAATTTTTTTCACAACTGTTATCTAGCGGTAATTCACATATATACAGCACGCAGTCCTTTAGTAGTGTGAAGAGAGAGAACATTCGATTTACCGTAAGTAAGTTACCGTCTATACTGTGACGAATATTTAAAAAAAAAATGAGCAATTAAACTTATTGGACAAGGGGAGTCATTCCATCTTAAACTGGGACATTCGACTTCCGGGATGTAGTGAACTGAGCAAAATTTCCTCCTTCCACCGAGTAGGTATTGATCAAACGCCGCCACGTACTACCTACCTAGTGGCTCTGGGTAAGTAATCATTTTTCTTGTGCCTGTGACGTGGGTCTGGGATCCTTTTTCGGGCCCTTTGGTTCCGAGTTCGATATGGAGTTTTGGGGAGGGAAGAGCAGGGGTGGGGAAGATGGATTTTTCGATGGAGAGCAAACACTCAGGTGGAAGACTGGGCGGGGGATGGTGGGAGAAAGGGCGCTGGGGTGAGGTGAGGGTCGATGGGAGCGTGGGGAGTCCAATAGGTAGGAGAGTAAGAGAGAGGGATGTGTTTCTTAGGGGGAAAGGTTTCTTCGGAGGCGTCGGAAGGGAAGGTCTTAGGAATTGAGGATTTGGGGAGAGGAGTGGAGAGTAGGGGAACGTGGGATGGGGAGGCGGAAGGATTGAAGTGGATTGGTGCGGGGGAGGAGAGGGAAGGAGGAGAGAGAGAGAGACCTGCGGTGGTGAAGGAGGAGAGTAGGAGAAGAAAGAGGACGGGTGGTAACGACCGGAGGAGACGAGTAGGGGTTTTTGGTAGGTTGAGAGGGCGGGGCTCCTGCCCCGTAGCCCTGGGCACGGAGGTGGAAACCGTCTTGGAGTTCTTGACATTCTTATCGGGAAATTTGGCGAAATCTACAAACATGTATACGCATATTTCTGCACCACTACCCCGGATGCCGTCAAGACGAGGTGATGTTTGTGCGGAGTACTGGCTCGGAGACGGCGGGAGATGGATACGCAGAAATGTTTGTTCTCGATTGAGGCAGAGAAGGAAAGATGAGGTGAGAATTTGGGACATATTTTATCTTTTACAAATCGTTTAGGAATCATCGTTCTTTTAAATAAAATATGCATTACCGAGATATGCGTGCGAGCACAAACCTCTTACTTTAATGAAAGGTATTAACAAGGCGGAGACTCCCGGAATGGGCATCATTGCAACACGGAAAAAGGATTGATTTTCGCTGATGATGCTTGTTTTCCAAATGTTAAAAAATGCCCGTGGTCAAATGGTGTATTTTTATTTCGTATTTTGATTATCTTAGGTGTTTTTCTACTACATGTCGGTCTTGATGTGCTCACACTTAGGTCTATTCCAAAATGTCTCCGTCTATTAATTCTGGTTTGTCTCTCTAAGTTTGGAAGCGTTAAAGCATGTTAGACATGCTCTTCTTGAATATGATATTTACATCGATAATATCATTTGATATTAACACTCTGAAACCTATTGTTAACACTAGGGAAATGTTTTCTCGGCCTTGCAATTCCACGCAATGTAATATTTCTTTCCGAAAATACCGGAAATTCCCCGGAAGGTTGCATGAAGGGAACAGGGACGTGAGAAAGTTTTGGTAAATCATGGCGAAATATATTCATACACCCCCTCGGTAGGCTCCTTTCTCACCCACGGACGACAAACAGTTTTCTGTCATCCCCTGCGGACCCACGCGAGTGAGGAATGGGAATGGTAATGTTAAGGAAGATGCGAAGGGCGTGGGTGGGGGAGGAGGGAGTGAAAGAGAGAGAGAGAAACAGGACGAAGAGGAAGGACGAGGGAAGGCAGTGGAAGAAAGACAACCGCGGGTTGTGGTGAATGGATAAAGAGCCCTCGGGTGCCGTTGCATGTGTGTGTCGGGGGAAGGAGAGTTTCGTGGATGGAGCGAAAGCGACTGAGCGCCGTGCCAGTCGTGAGTGGATTGATTGGGAAAGAGGTAAACGAGGGAGTTTGCGGAGTAATCGCAAGGGTGCGGTGCGTGTGCGGGTGATTCTGGCGGTGGTTGTGTATAATAGAGACACGGGAGAGATGGGATATATGGGTGTAGTGGAGGGAGAGGGAGGAGTTAGCGGTTTGGCATGGGCAGAGGGGTGTGTGTGTGTGCGGGGAAAAGGGGGGGTGCAGAGGAGGAGGGCGCTTTGGCGATGGGAGGAAGGGAGGTAGAGGAGGGTATATATCCCCCTAGCACCCGTTCCCGACTATCGATCTGAAGGCCTGGTGCCGTGGAATGGGACGAGAGGATGGGCGGGAGGGAAGAATGAGTGGGTGGGTGGGTGTGTGAGGCGGGGAACTTGCCGTTTTCGGCGAGAGCGAGGGAGTTTGGGGATGTGTGCGTGTATGTCTGGCGTAAAGGGTATAAAGGACGAGTGTGTGTGTGTGGGTTGGGGGTGGCGATGGTGCTGTAGGGCTTTTAAGGGAACGGGAGGGAGCGGAGGGAAGAGAGTTTTAGAGGAAGGGGGCGACGAGCGGGGGAAGAGGAAGGGGAGGGGGCCTTACATGCGGGGAATTTCGTTCGTTGGGGTACATACGCGCGAGCGCGGGTGTGTGTGTGTGTCTGTAGATTTTCTCCACATTTCCGCCTGCCCCCGCCCCACACCCCTCCTCCCACGCCCTACCTCCCTCGTGCCCCCTTTCCCTCCATAGCCATATGCTTCCAGGGTGTGGGAGACTTAGAGTGGGAAGAGTTGGCGGGGAAGAGGGAGTGGGGAGGGAGAGAGGCTGGTGCGGGCGGAGGATTCCGAAATATGGAAATACCTACCACTCGGAGAAGGGATGGAAAGGTGGGAGTCGGGGATGTGAGATCGGAGGAATTCGTAAAGAGAGCAAAAGAAGGCGGTCGGAGGTGAGAAGAGGAAAAGGTGTAAGGGCGGTTATGTGTGCGCCCGGCGGGAGTGGAGGAAAGTGGTGCGGGGGTTGAATTGGAAGACTGTGCGGTGGAATCCGGAGGTGTGGCGCGCGACTCCCACCCGCCACCAATCTCTCCCTCCTTCCGTGCGTCGTCCCCTCCCACAACTTTATCCCCTCACCTCTTCCCTCTCTTCCCCATGCCACTTTTCTCGAAGTTTGCGGTTTCTAAGGGTTTTTGGGACGCCCGGGTGGGGTTATATGCGAGGCGGATGAAGTATGGTATTAATAAAGACTAGGCGAGAGGCACGGATGTGGGGGAGGAGAGACGCGAAGGTGGAGGGGAGCGAAGGGGAGGCGAGAGGGCGTCGGGTTATGAGGAAGGGGACGGTCGGGGGAACTGGGCTACGGCGTTGTAGCTACTTGCTGCTGTGTAGCATAGCTGGGAAGGAAGAAGCTAAATCTTTGGATGATGCAGACACTTCAGTCTTGATTCATGCTCTTCCCGCGTCTTTTTTCCCATCTGATGCTTCTAATGCTCGAGTTTCACGAGAGTGGAATTATCATTTATTTAGGGGCGCTTCTTAATCGGGCCGGTTTCGTTTCCCGGAGTCCCGGGCACCTTCGAATGCGCGAGAGGACGCCCAGCTACCGGTCCCCCTACCTCTCTCATCCTACCGCCGTGGCCCTTGATGGCCGTGGGGATGAAAAGGACGTAAAATATAAGTACTGGGATGGTAGGGGCGCCGGTAGGGACGCGACCTTTTCCCGCCGTTGTATCCGTGCGCGATCCCTGGGTGTTGCCATGATACTGCTCCTGAGGGAAGGCTGCTCCCTTCTTGCCAGAGGCGCTGGAGGAGAAACATTGTGCAGTCCGTGGCAAAGCCCGTTTGAGAGACGGAATGTGGTTGATTTTATCACCATGAAGAAGTTTAGGGGCGTAGTATTTTAAGTAGCGACGCATTCCGTTATGACATCCCATGTTTATTAGAATGTTTTTAGGCTCACCGAAAAGTTAATCTAATTCGAGGAGAGCACGGTGAAACAGGAGCGTTTCAAAAAGAATTATACATTCGATTGCGACAGCCAATGTAGCCGGAAGATGCGTTACCACCCGACTGAGAATACCTTGGGTCCGTGTGTTTGAGTATATGAGTCTTCCCCGGCACGGACATACATGGCTGACAAATCATCCTAGAATGCGTCTTTTAAGGTTGGTAATTCAAAACTTTCGACTTGAATTTAAAAGAAATTTTGCTACCATCAACAGCAAAGGCTTTTCATATTTTGAAGCCCAGAAATCAATCCATTTAAAAGTTATGAAAATGATGATCTGAAGTAAATGAAAAATAAACTAATTTTCGTTAGTCCTGTACCTACATATTGGTTCTCAGATTTTCCTGCGTAGGTGAGTGGTGAATTTCCAGTGGGATTTCTGTAACGATTTTTCTAGTGCTCAAATGTTTACGTTTATGGTAATGTTTAACCGACACGTACCAATTACCTCATTTCTTGGAAAAGATATTACCGAAATGCAAATACCTATATTCTGTGTCATTTGTTGTCTATAAATACCCTTCAGCTACGACCTATGACAATCATATATTATTTTTTTGTGTCTTTTCTTCTCCTGGTGCTTGACCTTCATGACGCACGCATTACAAAGCGCTTATTTTATAAAGCCTTTCATTAATTAGCCATTTAAGCCTATTCCTAAGGGAATACCTTCACACGTGTCAGTATAGAACCTTCTTATATTAAATGTAGAAATTTCTCTTTAAAATCTATTTGTACTACTTGAATTTTTGGAGTGTTTTATTATCCGGGATATTTAATTGCTATTTTGGACAAGTTTCCTCATTGCCTTGGGAAAATCGCCAACAGCTACATTTAGTGTGGAGAACGGAATTGGTAAACCGAAAAAGTAAGAGGCGGAGGATGAGAGTACCTCGATCGTAATTGCAATTGTGATCTAAGTAATTTTGAAAAATTTGTTTAATAAAAGTATTGCATTTATAGATGTTCCTAAGGATCTCTAAAATCCAGTATACACATAGTTTTACTAGTTATTATCCATATGAGTCGATACCTTATGAAATAAATTACTGCAGCTTGCAACTTCCAGCATAGAAGCTTAAACTAGGAAATAATTCATTTGCAGTCTTATATTTTTGTGCAGTGGTTATGATATAAATGTGCAATGAACGTAGCTACGGTCGTGAATCAGTAGTTATGAGTTGATATAAAGCCTATAATTTTACGTACATGCAATCAAGAAAATATGTAAGAATTCCTTTTATAATAAATATTCCATCTTTCTTTGCCTTTGATTTGTATCTTTAGTCTTTTACGTATAAACTTGAATCAACGTCGTATGGCATGATTTACTCAAATATTTTTTATCAGGCAAGAAATTGTTTTTTGGCGTACCCACTAAGTAAAGGGTCTTTTATGAAACCGTACTTGGAATACATGCCCTGTGTGTTCTCTTTACCTTTTGCGGGAAAAATCTTAGAACCTTTCAGGGCAAACCCATGTGACTTTATGATCTTAGAAGGTTCTTTTCTTTTTCCATTTTCTTGTGCTCTTTGGAAATGACCCAGCCTAGAAATTATACTCCAGCCACATCAAAAACTTCTTCCCGTCACGGAATGCCGACTATTACATGCTTTTACCTCACCTTATCTTTTGACATTATTAATGGAAAATGCTCAGCGAAGTCACAGAGGAAATTATATCTGTTCTGTATAAAAAAAGGGATTCTTTTGCAAAAGAAATCGTCCCAGTCCGACGGTGCATTAAAACGGGAGAAAAATTGAGTGGAAGTTGTGCGGTGGGGCACAATACCTACTCGGCCGTCCATTATGGCATGAGAGCGCTTTGTGGAGGCCGACCGATATGAATATTAGGTCGGTTTGGGTCTCCGGGAGCCATTCAGGTCAAAAAACCCACAAGAAGTGGGATATGAGTTAAAACACGGCAAAACGAATCACCAAGTCGCAGTCACGCACCTGGCCGGAACTCGAGGATTTCTCCGAGCCCCACGGAAGTAGCCTCGATGAGATTTTTACACGGGTTTCCTCGATAAAAGGAATTTAAACGGGAGACGCGAAGGGTGGGACCTGCATAATAGGCGCATGCATCTGCCATTGACGTCGATGGAGGGTGAGAGGTCCCAGACAATGAACAGTTTTTACTCGTCGCCATCTATCGTGGTTGAGTCATTCCCTGGGAAAGGTCAGGGGAGTCTAAGGTTGGGGGGGGGGGTGAAGGAAGTGCTCGTGACACGGTGCAGTTACGGGGTTTCGAGGATGTCACCTTGACGGCGGCCCCTCCGCTTCTTTATCGGCCAAATGCATCTCCCACAATTCAAGTGAGCAGTGCCACCCCCGGCTTCCCTGAATGGATTCCACCGCTTACTTGTCTGCGTGCGAGTTTTCTTAACCTTCAGAGAGTGTGGATGTCCGGGTAAACATCTCCCTTGCACATATGAACGATGTATGTGGTCCTTACCCAATTTGCCATTTCGGATGTAGCGAAATCACTCCCATGTAATCCTTATGAATTAATTTTGTTTGTTGGCATATTACTTTTCCGTATGTTTTAAGAAATCAATATACGTGTATAACATTGCATTCTACAATGGGAATGTCCTAAATAAGAATACAGTATGTGCATAGAATCATAATGAAATACCTTTCAGTAAATGTGCCTGTTGTGAGATGAATTATGAGATGTTACTTTAATTTTATAATTGTGAGTAAATAACTATGCTCCCTTATTTAATACAACTTTTGTATTTTTTTGGTAAACGTAAATGTTTTTAGTATTTATTTATGATTTTAAAGTGAAACGAGGATAGATTTGTATTTTTCCGTCATGAATTTACTATCATTATAATCTGTTGTTCTGTATGGACGGAAATTCTAGTTAATCCATGATAACGATGGGCTTCCCTTGTTTAAAAGAAAAGTTTTCAAATGAGTAATAATTAAATTACACATCGACGCGGATTCATGCGAGTTAATCTCTCTCTTTTTGTTGCCCTGCTTCATCACATTGAGAAGTTTAATATTACTTTTTACTCTTACTTAAAACATGAAAAATAGCATCTAACAAGACTTCTTCATTTGTTTATAGGAGCAGTTTTCGCGGCCAAATAGTATGCAGACCTAAGGTAGGCGTGAATAGATATTTTTAGTTGCCGAATTTTCAACTCACCTTCTGCTCTTGAATATTAAAAATTGCTGGTCCTGAACGAGCTACAGAATACGGAAATAACTTGTAAGCTTTTCTTTATAAAAGTGATAATATAATTGCGATATCCATTTGTAAATTTTGAAATTTTGCTCTACGTATACATAAAAAATTAAGCACTATAAAGTAATAACACTATTCTCTTCATTGTTCTACGTGCATAATCAATTAATAAATTCAAAAATCAATCAAATTTTTAAATGAAAAACAATCAAATTTAGTAGTGTTTCACGGTTTCATGAAACCTCTCACTCTTATGTTTGGCGTTATGTACCCCCAGGAATGATTTCAAACGTACTACATTAGAAAGGTCACTGTTTACGGTTTCACACTGATTTTGAACACACATACATTCTATGGCATTACTTCCGGTAGTATGAGTACTACGTGTATTCCTCTTAGAAGAGTATCCTCTCCAAGGAGTTCTTACCGATCTTAGTTTAATTTGTAGAGGTAATTATTGCCTTTCATTCTGCATGAATAAAAGAGAATGCCATATTTACCGCGTTATTCCTTTGTATGGGAAACAAGTGATAAGATTTGGCGAAAAAATTATGCCCGTTTTAATTTCCATAATTTTCATTTTTTTTTAATCTTAAGGATTGTGCCCTGGTAGAAACTTGACTTGAAGCTAAATTGCGCTGAATCTTAAAGATTTTAATGCTTGGAAACCCGTTAATTCTATTTCGGCATGCTCACTCTTGCCTATGATGTACTGATAACAGTCCTGGCACGCATAAAAAATTCATGTTGGGGCCATAAATGTATGCTTAACTATCAAACTACACTTTATTTATTTGCAGATGTGTACGAAATTCTTGCATAATGATTGCAATACCGAAGAAACCGAAAACAGATAAATGCGAAGAACAGAGAATATTGAGCCTATAATTAGCCGAAGAATAGAAGGAAGGATACCTCTCAGAAAACTAATTCGGATTCAGGAAAAAACCGAGAAGCAAGAGGGGCAATTCTCATTCTGAGAGTTCTGACCGAAAAAATGAGACACGTAAATATGTGGCATTCGTGAACTTGGAGAAGGCCTTCGACAACGTCGAATGGAACAAGATGTTCAAGATACTAGAAGCTCTTGGGTTGGATTACAACGACAGAAGAATTATCCATAACCTCTACAAGAATCAGGTCACTACAATCCAAACGAAAAATGGAAGAAAAATAGAAGCCAAAATAAATAAAGGAGTAAGACACGGATGGAACCTCTCGCCAGGAATATTCAACTTATACCAAGAAGAGGAAATAAAAGAAACACAAGAATTGGGTTTCAAATGACTCAAGGTAAATGGAGAAGAAATCAATGTAGATTGCGTATATCATATTTCGCACAAATTTTGCGGATTTCATAATATCATGAAATAGGGTTTCATTTACAAGTAAGCTGTGAAGCTTAATATTACAACACAAAATCAAATTCAACATTAAATTAAACGGGATTAGGTATGAACTCGTGGAAATGTTTGATATTTTCAAATCAAATGAACTTATAAATTATCCAGAGTTCTATTTGACAGTGTATATTCATGAGTGGGGGAAAGTGTTATCCCCGTGCCTGATTAAACCATGGGAAATTTCTTGGTTTGTTTTCACTATGGAAATAAAACACCGAAATATGTCTCTAGAGTGCCATGTTTTTTGGCACAAAAGAAAAGTCACAAAATAAAATTCGATAAAAAAACTAGGATAGATCTTCAAAATACCCATCATGAAGACCTCTGTTTTTCTGGGTCCAATTGCACAGATCATGAGTTTATATGTTCAATATAATTCTCTATTTTAGTGATTTATTGTTTTCAGATAAAAGGATCTGCACTCTATTCGAACAATAGCATCAACATGTATAGTCTCGCACGTACATTTTTTCCTTGAAATTATGAAAGCATTTGTTTTTTTTTGGAGTAGGGGTTAAATAAATAATTTTATTCCTTTCATATCTTCTACCTCTTGTTTATCACAAAATTAGGCATTAAAAATAGCAGCCAATTGTCGTTATGTCAGCTGATTCAGCTTGAATTAATTTGTGACGTTCATGGTTTCCTAGACCTTCATGTCTTTTGGCAAGCAATATTCTGAAAAATAACGATATAAAGGTGTTCTAATGCTTGATATGCGATTTTCGTATTTGCTAATGAGCATCGAAGAAATCAAGTTGAATTAGATTTATTTGGTAGTTTCTGAATATTATGATTTTAAAGAATGAACCCATTTCTTGTATTTTATCGAATCCCTTTTCATGCGTTTCATAATTATTGAAATAGCATAATAATGTTCGGAATTAGCCGCATTTCCAGTTTCCATTGGAGAGAAACGTTGACCTACATGTTTTTCCGTTGTTTATAGGAATCTTGTGGCTAAATAGAATCGATTCGGTTCCAAGATACTTCGAGACTAGACAATTAAAATGAAGTTCCTCGTGGAGAAAGAAATTTAATGGCCTACTTATTCTTTTCAACTATCAATTTCATATTTATATTGGAAATGACATCTAACAGACTGCCCCAGTTGTAGGCATTATGGAATTTACCTGGCATCCTATGGGGTTCTTTAGCCAGTCCCTTGTCTATTAGGGTACTTTCATAAAACTTCCAACATTAAATAAATGTGTACCACTTATTGTTAGATACAAGATTAGACTGATACAGATAAAGTGGTAGAGATGTTTCGAAATATTGCAATCAAACTGTACAGTTTCATTTGAAAACATTCCAAAAATTCAGAATGGTGACGTTTTTATAGGGATAATTTACACGGATTGTCTTTCCTGCAGAGTAGGTTTTGGTGGAGCATCGTGGACTTTTCGATAAATACTCGTAATACATGTATTTATTTAGCCCTCCCATGGACTACAATCCTGCTGTGGAGAAAATCATGGATGAGGGAAAAGAGCTGAGTACTGTCGAGGAAAAATGGGAATACATCAAAAAAGGGATATCGGAAGCCGCAAATGAACTCTAGGAACCATGATTGGGAAAAGGACAAGGAAATCATGGATCACGGATGAGATGATTACAAAGATAAATAAGAGAAGAAAATGGAAGAATGTAAACATAGATTTATGCAAAAGAGAGTACAAAGATTTATATAATAAATCGAGACGGGAAACAAATTAAGCAAAAGACACATGGAGGAAGACTCAGTGCGAGGATATGGAAAATTTTCAGAAGGGTGAAATTGGTGCGCCATGCAGAAAGGTTAAATCACTATCGGAAAGTAAGAAGGGATGATCTGTGCTAACAGTTAGGGATAATTCGGGTAAGAAAATAGTTGGACCAGAAAAGATCCAAGAGAGATGGAAGGAATACGAATACATAGTGTGTGGTAGAGAACTTGGGCCAACAAGGCTAGATACCGAAAAGGAGCATGACGTAGAGGAAGATAGCTTAGGTCCAGGCATTCTCGACGATGCGGGAAAGGGCAATAAGGAAGATGGAATCAAATAAGGCCGTGAGGATAGACAACATTCCTGCGGAACTACTAAACGGTTTAGGAAAATGTGGTAGGAAGAGACTATATGGACTGATTCGTAGCATCTATGAGGAAGGCATCAGGCCGGAAGACTTCAATGCAAATAAAGCGCATTAAATGCTTATTGATGGAGTTAGGGTTGTATCATATTTTTAATCAAATGCTGTGTATATCTACAACTGTTCCTTACCGGTGATAATTAATAAGACGTTTGCATTTAATTGTGCTAAAATTCTCAGATGATTTGACTATCAATCAATGTAACCTCGGCAGGCTTGGGCTTCTGCTCATGATATTCAGCTTCGAGGTAAGAGCTAGATTCAATGACTTTATGTAACATCTTTATTAAGTCAGAAATTTATTTTTAAATGCTTCATTTTATCTCATGAGGATATGGTCAAAGACAAAATCTTTCTGAACCTTGTGGCTTTAATCGATCTGCATCACGAGAAAATTAAATTTGAGTTAAATCAGTAAAAAAAAGGAATTAGCATGGATTTTCATTAACAAGTGTGCAGATTTTTTCCTAATCAACTTCGTAATTTTCACGATACCTTTATAAGTTTATTAATTGATCAATTCATATGAGCAAAGTAAAATTAATGTCCTTGGTTGAGATGGGCATGTATTGAGACTCATTTTTGCCTCGTTTTACCTTTTTTTACCTCCCATGGAAACAAATTGCCTGCAAAAATTGGAAAATGGGGATTCCTTTGCGTAGGGAATATAGTATTTATTTGAAAGTTTACTACGGCAAATTCTCGTGAAATATTACAATAGTTACTCATTTTATGTGCGCTGGTCAGTGACGAACGTATGTATCCTTATCGCATTCTTGATTATGAATCTTACCTGTCTAATTTTTAAAATATCTGTTACCAGTAAATGTGTCATGTTTTCAACTGTTCTATTTCTTCCCGTTTTCAAATGCTTTTAATAGTTTGTATTGGAAATGTTTAATAAGCTATGCTGCAATAGGCGAACCTGTTGAACTTCTCATGTAATAATGTAATTAATAATTCCAATGCAAAAAAGTCATTTTTTTCATATCATTTAACTGAATAATTATGGCAGAAATATTATCCTAATCGTATAGCACTGTTGATGACTGATTGAATTAATCTACGTCTCATCGTGGAAAATATAGAATTTTCCCAACGGCATTTTTGATAATCTGGGGACGTGCTTTGTGATAAACCAAAAGGAAATGTAGCGCCAGGGGCATTATTCTTTTCGCTGCACCCACAATCGATCATCTCTCGACAGAAATACAAGTCATTCACCGCTTCTCATATGCCACGATCTAAAATGACACACGAGAGAAGGATGGTGTCAGGCTGTGGAATTGAACGCCATTACTTTAAATTTTCGACCCCTCGCTACATGAACGTTGAAGGCCATGTATCCCAAAGAATACACTACTCAAGATCTAATTTCTGATGAGATCCGCCACTGCGTGCAACAACTTTTTCTCCATAATCTGTTGGAGAGGTGTCCGTCGAACTTTGAACGATTTCCAATTCTTGGGAATACGCACAGGGAGTCGCGTGCACCAAGCCCCTTTATCGCTTCTCCTCCTATCCATTGCAATTCATGTCCGCATATCTTTTGTCTTTCCTTCCGCGCAACATCACGTGACGCGTATTATTTTACCCGTCCTTTTGCTGACGTATCTACCCTCGTGTGTTATTTCCCTTGAGGAATCGATTCGGAGGTGACAGGTAACTCCCGAGGAGCAGAAACGGGACATTGACAACCATTGTGAGCCTGCTTCACATGCTTCTCCTCCCACCCTCCGGCCTCCCCATCTCCGCACGTCACCCATCAATCCTCTCCGCCCTCCCCCCTGCCACCCTCCTCCTCCCATTTCTGCACGCACCCCACTCCATACCGGTCGAACTCCACACGATAGGGTTCCTCGCCACATCCCGAAGCCTTACTTGGGAGCCATTGGCGGATTCAAGGGTGAGTGAATGGGGCAATTATTAACCCCCCTTCCCCCTAGACTTTCCGGCACTCAAAAATATTGCCCATTTGAATCACTTCCCTCATGCTGAGTGGTTGAGCCCATAATATGAAACGCTAATTTTAATCTAAGAAGATAGGAGTCATCCGGGTTGAAGAAAGACGGAAACCAAGCTTGTGACGGCCACAATCTCTCGAACCGAAAACCGAAAGTTATTGAGCCGTACCTAGTACTACGCATGCTTTTGTATTATGAATATGTAAAGTTCCGTTTTCGGTTTATAATATGGACCAAACTAAAATTTGATAGTTGATTTTGCACTGATAAATTACCATTTCCCTTTGTCGCCCGGGTCAACCCATGCCTCCCTCACCCTACTCCTGCTCTAACATACATCCAGGTTACCTCACCTATTTCTCTTACCCTTTCTTCCTCTTTGTTCTCCTGTCTTGCTTTTCTTTTGTTTTCTACTCCGCACCCAGTCCTCCCCTCCGAATGGAATTCCGACCACCCATGGAAACGCCCCCTTCCCTCTGCCCCTTTAACCCACTCACCACAGTTCATCCGCAGGTTTTGAGGATGGAGAGTTCCAATGCGGCGGGACGTTTTCGTTGGGGCTTGACGTCCCCCCCCTACCCGGATGTTCGTATCCTTCGCACGTTGTCCTGCTCCCCGTTCCCTGAGACCCTAACTTGTGACGCGATCACCTCACAGGTTAGAATCTCAGGTATGGGTGGTGGGTGGATAAGCGTCGGTTTATTGGATAACACACCAACCGTCCGGAATAAACCCAACTAAAATTATGGCCAACATCAGGTGAGTTGTTCCTTTCATACCTCCCCTCCTGACCCCGAAATCGGAAGAGGAGGAGCGATTAGGGTGAGGGAGGAGGGAAGATTGTTTTTTTTGCTGGAAAGGGGGTTGGGGGAGGAGGAGGGAGGGGAAGTGGTGCGCGTGTGTACGCGCGCGCTTGGGTGCATGCGTGTGGGCTCTTGTGTTTTTGTGCGTGTGGGGGGGCATTCGTGGAACGAGGGTGGGATGGTTTAGCATGACGAGGAGGTTTGGGGTAGAAGGAGTTGAAGGGAGATGAGGGCCAGGGGGAGAGAGAGTTGATTATGTATGCCGAAAAGCCTGAAGCCCGGAAGGGTTTTCTGTGAGTTTGTGTGTGTGTGTATATATAGCTTGCGCGTGTGCGTGATTGTGCGTATGTATGTGAATGCTCGCGGAGGGGGTGTGTGGGGCGTGGGGATGACGTGGGCGGCCGGGGAATGGCAGGGAGGGAGGAGAGCGGCGTGACGGCCCCTACGTCCACAATTGCGGGCTCCTTTCGGTTATGTACCGTGTCCAGAAAACGCGAGCACCTCGTCCGGTCGATGTTTAGGCTGTTCTATTGTCAGTGATAAGGGAGACGGGGTCCCCGTGGTACTTCTTCCCTCCTCGTCGTCCGCCTGGCCATCTCTTCCCTCTTCCTCCTCCTTCCTCCCCATCTCTCTCCTGCTCCTTTTCTCTTTCCGCCTCTGCAAACCTCCTCTCTCGCTTCATTCCTTTCTCCCCTCCATCTCTTTCTCTCTCTCTCTTCCTAGCTTCACTCAATCCGCAGCCGCCGTCCCATTGTTTCATTTTATTTTCCCCTCTTCTCTCTCTTCCCTTTCTCCACTTACAACCTCTCCGCATTCCTGGTCCATCTCTTGCCGCCGGTCGAAAAGTTTCCCCTCCCGTGGAATGATTCCACCGAGTGGATTTCTCCTTGTGGGTATACAACGCCCTCATCCTGATGACTTAAAAGGTCGCGGGTTATCACTGTCATTTAAAACTCTGGAAGCTCCTCGGCTGATAAAATAAGAAGAGTGAAGGATTTTTTCCTCACGGAAAGGGTATTCACGCTCATCACGTGCGTCATCTTTGATCTCCGCCACGGATATATACGTATATTTCATATTTTTGTACCTTCACACAATAGACTGATTAGAACGTCGCGAATTAAAAATTTCCAATGGATTTATTTCATGTTTAAAATGTATTTTTTCCGAGACGTAACATAGATAGCTGGATCTTGAGGGCATTTTGCAACGAAATTCTTTGAAAGTTTTTTGCCATTTTAAACGCACTTGATTTTTTTCATTGGCATGTCTGTTAAGTTTACAATGAAATGGCAAAGTAGTAATAGTAAGAAAACATTTAACTTCAGTGAAAATTTCAGCATTCCGATTATCTTGACCAGCACCAAGCTACAAAATACATCTAAGTGGATTTTATATTCAAATTAAATCTATCTTTTAACATAGGCTTAAAGGATCCTCGAGTGACGGATACGACAAAATTCAAATTCACTAGGTATTGGTTTGCCAAGTCTATAAAAGCTTCATCCTGAAAACAGCTGGTAACTGTAAATGTTAACTATATATGTATATATATATCAAAGGGACAGTTTATGATTTTATATGTGATTAGTCTTCGGAGGAATTCTGCTTTGTACAAGTTTTAAAAAATTAGTTTTCAGCCTACACTCGTATATCATTGCCGTTGTACCGTCATTCCTTCGACGAACTTACTGCCTACGTTAGAGTGCACCCAGAACAAAAGTATTATTCCTTGGAGTTAAATTATTGCAAAGTCATCTTCATTCCATTCCATTATGAAATTTTGGTGGCCAAGCCAATAAATCACAGATTGTGTTCACCGTATGATGATTATTCACAAAACAATTACTGGTACGTTTTCTAATTCATTGTCTACATTTTTTATTCTCTTTCCCTTGTTATTTTCATCTTATTTGCATGTACTTATGCTTACAATTTATCGCGGGCTATTTTTGCTGAAGTTTGTCGATCATGTCTCTTAAAATTTGCCACTTCATATCCGTCAGGGCAAGGGACACTCAGAAAAAAATCAAGCAAAAAATTTGCTTCAGTAGGGGTTAAAGCAAAAAAAAATGCCAGGTATCCACCCAACACTCCGGTTGTGTCAGAGATTGATTCCTAGTGTGACGTTATAGTTTAACAGATAATTGATAAACATATTAATGTAATGGAAAGGAGACAAACTATGCAAATTTCACTTGAATATGATATGTCGTATGATAGGAAAACATTGAGGAATCAAGAATGCGGTAACATTTATGCTACGAGTACATATCCGTGAGATATAATTGCAAAATATTATTTATTATTAAAATTGTCATTGAGAAGTTTGAATGTTTAGAAGAGAGACCAGGTGCGTAGTCGAGAGGGTAAGTAGCAATCGACCCTCCCTCCTCGAGTCCAAATATTTGTCCCAATTTTTATGAGAATTTTAATTCAATTGGTAGTTTTAAAAAATAATCATTCTCAAGTCGATTTAAACGGTTAGCAATTGAACTCATTAATTACTAAGTAATTTGTTACAGGTTTAATGATGACAAATTTCGAAGGGGGGATTCGCGATATCTTTGCCTCATTGAGGTATAAGTAGCCGACCGAAATTTGCTCCCTAACTTGGACAGATGCCCTTGCATGGCACGTGGCCGTACTCACTCTCGTTGGCCCTACTTCCTCGTGAAACATTTCTTCTGTGTCTCCGACCACGCCTTCATCCTAGCCGCTGCCTACGCCCTCTCCTCCGCTCCTCCGCCTTTCCCATCCCTCTCGTCCGTCCGCTATCTTTGCACGGCCCTTCCCCACCCTCCACCTCACTCCCTACCTCACTCTACCATTTGTCTCCCCCGTACCTCTCCCACACCGTCATCCTCCTCCTCTTCTCTCATCTGGCTGTCTGGCTGAGGGAATCGGCCCTTGTTGCTAAGCAGTGGCGCGTCTGTGCGGGGCTATACGTTGCTCCCGAGTTTAATACCGCCTGAGAATGTTTTATACCCAGCCAATGCCCTTTGAACCCCACAACCGATTCTGTTCCTTGCCCAACCCCGTACCCGGTCGCATTCTCTCCTTCCTTTCACATTCGGCCTATTTTCTCAACTTCTTGCCCTCCCTCGTTCCCAACAGCGTTTGCCGAGTGAGAGTACTAATCCCGGTAATAGAATTTCAGTGCGAGGTGAGAGAAATATTTTTTTATGTTGAAAAATGTGGGACTTCGTCGCTGCGTTCAATGTTAAAAAATAACCAAAAGAACGACCATGTTGGGAGACATAGACTAAATTTCTCCAGAATGAGACGAGGAAGGAAAGGAGTCAGGTGACAGCTAAATATCATCTCGATATCCAAAGGAATTGTAGGTTAAATGTTCAACAAAAACAAGAATTAAACATGATTTGCATTCATTATGAATTAAATTTTGGGACCCTGAAAATATTTTGCAAATTAAACTATTGTCAATTAACCTTTTCCATTCCTTTAGTGAACCTTAGTATTGAAGCAGGAGCAACCGAGAAAGTTACCTGATTTCAGTATTCTAGGTTTCTCAGAAAGCCAAATGGGTGAAGCCAGACCATTGTCTCCAACTCTGCAGCAGTAATCTTTGCCACACTCCCAGAATTTTTTCTATCCTATCATCATAAATTAATGTGAAATTTCTGTTACTTCGCACGATGTCGTGTTTAGGCAGTGGTCTGATTTGTGTGATTTTGTATTAGAAAGCTCAAGCTAGCAGTGTTTTGTGTCAGCTTTCTCTTTGATAACATTAGTTAAAATAACTATCTGCATGCAATATTTCTGTTTATAAAAGAACCTCTTTGTTTTTCCACAGTGATTGGATCCATACCCACTCTTCCAAGTTACATGTGGGCTACTAGTTGTATGTTATATTTATTGAATGTATATAAACATATCAATTCATAACTGCCCAAAGTAAAATTTCCATATCAAAACTTAATTATCAGTTTGTTTAATATGTATTTCTTTAGTCCTTCAAAGTGCCTTCATAATCTGACCTCAAGGAGCTAACATATCGGTAGGCTAGTGCGCATGTATGTATGTACTACGGCCATCTCTGTCAACCCTTCCTCGATATCGCGTAAACTGTCTATTTCTACCTCCCAGTCAATACTCTCATCTTTTGCTCCACCTTCTTCCAAATTCTCCCCTAACCTCTCCGTTCCTTCCCATTTTGTGAAGAGCAAGATGCCCTCTCCTATTTCCTCTCTCGCTTACTCTAAGAGACGGACCATGAGCGTGGAAACTTGGCCTTTGGCGGTGCCAATAACCGTTCTGTCGTTGCTCTTCGCGTAAGGGCGAGGGCATCTTTGTGTTTCACGCTCTCGTGGGGGCGTCTTTGGAAGTGTCAGTGGGGACGTCGCTTTCGCTTAATTCGATGGCCCCTTGAATATCCACAAGGCGGGAAGGTTGAGTCTTCGATGAATGATGGAGAGGGAAGAGAGACCGCTTGAGTTCTTGGTTCGGTGGGAAAGGCAAAGTTTCCGCGTTTATTTTAAGCTTAAGACCTCCGGCACCACCACTCCCCCCCTCCCCGCGGGTATTTTCTCCGTCCTCTTCCTTTTCTCCAACTTTACATGTCCCCTGTCCCTCGCACACAAACCTTGCGTTTTGTTCACGGTCTTATTTTTTTTCTTTTTTGCATGAACTTTCCTGTGCGTCCACCGTCGCCCTGCTCGTACCACCCCTCTCCCTCGTACTCTCCCCCTTATCCCCGCTTTACGGTCGCAGGTACACACATGCATGGATCCTCTTTCTATCTTACTCTCTTCACCCTTTATCGTCACCCCCGCGCACCTGCCCCAACCACCGCCCCGCCGTCGTCGTTCCACTCTCCTCTCCCCGCCCTTGTCTAACCAATCTTCCCCGCGAGAGTGCTTTGGGTATCGACCCCCACCGTTCCCCATTTCTCCGGTCCCCCCCTCTCCTTGTGCTCTTCCCTCCCTCGGGCACCCCACCTCCGCCATCTCCACCCTCCTCCCCTTACCTAAACACACATACGTACGCGCACACGGCCAATTCCGCTCCCACATTCCACCCTCTGCTTCTCTCTCTACCCTTCCCTTCAAATCCCCTCGTCATCCGCGCCCCTTACTACCAACCAACCCTCCTCCTTTCCGTCTCTCCAACTCCCTCTCCCCACTTTCGTCTCCTCATTGGTCTCTCTTTCCTCCCATTTCCTTACTCCGCTCACCGAGTACTATGCACGCATAAAAACCGTACTCATACCATCCGGAACTCCTCTGTTCTTCCCCCATGCTCCCCGTATTTGTCGGCTTCCTTTTCCTACCTAAATTTTCACAGTCAGATTCGTTCCCTGTATATCCTCTTCCATGCTTCGTGCCAGTTCTCTCGGGAAGCTGTTCGTGTTCTACTGTTGCAAGACATATGGTTATTGAGGTATTGTTGAGTTGTGATTTCATTTAACTCAGCTCGTTCGTCATCGATCTTTTGGGAGGTACATTATTGTAATTTTTTTTCAGGTGTTGTACGTTGCTCATTGGGGTTGTTTCTTATTAGTTTAATAAATAAATATTTTTATGTAATTAGATGCTATTTTTCTCAAATTTTCTTCCTCTATGCTTCCTTGCTGCTCGTTTTTTAAATTATGTATTAATTTATGCCTGAAGAGTTGGTTGAATTTTTATTTTATTGATAATAAAGCATTTAATCATATGCCTTTCTATTAGTAGTACCTGACTTCTGTGTGCATAAAATTATAACAACCAATCACAGTAATCAACCCGAAGGTTGGCTGGATAGGTGAAGATAGAGCTCACCTATTACTAAGACCAACGCCATGTGAAATTCGGATATCAGGGTAGGGAAGGTAGTATCTTTCCCTGTGCTGCCTACGATTTGCTCGTAAGGTATAGCGCCTGAAAAGATCACACAGCTTGAGTGAAGCTTATAGTGCCCATAGGCATACCCGGGAGTCGAACCCTGTCTCTCCGGTTGATACCCCATAGCTATACCCTATTGGTATAAGGCTTCCCCATTAAACAGTGAAAATTATTGAAGCAAATCGGTCTCCTTAGTGATTAAGTTATTATTATATTCCATTTGATCAGTGAAATATTTACATGTTGTCAAATGACTGCTTTTACTAGTCCAAGTTTTAATTATGTGTGGGAACGAAAATGGAAAATAATAGTTGCTGAAATATTCCTGAAAGGCCATAATTTCTGGGTGATTGAGATTGACGAGATTATTTTTAATGTTCGTGCACTATTTCAGGTTATTTCATTGTTTTCAGTGTCTTCAATGGTCTAAATGTTAATTTTATGACCTGTGCACCAGAGTGCCCAGGGGAATGAATAAACTTAAAGTCTCTCTCGCCGTCTCCCGTCCTTCCTTTCATATTCTCTCCCTCTCTCGCCTTTTTTGTCCCCTTCTGGTCGTGATTCTCCCTGAAATCCCTCTCCCCTGCCCTCGTCCTTTGCTCCTTCTCCAACTCGCTTTCATCTCTACCTTTATCAACCCCAACCTCTCTCTTCCTCCTTCTTTCCGACCCCGTGCCCTCTTCCACCTGCCCCCTCCCCCACCCGACCTTTTACCCATTCCCTTCTTTCTCCCAATTCTCTACCACCCGCCCGTTCCCCAATGGGAGGGAAGGAGCTGTACCTTTGAATATTACATATGTATCTCCATCATATTGGTCCTTCGCCCTCTCCCTTTCTTTCTCTCTAGGTTCACACTCCCGTCCAACATTTTTCTTTAATCCTTCATTCCGCCTCGCACTCAGCTTTTCCTAATTCTTTATCTGCTCCTTTCCAGAATTTAATTTATTGCTGCGTATGCTGTTACTTGAAGTGAATCCTCTGTGTACATTATTTTGTAGCTTCTGTTTATTTTTGTTTCATTTTGATCAATGTCGATGGTCCTTTTCTGTTTTTTACCTGTTAATTATTCCATTTTTCCAGCAAACAATTTTTACGTTAGCCTTAACCTTGTATCGGATGTCTAATTTCCATGATGAGCACAATAAGATATTATTTAATGTAATATATGTATATATATATATATATATATATATTGAGACATCATTGAAGTTTGTGGTTAGAAAGTAATCCATTTCTATTTCATTTCAGATTTTATAGTATCGTACAATATTAACTGAGTTTCGCATCCATTGTAACTCGAAGGGTAGAAGGTAAACAAAGTCTGCCCCAAAAGTTGTATGACTTCATTTTTTCCCGGTTAGTCGGACGGATGGGTGGTGGTTTCTCTGGCTGGGTTCGAGGGAGTTGAATGTTAGGAAAGTGTGGAGGCCGGTGGCAGTTTTCTCCCAGTCTTTGTGGAGTGCAGATCGTTCGTTTGCGAAACCTCTGTAATGTGGCCTCGTTACGCTTCGTCATTAACCGGTTATTGGAACAGTGCTACGCCATTCACGTTTGCGTGTAACTGGGCAAAACCGGGAAAGAGATTCATGACATGCTCAAGGCAGCAAATGGTGGTGACGCCATGGGTAGATCGGGCAATTCGAGATTCTGGCAATACATTTTTTAAATCGATTCAGTCCTTCTACTTTTGGGACAGACCATGAACTTCCATGGTGAACCCGACTATGGTAATCATGAACATACTATTATTCGGTTAGATTTACTAATGCACTAATTACAAATATAACTTTCCTTAAATATCTCGGAAGAGAATGTAAACCACTATTATGATGTAACTCGTGGTTCTTCATTTTTTAATATCCGCTAAACTTTTGAAGAGGAACTCTTTTGCAAAATTAACTGAACATTATTTCTTTATATCGCGTATTATTGAACTCAGATGGACCGGATATTACAACTATTAAAGTTTCATAATTAACTCGGCTACAATTAATTAGAATTGTGAAATAAATTAAATCCTACTATCTAGTTATTACAAATATTACCGTGCAACTGTTTTGTAAACTTCTTTTTCACTTTTTAACTCATTCGATTTTGTGCCTGTGAAAATAATTTTCTAGATTATAACGCTTTATCTTGTGAAATTTCTCCTTTGATCTTCCGCGGCCTTTTCTTAGTTCCTTACTCCCTTGCTCTAATCATCCCCTCTTAATCCCCCCTTCTTTGTCTTCAACTCTGAAATCCCTCACGCTTATTTGATCTTTTTCCATGGGTGGTAATTAGTCTTCCCGTATTCAAACGGTTATCATTATACTGTGAATATTTTACCTCGTTGTTGATTATAAGAAACACTCGCTTCTTAACAACTTTTCTCGCTAACACATTTCATCACATCATAACTGCCGGGATTCCCCGTTGAATATGAAACTGTTAAATATATACGATATATCGTATATGTAGATTAACGTTCGATATTTTTATTGAATTTTGGATACTTTTCCTCCAGAAACTAACATTCGGAAAAATCAGTTATCCTTCAGGCATATCGAGATGAAAATTCATGCGGGATGATAAATGATACACAAACAAACAATTAACTCGATTAATTTTTTTATCAAAATATTTATGCGTCTATTCGGTTCTTGATCCTACCAAAGGTTCGACGCCAGATCAGTAGTTTAAAATGCATTTTATATAGTCGATGTGCATTTACAACGAGAGAAATATATTGAATGAATCCTGACCTGCCTTATCAGTGCTTCTGATTTATTTTAGTCATAATAATTCCCCAAGACTTTTTTCTTCCTGTCGTGTATTTGTTGTTTCATTCTGTCGCGAGTGATTTAACTGCAGAAGTGGTTTGCAGATTTCCGTAACTCGGAGGATGTTGAAGCTAACCAACACCAGTGAATATCTGCAATGCATAAATTCTATAATTTAAGGGTTAACAGGCGTTAGTCAGTCAAGTCTCTCTTCGAGTCAGCGAATCCAGAATAATCAGCATGCGGCATGATCCATTTCACGATTGTAGACTAACATTTGTAGCTCATCTGAATATTCATTGAAGCTATTTCGCAATGCGGCATTCTCTCTATCAGCATAAAACTATTAGCTTAATTCTCACTCTCCCTCCTCTCAAAACTCTCAAATCCCCCCGTTGCATTAACCCAGGCCATCCTTTCGAGCGGTGTGCCTACCATCCCGAAAGAGAGTGGTCGGTGGACTCCACCAACTCGCAGATATTTCGTTTATTGCTCCGCCCTGATTGGCCCGAGAGGTAACATCCGTCCCCTCCAGTGCACAGACTTGGGAATTTTCTATAGCAGACGGCATCTGGACGGGACAGGCGATCGTTCAGCTCTCCCCTCGTGCAGATAGCTAGTCAGACTTCATTTATTCCCTATATTTCGATCGTCATCTAATTTCATTCGCGTATACCCTGCCTCCGCTCAACACTGCCGAAATTCTCACGGTGATGCACGGAGTCATCCACCCTCCCCTCCGTGATATCCTCCCCCGCCTGTTTAAAAATTTCCTGCATCCTTTTCCGCTACGCTTTTGTCCTCTTTAGGTGGAGTGCGGGTGATGAATGACGTCACCAGGATTTTTGAGGATTGTTTGCCGGCTAAATTCCACGTAAATGTCATTTGGCCGTCGCCATTCGAGAGAGAGAGAGAGCCGATGGTATCACTTTTTTCTTAATATCCTTTCTTTGAAAGACATTCCTTACTTCAATAAATTCCGAGTTGCATAATGTGAAAAGTAATGGCCATCGTTTCGACTGTTTCTTGATAAAAATCTTAATTTAGGTTATTTGAAAAGTCCAGATGACCTAATCTAAAAAAAGTATTTCTGAAGCTGCAGGCAAATTCCTACATGCCACCTGACGTCATGGTGGCCAAATCCTTTTCTACTCAACTGGAAATCTTTATTTTTGAACTCATAATATGCCGATATTTCTTTCGTTGAATCGCATTTTTTTTCTTTCCTTTATCTTAACGTCAGGTGAGTAAATATTAACATAAAATGGCAGAATTTTACTAGAACCGTGAAACATTAATTAGTTTAAATGCCCTAGACCGTTAATTTTGGCGGAAGATGATTACGGTCTAGGGGGTTTATGCCAATAGTTACATAAACATTCTTTCTCTCTCATGGTATTTACTTAGTTTCAATGATTCGTTTAATGACTAATGAAGTGCTACCCTTTGAATTTTTTTTACCCTGATCAATGTTTGAATTCTACGAAAATATAAGATTAACATTTCACCACCTGAATTTGCGGTTTCAGATCAATTATTTAAGAAATATTTTTCCAGAATGTTTTTACATGTTGTTTCATAGAAATATGGAGTGTATTCTAATTTAGTTAATCGGAGCCTCTATTACTCTCTACAAAGGCTCGAGCACCTTTAATATTCCGTGTAACTTTTCCAGTAACATTGTGGTATCATATTCATATAATTTTTAACATTTCCCTCGAGGGTATAGTGTGCACACACCATGGTTCTCCTTGAATTGACCTAAAATGTCGTTTTATCCTTTTATTAATTATAATTATTAATAATTATATCTGGCTTCAAGTGTAAATATTGCATACATGCAAATAAGGAGAGGAAGGATTCTATTGCCGCTCAGCTACAATGTTTCAATAACTGCATAGTCTTTTCGCATCATCACAATAAATTATCTTTGTTTCTTTGTAAAATACCCCTAAATTCTATCAAAATGTCAATTCATTCAGATTTAACTTGCGGCACAAATACATTTATTATAATTTTTAATTGAATAATATTTTCTAAATTTCCTTTTGAAGGATACAAAAGATCAATAATATTCCCAAGGAAATACCCGATGGAACTTTGTACGTAGCTTCGCACCCTCGTGTTAACTTACTGTGTTTGCCTGTACAAACGGTCCCCTAGTTTTTCTGTCTAGTTGCATTTTCATGTAAGCTGCTTCAAGGAAGGTGAACTGTTCCTCCCCCACCCTTTGCTGCTCTCCGACGAAATTTCCCAGACGAAACGAAATCATAGCTACGCTCCTGTACGTGGTCTCCAGTAGAACCGAAGTTGTTCATTCCCTTGCTTTCCTTTTGGTCCTTTCTCCCCTTCACCATTTCTATCCTTCTCTCTTCGCTCAGTCGCTTTCTCATCATTCGCCATCCTTTTCCCCCTTCCTCCATTCCACCACCCACCCTCCACCTCCTCTTCCCTCCCTCCCTCCTCTCCGACCTCGCTGGGCCTCCTCTATCGATTGCCACTCCAAGGAGCATAGGCTCTCCCTCCCTCTCGCCCCCGCACCCTCTGGAGACCCGAAAAGCATTGCCGGCGCTGTGTCTGGAAAGCCGGCGAACCCTTCCGTCCTCCTCCCTCTCTGTCCCTACTTTCCGCATTCCTTCCTCTTTTCCTCCACCCTTGTGTGCATCCTTACTTCGCCACCCGACCCTCCTCGTTCCTCCACTCTCTCCCGTTTTCCTCTTCTTCCTCCCTTGCCAAACATCTCCCGATCACAAAACTGCTTCTTTTTAATCTCCATTCCACCTCTTCGCCTCTTTTCGATTCGTCTTCCTCGCCCGCACTCAAATCTCCGTCCTCCCGACGTTCCCGTCTTCGGCCCGCCACTTCCCCACCCCATGGGGCCCAAACCCCTCTCTCTCTTCTCCCGGCACCAGGCTGCGAGTGGTGGTGTGGGGAGACCCAGGAAGGAAAGACTGTCCGTTGCGTGATCCCTATCTGCCTTCCTCCATCTCCCGTTGACATGGATTCCACGGTTGCCCCTCTCCCTTCCCCCTCCTCCCCTCGCCTGTCTCTATCACCAGTCCATTTAGTTGTGCTAGTCTCCGGATACGGTTTGTGGTCTCCCCAATGCCAACACGGTTGGCCCTCGTCCCTCCTTCCCTCTCTCCCCACCCTTCCCCATCTCGGAAGGTATTCATGTGCGTGCGAATGTTTTTGTAATTGTGGGGTCTTTGAACTCTTGGAAGACTTTTTGTCTTTCCAACGACACCTCCCTCTTCTACCACCACCCGCAAGATTGCTAGTGAAACGTGCTGATCTTTGAATTGGTTTAAAATGAGGTGGGTGATGGCCGACGCCTTGTTTTAACGTTGGATGGTAGGTGAATTGCTACTGCCTACTATGCAGTTAAAAAAAGATTTGGTCCCTTGTAATAATAGTATTCCTTGAGCCTACATGATCTATGATCAGTCTCCCAGGGGTTTCCTGGGTCAAAAGTCACATTTGAATATTTGACGCGGTGGAGACTTCCAGAACCGAGAGTTACCGGGCCTTATTCTATGGTACTGCGTCATGCTTGTTCCATGATTAACTTTCCTTCCTTGTTATATATTACATCTAGTTGCAATATACTATATATTCCAGTATACTAGTATATTCATAATAATGTGCAATGTACTGATATAGAATGAAAATTTCGGTAGCTGGAGTTTTAACGCACTTTATCGATGAAGGAATAAATTATCATGCAGAGTGATGATATTATGGGGTATGTTCCACCTCTCTTCAGGCAGTTTTAGTCAGTTTCAAAATGTCTGCTATTCCTCACAAGTCTAAATTTACTGCGACTGGTTTTTGTGGAATGGCAGAGTATTTTTCTTTCACGCACATCATGAAGGAATTTCACAAAATTGCACACAGAAAAAGTCGTTTAATTTGCCTATATGATGAATATGACAGTGGATAGAATCCTTTACCTTTGTAAATTTCACACATTTTCGTATTATTTAATGCACTTTAATGGCAAACTCGTGACTTATCCGGATCTAGGAGGTGTTCAGTAGAGTTTTCTTTTCAAAATTATTAGTTTGTTTGTATCCGCAATTACGACCTTCTGTACAGATGGTAGGAGTCCAACCGTCTTGAGTGATTAGGTACCTTTTATGTGGCTCGACCTCTTTTAGTTATTCCCTGGATACATGAACATGATGGAATGTAAATTTTCGCGGGAATTTTTCATTTGCAAAATTTATCTTCCGGGAAAACACGTAAAAAATTCGCCCATGGAGAATGTTAAGAAAAGGACAATATTTACTCGCTATACAATTCGGCCAATGAAATATCTTCTTCCAAGAATCAAATAATATCATCCAAAAGGTCAAATGAAAGACGTGTATACATCTTGAAAAATACTATGCAGGAAATTCTTGTCGGTCAAAAGAATGTGGGATAAAGGGATATCAGGGAGGTGTAGAAAACAAGTGCATAACTCAACTTTTAGCAGTTGCAGTAAACCCTTATTTTACTCTCGCATCACAAAACTACACTATATAATACCTCATTTTTGGCATAAGTAACATTAAAGTTCCCCAGAATAATAAGAGAAGTAATGTAAATAGCAAAACATCCAAACAACTCCAATGATGGATACGCCTTATTCAATTACGTGAAAAGCTATTTCAAAATTTAATCATTTCAAAAGATTCCAAGAAACTGCTGGAGATTCCGCGATATTAACGCCGGTATATACCGGATTATATCTGGTAACTATTAACGGATTCAGCAACTAATTGTTCATTACAATGCAACAATTTCAAAGAGTTAAAATCATTCACCTTGGCCTGGATTCGAACCCCTGATCCGTCGATATCAGGCCGAGTTCTTTAGCCAGTTAAGCCACCGAGCTTTAGCCAGTTAAGCCGTTACCCTCGAGATTTCACAAGTAATTCTACAATTATAATTGTGTTGTCCATATCGTCCAAAATTACAAATATTGGATGTGAAAAATGGTGGAAATCACTAACAATCGGAAGACGCCGTCAGCACAGTCGGAAAAACGTTGTCAACATAAATATTTACACGTAGTGTTATTCGGAAATCTAATTTTACAAGGACAATACTCCGCCATATAGTGACGGTGCCATTACAATGACTGTTACTGCGCTCAACAGCTGTAACTTTTGGAGCACTCATACTATTATTTTTCCACAGCTTTAACTCCCCGACGCGGAAATTGTTCCCAGGACGTAATCGATGAAAAACGTAGTCCCCCTTGAAAATCTCTTTCGTGAATCTATGACTGCTGGTGAGTGAAATACTCGACTTTATTTTAAGGAATTTCTAAAGCTTGGTTACGGTTCCTTCACCCTAAAATTCGTTTCGGGGGAATGCCGAGCTGCTGCTACATTACATTTTGATTATGCAGAGGCGACGAGCAAAGAAACGAGGAGGCACTCAAGAAAATGAAGCAGCCGAGGACAACAGGCGTCGGAGAGATTTCTCGGTGGATGAATTAAAGGGAGGGGTGTCGTCGAGTCGATTTATGACCATCACGAGGAGCACTAATAACGCCGTACTTTCGAAGTCAAAGAACGGGTTCAATGAATCACAGTTCGTAGATGAAGGAAAGGCAATTAGGTGTTTTTTACAAATTGAGACTGTAATGCATCAAACCATTTGATCATGTTCACCTAGTTTTACATTTGTGTGAGTGTAATGTATATATATATATATTTAAATAATGCATTTACTCGTGTATTTTTCTGAGAGAACCGTACAATTATTGCTATGGTAGTTCTTAAAATTATAATTTTTAAATTTATTTCAATACTTAAAATGCTAATCGAGGAGGGGGGGTACCCTGCGGAAGGAGAATTTTTTAAATATTTTTATATTTCTTCAAGAACATCTAAGCTGAACCACTGAAATTGATTACTTGAGAAACACTATTAGAGTTTGTTGAGTTGTCCGTGCTTCTTCGTTTCTGGAAACTAATGTAAATCGTTCACATTATCAATTTATTTCACCCTTGCGAGTATCGATTTTTATGACTTCAGTGGGATTACTTTGGAACTAAAATAATTCATTTTGCATTTTTTCTCGCAATTGAAAGTTTGAAGGAACTGTGTTTCGAAAAAAATACGTAAATAGGATGGATTTATTTTTTGTGCATTGCTACCCCCTTAGCATCACTGAACATTCAAAAACTTTGGTTGATTGGTATCAAAGAAGTCAAAATTAAAATTCTTGAACCATGAAGGGGCAAAAAAAATAAACAATTTTTCACCGGAAAATCTTAACTGACGTCATTCCCATTTATCTGTCCAAGTTTTCTCTTAGCGTTTTCATTCGAATCGGTGGTCAATCGATCAGAGGTAGCCTTCGTGAGATCCCTGAAAAATATTGCACTTAGTCATGGGATTCTTAAGATACCTTTCTCCCTCAAATTCAGTTGCTTAATTTTTTTTATTCCACCTCTTCGGATGTTTCTCCTTTCCGTGCAAAATTCATGCTCTATTTTACCTTCTTCTCCCATTTTCCTATCATTATTATATTCTTTCAAGGTATTAAAACTGTATTTCCTCCATTTGAGTAATGGACAGTTATTGACTTGATGGTTTATTAATTGAAAGACTGAAAATTGTATAAAAACCTCTCTTCAATTTAATCTACAATGTTTTACAGGAATTGTAATCATGTAATAAAAATATTTTCTCTATAAGTTTTGGTATATTCTTTTACCTTATTTTTCGACATCACCTGTGAAGCAATCCTGCGCCGCCGCATGAAGCCCCCGCGCAATGATGAGGTTTACTGTCAGAATATTAACGAAGGTAGGTTTCGGATAATTCGTTCGAAATGTCGAGTAACTATCAGAATTATATGAGATTCAAAACCAAGAAGTGCAATAATAACTGCTACATAAACTGTCTACATTTCCAAGTTTTTACGTTACATATCTTTGACTGTACAAACAGAATACACCTGTGACAATTGCAAAAATTCTTCCAAAGAAAAATTCTCTTTTCTTCCACACGTCATATTGAATTCAGCTATTGGAAATGCTTCTTTAGGAAACGTATAGTATGTGTACGTATTTGATAAAACCAACAAATAAAATTGTATTTGACGATATAAGATACTGAGAACCTGTTTGAACATCGCGTTTTGTGATTCAATTTTTAATTCATATGCTAATCAAATCCTTTATAGTTACAAAGTTTACTCCAAAGTATAAGGTCCTTACTGTCATGTTTCAAAAAGTGGTAATAAAAGGAATATCAAGAATTATGCATTTATTTTTTTTATTTTTTCATCTAATGTACGTTTAAGATCATTTATTCTCATTGAAGACTTCTCAGGGAACATTTTTAACCATAAAATTGATTAATTTCCAAGAAACTGGAGAAGATGCCGCAATAGTGACTTTTAACATCATCATTTAAGTCATCCGCTAATATCCATATCAATGCAAGAATTTCAGAGTGTAAAAATCAATCCCGGTCAAGGCGAATGATTTTTATACTCTGAAATTGTTGCATAAAGAAAATTTATTACTTAACTGATGAAACTACGAGGATTCGTGCATTCGAAATCCCATGATATTTAGAACAACTTTCGTGGTGACTATTGGATGGTCTTGTAAGGGATGCAAAATGATTTTCCGTAATTTTTTCACTCTGTTCTTATATCAATGAATCATATCGACTATTACTATCGACTATACTACTATCGACTATTACTATCATATCGACTATAGTATATCAGAAGTCGAAGACTTATCTTGTTTGAGATTACTGTCTAGGTCCTTGGAGCGCAAGAGTTTCCGAAATAATATTTCGTCTGATGAATGTGTGAATGCAAAGCATGGAAAATATGAAGTATTAACAGTATGGTATATGAATACTGTTGGTATCGAAGTCGTATGCAATCTACAGCAAGCCTCGACCTGGTCACAATATCCATTAATTGTGAAATGAAGCTCTTCTTTTCGTATATCATCGAACATACATGAATCAGATATACTCGTACAACAGAATCACTAGTTAAAGCTGCCATTCTTTTAATTAATGAATTAACATCATATTGATTTCGAGAACTTTCGGCTTTAAATAACCTATTAAACAATTTAAATTTTTGTATTGGCCATCCATTCCGACTTAATCCGAATCTTCTTCAAGAAAAGAAAATTCTGCGTACCAGTCGTTTGATTTGATTACTTAATTACATTATCTCAAAATATAACCGTAATTACATAGTTGTTGTCCTTATAACAGGGTGTTTGTAATCAATAAATTGTTTATGTTAATCAGTTGAGTTGGAACCTTAACTGAGAATACGTCTCAGAATACTAAATTTAATTTTTACCACTAAAATAAATCTCACAAGTAGGTCGGAAAGAGGACACAAATTATGTAACTTAATAATAAGTACCGATACATTGTCCCCTTGTCTTACTTGCTGTATACCAAGATTTGCATTAAGAGTAGACGCATATACTCAACATTAATATCTTCATAGTAAGTTTTGTCATGTTCATTACAAAAGTCATCCTTTCCAACTCCCCAAGTATCATGAGCTGTGGAAAATATTTTTTTCCGATTAAATAGATGTTTTCCTTATACTCTCTAATATGAGTTCGCGATTTAGTATTTGCTAAGAATGTCGCTACATAGTGCCTTGTACTGGTTAAAATGAAATTGATGTTCGAGCCGTGCACCCAATTTAAAAGTTCATTTTGTTACATACATCATCATATGTGTCTCCCTAAAGTTGCAAAGAACGTTAATATGTTGGTTTCCCATTTAATTAATTACATATACATTCTCGAAATTTGAATTCTTTATCTTTGTAAATAGCCCTATCAAAAATTAAAGCGTTTTTTTCAATATGGCTCACATGCATCGTAATTTGAACTAATTTAGGTGGATTAAAATAGTCTAAGCATTGGTGCGATCGGATACACCATGATATGGAGAGACAACGATCTTTGTAATAACACAGTTCGTTGTCTCTCCGCCAATTTCTCGTCAGATCATAAAATTTATTTAAAATTTTTACTACCCTAGCTCTACATCTTCTCAACTTTCTAACGTAATTCATGTCTTTCTCTTCGTCTCATTCACTGCCTGTTCTTAACTGGAGTTCACTTTCCAATATTTCCCTTTTTTCTCGATGAAAACCGAAATGCTCTCGAAGTTTAACGGCTGCCTTTTATGACTGTAGAAATGAAATGCTTGTATATTGCCAAGTTAAAAAAAACGCAATAAACGGAGGTGTAGGTGCCTAATAAAAATTTGGTCGACATGGCTTCCTGGGAGATTTTACGGCTCTTCCATCGGGAATAGGGGGTAACTGTCCCTCCGGCCCTCTCTGCCGACTGCGTCTTTCTACCTGCGTCGTCCTTCAGGACGCTCATCATTTTGCTGTCCAAGTTACCGCCGCTGTCACCATTCCTCCAATTCTCTACTATCTATGATTATTCCATAGTCCTCGAACTCACAGCTCCGTTCACAGGTTAACCCAGAGAAAATGGACCAGTCAGAGGTGGGGCGAATTGTCGTTTACAAATTTCAATATAGTCTATCAAGGCAATCATTAAGAAATGAAAATCAGAGGAAAAATATTGCTCAATCGTATGGCTTGAAGAAAGCATTTATTGGAAATTAAGGGAAAAGATGGATTCTCTTGTATAAATTAAGTTATATTTTTGTTATTTTATGCATCCTCGAAACGATGAAGTCTTAATAATATTTATCGGGGCTGTAAGTTTTAAACTGCTGTAAATATCAAATTTTTCACTTTTTAGAAGCATCAAAATCTCAAGATGTTAAGAATCAAATCAAGGAAAACGTTTGTACGAGCCAATTTATGCAAAAAATAAAAAAAAGCATATTAGAGATTCATGAAAATTTTATTACAATCTTCAACTTCTCTTAAAAAAAAGTGCGCATATTCAAAGTGGAGAAAATTTTGAAGGTGTGGATATAGTAAATATTAAACCGGAATAAAATAATTACATTAATCAAGTGCTGTCTTTACATTTAAAAGTTAATTCAATGTCTGAAAGTTTTTAACAAAAACGTGGATTTTGAACTACATGACGTGTCATCAAAGTGTCGTTTTTGAAAGTTTGAGCAAATGTATTGAGACTCAATAGAGTTCGTAGATAGGTGTTGATTTGAGCCTCTGATTCTCTCTGTTTTTATATGCAAGCTCAGCCACTTTTTCACTTCTGCTGTTCGTTGCCACTTTTTCTCGAAACGCGATATACTAAGGCTTCTTTTTCCTAAGGTTTTATCTCATTTTCACCTTAGGACTTTTTCTCCTAAGCTTATTTTCCCTACTACGATCAAATTTTCTCTCTCGGTATGTAATCTCTAAGATACCAGATCTCTCTGAGTTATTCATTATTTATTATAAGATGATATACCGGTTAATGTACGAGAGTGTTAATGTACGAGTAGCTTTATGGATGGACACAACTATTAAATAAATATTTTGTTACTCCAAACAAAACCCAATCCAGCAACCCACTCTACATCAGGTCTCTCTTCATCTCTGTGTACTTCTTTCATCCCTTCATCCCGTCCAACATCCCTATCCTGTTCCTGCCCTTTCCTCGCTTGCCCAACATTCTCCCCTCTATTACCTTCTTCAACACCCCACTGCCGATTAAAATGCCCTTCATCCATCTTTCCTGCCTCCATAGTATTTCTCCCGACAAACCCCTCTCCTCACCCACCATCCATAGTGTTTCCTCATTTGTTTCCCTTTCGGTCCATTCCACCTTCTGCATTCTTTTCCACACCCACATTTCAAAAGCCTCCAAACTACGTCCATCCTCCTGGTTCAGTGACCACTTTTTCGCACCGTATAGAGCTACGCTCCATATCAAAGTTTTGACGAGATTTTTATATTGTCTTAATAATATACTGAGAACTTACAACGGCTTATGCACGAAAATATCTTGTAATACTATGGGGAAGGTGTGATTTAAACTCATCACTCAGAATATACCTTATTGCATTTTATTGTTAGTAAACTTGATATATACATAATACTCGAATGTATGAGAATTGTAATTAGGTGGAGTCTTTCGATTGGCTTTATGGAGTAGGATGGGAGCATCTATGAGAAACAACAGGCAGAAGATTTTAAAGGATTAGATGTCCTAAATGATACAAGAGTGATGTTGAGTGAAATGAGGATACTCGTCTGTTTTGACTGGGAACTAACAATCTGTTGAAAACGTTCATGGATATGGTATGAATAATAATTGTTTTGTAATATCGTCATTGTGTGTTAGGTAGTGAAAAATACATAACGAAATTAAGGCTGCATTGGTAGAAAAGATGGGGGTGCTGATAATAAATGTGAATTTCCAAAAGAAAGTGCCAGACATACCCAAGACATTTCCTGGCGTGCTCTTTGTTCCCAAGGTTAAGAGCAAAGAACACTTTTGGAGAACAGGCGTATTTCCCACCACTGTCCTAAACGCTTACGCTGCCACATTAGTCGTTGAATTTACCTCGTGACTTATATGATCCAAATATTATGGACAAATAGATGGCAAGATATAATTTCCTCCCTGGCCGAATGTGGTACTTGTTTCGTCGGGAAGCTAATAATCCATGTGTATGAGGAAGGGCTTCCACCATTCATAATACCGGATAGCGACATAAATCCCCACTTAAGTATCAAAATAAAATTATTTACTCCAGCATGATGCTCTCTGCGTCATAACGACAAATTGTTGTTTAGAGAAATTTCAGCTGGCGACGGGATACGCCTACGTGATGTAGAGCATATGTCGTGTCATAATGTAAGGAATGGATATTAGAGTCATATCTTTCTAAATGCCCTGGAAAAAATTTTTTGGGTAAAAGAAATCCAAACAAGTAACTGTATACAAAGCCAGCGTAACTAATTTAAGAGGTCGCAAAAAGTGAACAACTTTTCCCTGTCACTTTGGAAATTTCAAGAAGCCCACAAGTTGGATGATTATACCGTCCCGCCTTGAGGAGGTTGCATTGGGTTGTTAGGTAAATTCGTTTTGATAAAATTTCCTCTATTTGTGATGAAACAGGGCTTCCCGTTTCGGTTTTTGTTTGAAATCAGCATCGAAAATCCAATATTTTATAATTGGTCTAATGTCAATTGGGGACTACCGTGAGAGGAATTATGGGTTAACGGTGAAGAAAAAACATGTCGTCCTCACGAAAAATTGATATAATACACTCAATTATATCAGAGTTTTAATTTTAATAGCTTTAACATAACAGTACCTACCCACCTTTGTTTACATGGTATCAATTATGTTGTTAGAATAAACAACTGAAATCACTTAGTTTAAAAAAATTGGTGCCTCAAAACTGGCCCAAAATAAATTTTAGAGCACGTTTAAAAAAAGAATGAGATCCACAGAGTGCTTGAAAACTGTACATTCATTGCATATTTGTCATGTAAATGCGCATGAATGGGTATTACTTCAAGTTCATCACTAGTCAGTAATACGCATACAAGAAATAAGGTGACACACATACTCGTGCGGTCACCATTGAACCATCATAAAAACGGGTAAGGTCGAAAAAAAGACCGAAAAGCAAGGAGTAGGTGTTATGGTATTTTTAGGCGACATTTGGAAGTGCTTCGAGTATTTAGGATTCCTCTGAGAAAGAGTTAATTAAGGCATTATATAAAAACAAAGGAAGTAGGCTTGATTTTTTAAAATTATGACTTGATAAAAGTGAATGTTTGATAAAATAGGATGATAGTCTCTCCAGGCACGAACAGAGCAAGTGAGAGGGTTTCATAAGGGTAAGGGTTCAGAGGACTCGAGTTCATTTGTGGTAGCAAGGAAACCATTAGGATCCGTAATTGTATCGTCATCCATGAAAGAATAAGAGAAAACCTCTAACAAGGGTAGATTTTGTACCCTGTCTATCTGATAATTCGCGAGCACAGAAAAAACAAGATTGAGCACACAATAAATGTTTTTTCAAAATCGTACTGTCATCATCAAGGCGACCCCACAGCATTTACCTGCATTTACAAGATAAAAACTTGACTGCTCTAACACCTGCTTGCCTGTTCGTGTTTGCTAGCAGGTGTCTTGTAGATGTACTTGCAGATTGCAGCTATGGAATTTTAAATGGTAAACTGCTTACCATCGTAGTAGTCCAAAATTTTAAGTTGTGATTTCACCCCAGGGAGTGGAATTATTTCAGTCACAGTGCAGGAAAGTGTAACAAATAACGTAGAATATTAGGAGCACTGCTTTTCTAAATTTAACATTAAATGTCAGTGCCTGAGGCAGTGATTGATGAATATAATTCTTAGTAGTAATCCTTCAAGTCAGATAGTTAAACTGTAAAAACTTTCATTCAGTGTTGTAACTTTTACATTACGATTTTGCTATCCGTCTAATAATTTTTTTCTTGTTTCCATCTCTTCGAGAACCTCATTTTTGTCCACTTTAGTAGGTATCAAATTATTCACTCAAAGAAAATATCGTAAACATAATATTATATGCAACGATAATGCTCACAACCTAATAATCACTTATTATGGTACGTATTCACGTTTGCTACAATTTAAACCACGCCTATATGTCTCATTAATGTTAGTTGAAAAGCAGTATAGTTATATTTTCATGTAAGATTCTAGCAGGAAGATTGCTCTCTCCAAAGACTTCCTATTTTTTCCTTTCCTAAAATTCCCATTTGAATTACTTTTGTGTGAGTCGTTTTAATAACCTTTTCTTAATTCTGTCGAGGTCAAGTTTTCATATCGAGATTAGCATTAAATTCGCTCTTAGATAAATAAATTATCATTAAATAAATGGTGAATATAAATTAACTCAGGTATCTAGAATTTATAGAAAATATCGAGTAAAAATTTTAATTTCTATTTCAACTTTTGTGTAATTTTTTGAAGTAGAATTGGAGCGATTTTTATTTGGAGGCACATCTACAATTTCTGTATTATTTCAAATATCTCATTTTCATAACATCTGTTATTATCAGATCAGAAATAGTGTCATACATTTCATGTTCTCATTACAACAAAAGTAAATGAAATGTGTTCCATTGGGAGAAACTTGAAAGAGTACATCTCTTTCAAGTTTTCACCTGTTACTCCGAAAGGATAATTACGAGACTGATCTATAGATATAGTTATGAAAATTTTATTTCTCTCTGTATTTCTAAAGCAATTTATTTGTCTCGTTCTCCTTTTCAACGCAAGGACGTCTTTTTCTCGCTTATGTTGAGATAGACGGAAGTGTTCTTCATTTCTCGACTAATTTTTTATTTGACTGGATTAGGTGAGCAAATTATATTTGCAAATCATCAAAGTACAAATATATTTCGCTTAATGAAAGAAATCCAATGGGAAGACGGTTTAACTTACTGCAGATAGGGAATGTTCAATCACATCTAGTAAACTGTTGACGATTCAAGGATTTTTCACCATGTTTAAGGCTAGTGAAACTTGTTCATATTAGTGTTTCGTGAAAACGTTTGGTAATATTTAGAACAATCCAGTTGAATTAACCAGCAGAATGAATGACATTTGGTAATTTTGCATGTCAGCTATATGAGAAAATAAGAAAATCCTACAAGAACCTTTTGCAATACACCTTTTTCATCACCAAAGTTAAAACCGATGATTTTTCTACTCGTAACACAATTCTGCCCACTGAAACAGGCAAATCAAGATGCTTTTTAAAAATTTAAGGATAAATTTAACGCATTAAATTGCTTTGTTTTCAAGTTATCAAGATTTTTACACAATCCTGCAACCAGCCTGCCTGACCTGGAGGGATACCTGTCCACGCTGTTGCTTTGGTAATCGGTATGTGCGTATTGTACTCGTACCTCACTCGAAGTTTTTCTGGTTTCCGAGACGTCGGTAGGTGTTACCCACGAGACTAGATCGAGTAGCATACGACCACCCATTATTATGAGAACACTGAACGCCAAAATGGCTTCTAATGTTTACTTTAACCTACTTCTGATGAAAATAAATCAAGCGGAACTAAAATCTAGACCTATGGATTAAGTCGAATAGTATTATGAATAAATCTGCGTCGAATGGATAGCAGAACTTGTTGGCGATCGTATACCATTTTCTCCTTCAGCTTCTATTTATTCCTACTACCCTAGTATTATCTAAGGTAGCTATTCCAATACCCCTTTTCTTTCGTTATTTTGAGCATTCTTTAAAATCACTGTGTCTCCTCTATCCATTTTCCTAGGCTTGGAAATATCCAACTTTTTCTCTTCCCTTACCATGTCAAACACTTCTTCGTTGTATTCACTCTCATATTCCATATTTTACCTATCATTCTCATTGAAATTATCCAACGTACACTAATTTCATTCCTCGAATATTATGCTTCGGAATCATGCGACCATCTCTTATTTTCACCAATACTTCTTATGATATCGTAATTCTTCTTCCATGTTCTTCCCACTCCAAATTCAAAATACTTGAACTACTAAAATAGTACACGATTGAAATAAGTGAACTGCAACATTTCCTGTAAGTTATACTCCTATCTGTATACATTTCACTCGTAATGGAAACGTTTTCCATATCAATCCAATCAATATCCAAATCCAATATCCAAATATGAACGTTAAAAAAGAATATCAATGCTTTTTTAACGTTCATATTTATTGAAAATCATCTCACTTCTATTTTATTAACATAACCGCCATCTTATTTTTCTTGCATAAATCATGGCACACGTCAACATTGAATTAAATTTCTGACTGACTGGTTAAACAAAACTTTATCATGAGTATACTGTACGGAATTCATTAGATACCATTCAACAAATACCGCAGTGTTACAGTACCTAGCTCTTATTATCTTTGCTTCCCTCGTGTGCGTCCATTTTTAAGCTAATATACCTCATATTTTTGCCATAAAGTTCATTGCATATTCTTGTCAACTTCTATCAATCTCTTTAAGTTCCATTTCAATACATTTCCTGACTGATCTGATAAAGTAGGCATCGCTTTTCATTCCTTCCAGGAAAATCTTATTTATTAGCCTTTTTTCTGTCATTAAAAATCTTCAAAAGAGAATGTTGCTCTTTCCGCCGCGTTTCTTTCTACCGATGTTTTCTAACCTTGGTTTATTATTTTAATTTTCCCACCGTTCACCACCTCAATTCCTTGTTCTTTTTTGTCCATGTTTCCTCTTTCATCTTCCAATCAGCTCCCTGCGATCCGCAACTCTCAAACACCTTTCGTATTTATTCCTTTGTTTCCTCCGATACCATTTTTATCAAATTTCAAAAGATGTTTTTGTATCTAATAATACATCGTCTGATAAGTTAAATCGGGACAAAATTCTGTTAAAAAAATCGGAAAAATCTACATGGCAAAAGATTAATACTTATTCTGGAGAGAAGATGGCTGTGATCAGAGAGGGTGAAGGTAGAGGAGTAGCTAAAATAAAGAATGGAGTTAGGCGGGGATGTTCAATATCGCCCTTGATCTTTAATGTATACAGCGAGAAGGCAATAAACGAGACGAAGATAAAGATAAAAGGCTGTGTATGGTTTCACAAAGTATGGATTAGCATGGTTTGAATCGCGAGTGAATGTAGTCATATTTGCAGTGAAGAAGGAATACCTAAAAAGGATGCTATACACTTTTGGGAAAGGGATAAAAAATTACAATCTCAGCGTAAACAACAATTGAAACGATGATAATCATCAGCATAGAAGTAAGGAAGGTAATCATGGAGACTTACATCCAAAAAGGCAAACTAGTCGGGTCAAGTGATGATGGATAACGTAATAAAAGTTCGTAAGGATTTAGACTCAATGGAGTTTACCATTCTATTGCTGAAACGTACATGTAGGTGTCAGAATTAATAAGGAAGTTAATTAGAAGCACACGAGAATGCAATACTACGGGAGGTCACTGGAAATAAAACGAGGAGACCGAACGACAAAAGAAGTAGTACTTCGAAGAGTGGGTGAAAAGAGTAACTCATGGAAAATATATTAGAAAATAAGGGGTAAATTAGTTTTACCGAAACTGAAATGCTACAGTTAGTTAATAGATCACCCGCATGGAATTGTCTCCAGAAGGGTAGCTTTGTGCATGGAAGGAAAGGATGGATTATGAAAATCGGGTCTTGAAATACATCTGCGAGAAGAATTAGGAAAGGAAACTTAATTATATTTAATAATTACATTTCAAATCAGCGTACACCATATTTGTTCCTGCAGTTGTGTAGCATATTTAATACGTTCTAAGCGAAGGTTTTTTTAAAAAGGGCTAATTTTCAAATTATTTACATCCATATTTCATATTTTTTACCGAAACTGTGATTTCTTGTGAACCAAGAATTCACCGAAAGCCCAGGAAAAGGAACTTCCGCCCGCTGAGCATGTGAATATCAACTAAGTTGCACCATGGCTTACAATTGGTGCCCGGTGAACTCTACCCTCTCCTGTCAAACTAGTATGAGATACTGGCTAGTGTCGTGTTTTCGTGGTTGATGGTCAAAAAAATACAATAAATAAATTGGAAAAAGGTTTTGCACTTGGGGAAGGGCTCAGGGACTGCATTCACGTCTGTCTTTAATTAATAATTTTGTGCTAATATTTTACCACTTTTCTCCCCCTTTCCCCTGTCCGGCCTACCATTCCCGTCTTCCTCAACATTGTTGCTTACGTGCGTCGGCGAGACAAAGGGGACTCAAAAGCTCACAGGAGGATTTCGTGAGGCGCTACCTCCTCGAAAGCACATCGGTGGGTACGCCAGTCATTTGATGCGATTGTGTCCAAAGGCGGCAGGTATGTCATGCGAGAGCATGATATACCTGCCCAAGGACCTTATGTGTCGACTGTTATGGAACTGTCCGATCGCAGTTACCTGATTAGACGACTTATGTTGCGAAGTGATATTATATTGGTAATAGAAGTACTTAAAAATTCATTTCTGCAAAGTTTATAACAGATTTTAAAAAGAAAACTGCAAGATTGAGTATCGAGTCAGCGGTAAATTCATTTATTTACTAGTAAGTAGTGGGTCTCGGTGGTCCAGGAGTAGAACGTTGGACTACTGACCAGAGGGCCCGGGTTCAATTCCCGGGCAAGGCTCTCTGGCCACCCTCAGCTCTACCCAAGCTATGTGATTTTTCGGATACCAGATTTTTCTGGGAAACCATAACTGGCACAGGGAAAGGAACTGGCATCCCTACCCTGATGTGTCAATTTCACACGCCGTTGGGCTTAATACTGAGGGAACTACCATGACCTACCTTCGGAGTTTTTTACTAGTAAGTATTCAGCCTTAGGAATTCCTTTTTCGTAATCGCAAATAATGGAAAGTATTAATTTATAAGAGATGTGAATACATTTGTTTTTTAATTTGCACAAGGGTAGGGTAGAATTTAAAACTAAGCTAACAAACCTGATGAATTTAATTATTTCTGTAAACTAAATCTTTATGTCACAGTTATTCAAAAAGAGTACTTATGACGTTGGACGCTTCTTATCAACCGTCAAAAACTAGCAAAAAGGATTCTGAGTCTAACCAGATTCCTACCGACATTGAGGTTCCGTCACAAAATGTATGTAGCTTAGTAGTCCTTGCCACTACCGATCTTTTGGAAGTACTCTTTATGAACCAATTTTCATGGATTATATTTCTAGAAAGAACAGCCTTTTCTTGTAACTTGAACAAATGAAGATAAAATAACGGCGTGTCTCAATCACATTCTTGCAATACGCAATTTATCCTCTCCCGTTTAATCTTTATTATTTTGGTGAACACGGCTAATTCAGTCTAAATAAAATAATCAGTAAATCCAAATCCACCTGCTTACAAAATACAGTAACAAAAAAATTTGAAATGAAGCATTTTTATATGCCACTTACAAGCTACCGAGGGCATATAAATCAAAAAAGTCTTTGGTGCAAACATTTCCGCAAAATTCAAATCACGTGGTAAATATTAGAAAATATCCTAGCTATAATAATTTATATTGAAATCAAATTTCATTTCCGTAACTAACAAGTTAAGATTATATTCCCCGCCATATTTATTAGTTGTACTTTTTAACCTATACGTGTTATGTTATAGAACCTATCACAGTGTTCACAGGTAAGATATTGTTCCTGGTAGAGAATGTCGTTATGTTAAAATTATTTCTGGTAAAATAAATTTGAAAAATTATGCTGTGAATTCACAATGACGACGCACCCCTAAATGCCGTAATTAGGAGATCACAACATCTGTTGATAAAATCGTATGTGTTATTTACGAGCTACAATTTTAACAAATATTTGAAGGGCCGTATCAATTTAAATAGCACAATTAGCAATGTAATTTCATTATTGGTGAATAATTAGGGCGTCAAATAGCGAGACAAAGTTCAAGTGACTCATCAGTAGTGCAATATTTAGGTTCATACGTAGGGGACAGAACCTCTTCATCTCCCCCTTTTGTTAGTACCGGAGTAAAATGTATATTCTGGCGCAATTACATTTTTTATTTTTTTTTAGTAATCTGGATAACGGAGTTATACTTCCAAATTCAGATATCATTCAATTTTGTGTAATTCTGTACCCTCGTGTTTTTGTGAAATCACTTGTTGTTACTTATTTCATGACTCACTACATCTCCCCGGATGACATTCTGCTACCTAGCTGCTAAGCACCCGCTCACTGCCCAAGAGAGCTGCTGCACACACGCCAACGAGCATTTGGATGTGGTTTAATGCAGAGACGTTTATTTACAGCGGTTACCGCATGTAATTGTACAGAGCCTCATTAATTACTCTTGTTGTGTAAATCAATTTTTCTTTCCGTGTTTGCGGGATCAATTAAAATTCTGTCACTAAGAATTAAGTAGATATATTACTTTCATGTCACCAATATTTTATATGCATAATATGCCATTTCTTAAGGGAAATATAAATATCCTGAATCTTTTTGATTTTAGTATTTACCTTAAGTACTTTCTCTGTTACATAAGTGGTGAAATAACTTTCATATCGGGAAGTCCTCCAGTTCTGAAACAATCTTACAAGCACTTTTAAAATCTGAGGGCTAATCAGATAAATTAGTGTAGCATAGTAATCTTATATCGACGCATGAGATTCAATAATTTCGTTATAAGGCGTGCTCGTTTAACGACAATTAAATCTTTGATGATACTCAAAACTGTGGTATATATTTTCAAAATGGTTTGATTTCAATGGCTACAGGCTTTGCCTATTAAGTAATATCACTTACTGGCTATTAATATGAATGAATAAAACATATAATCATCGACATTATTATTCAAAATCGTTTATGAACTTTCAATGGAGAATTAAATATAATAACTCAGACGTTAATCATAAGAGACCAATCCAGACCTGTCGCAGACCTATTGATTAATTAATAATTTTTTACTTTGAACTTTCAGCCATTATGTATACATAATAAATTCACAATTATTAACTCAATTGTATATTTTTAAATGCGCATTCAACATATTTCAAATTGGAATCTTAACTAAATCACGATAATTATTAAAAACTCTACCATTGCTCTCAGACGCATCGATTGAAAAACGCATTGATTACAATAATTTTATGCCAGTCACTTGCTAAAATAAACGCGCCATCTTGAATTCCCTTCCTTCTCTGTACCCACCTGTAAATATAACGGTGAATATTCAATAAATAAAATTGTACTTACAGTAAAGTTGAGCTGTAATCCCATTGTTAACTTCATGTTGTTTTTTCTCGAGCTCTAGATGTTGACGCTGGTAATATGATCTGCGACGACTTTTGGTAGCAGCCCGAAGTCCCCTCCGCCGGTATGGGATGTCCTCGCTTGTCTCTCATTAGAGCAGATAACATTCAGAAATGGCGGTTCTGGTGAAGGAAATGAAACATCATAGCTCGCAAGGGTCGATGGGAAGAAAAAAAGAGAGACGTTCCAAATTCGAAAAAGATCAGCCTACCTGTTATAGGCTTTCATGGAGACGACATCCAACAGTCTCGCGACAGTTTCTCATGGTGAGCGGAGTCTCCAGCTGTGTCTGCAACACGGAAGTCATCTGTCTTTTCCTTCCAGTGTTCATATTTAATGTGTTGTTGCAAAAACTTCGCCTTGTTGGTTCATAAATCCATAATTGGATTTACTATTTCTCGCAGTTAAAAAGTTTTTCTTTTCCAAGTGTTTCCGCTTATACGGATGGTGTTTGTTGGTGATAAATATTTGCCAGCTCTCGAGCAGAGTGTTACAAGACTCTTCTCAAGATATATCTGCATTCGATGTCTTTTAAAATCGACAGTGACAACAAGTTTATAGCAAAACTACTCGTTGAAAGTTAGTTGTTCGAAACATTCAAGAAAGTTGAATAACGTAGTGCGTGTACGAGTATGTATCTCGTATTTATTCAGCCGTCGTGGTTCTGTGAATCGTGTGCTAGTCACTGTTTAATTTTAAGTAGTTTTATTATGGGAGAAGTGGCAACTTTTGAAATCAAATGGGTTTCTCTCGGTGACTTCAAGTGGAAGACTGAAGAACAGACGAAGAGGAAAGTGCTTGTGCTTCATTATGTTATTGTATACTTGAAATTCAAGATGGCTGCCAATTGTGTTGATGTCTTATTATTTGGGTAAGCATAGTAATTACCGATTTCAATTATATATTACCTGAAAATTGAACATTAAAGGATAAATTTAATATAACGGCTAGTTTCGTATGGCAATAAGTCCAATTCTTGGAAAAAAGTGATTTTATGTGTCTGTATTTTCCGAATTCCGGTTTGTATTTAGTGTTTATCAGAGATTTCAATTCGTAGGAGTATATCTACACCAGCGAATGTAGGTACATGATATCAAAACCAAAGTTAGTGCAACCAAATTCCCTTTTCGTAGAAAACGAATATCTAGCGATGGTGAAAATTCATCATTGATGAGAATGTATTTTAACGATAATCTGAAATAATATCTTTGGCATTCAAACTTATTTCGTTTTTGATATGAAGTTTCGAGCGTGATTCCAACGGTTAAAACATACCTTTACAGCTGTTAACTTTTACACCAGTAAAACTAAAGAGAGGTATTTGCTATAAATATTATGTTTGTCAATTAATTTGCAGTACGCACGACAGTCGGAAGTGTTTCTTACATTGGATGGTGTTAAATGTGTAATTTGCAAGATAATAATTTTAGCTCTTATTTTTTCTGAAAGATTTCTTGCTTCCTGAATTGTGGGGTGTTTTAAGGTCGACATAATAGTACAGTAGAAACATAATTACTCAAAACAATCCACTTCTGGATTGTTTTCACTAATTAATATAAGCTAATTGTAATTGGGCTGGCATGTAAAATTCGAGATGGATTTTGAGGTATTAAAATTATTAATAATAATTTTACACTAATTAAATAAATGCAGTAAAAACTAAACAGCAAAAATAATTTTACACTTTAGTTGACGTTAAAGTTATTATGAAATTGATTTAGATATATTTTCCAGGACACTTGGGAAGTAAACTATGGTTAAAATTATTGATTCCTTGAGAAAATTGTTTGTAGAAAATATTTTGTATCCCATTATAAAAAAAGAGTGAGCGAATTTATTATATTTTAAAATAAATGACAGACATATGAAACTGTACATTTGAAAATATTTTGGCGCATTTTTTAAATTATATATATATATATATGTTTATGTTGACTGAACGTTAAAAATAAAATGGCTATTTTCTGTCACGGAAAGTGCTGTCTTCAAATTGTTTCGCATTCATTTATTTTGTCTGGATTGTTAATTTTTATGATACTATTATTCTGTGTATGTTTTGAAAATATCATGCAATCAATTTCAATAAGACTTGAAAAAATCTCGATTTTTAACTTTGAAAACATTCCTTCACACGGTAGCGGTGGCCTAGTCGGCAGAACGTTCGGGTATTGATCGCAATGCTCAGGATGGAAGTGATTCGATGGTGTTAGACAGCCCAGCTATGAGAGTTTTTGAGAACAAGATCTTAGTAACCTTCAGGTGCCACAGAAGAAGGGACTGATCTGCGATCCTCGCTTGTGGATTTCAAACAAAGGCCGTGGTACGGAAGAAATCTAACTTAAAACCAACCTTTGCGGGGCTTCTGGGTTGAGTACTCCAGTAATGGACGCTGACTTGGCAAGTAGGTGAGTTGCTTTACCGTTACATTACATCCCTTGTTTAAGACTTACAACCCAAAGTCCTGTTGGTAGAAATGGAACTTTTTTTAATAATATCTCTAGGTTAGGTCATGTGATATCTTTCAACCAACATTTCCTTTCGGGCATTAGTTTTTCATTGAAGGGTGGATCTCATTTTACTTCCCGGAAACAATTTTTTTAAGCCCAGTTTCCATTCCGTTAGAAAGTCATGGTTTCGATGAACAACCAATGAGCAGCATGGATTAAATTTGATCAGAGTGATGTAGCTGGTTGGGTTTTCATTTTTTAAGAAAGCTAAGCTAAAGAAATGTTCACCCTCGGATTTAGTCGTTTTTCCCAAGAAACTGTTTTCAAGGAAAAGGTTTTTTCGTTCTCTAGGGTGGAGGGAGTTCGTTCTAAATTTAGAATTCAGGCAGTGCCACACGAATGTAAATCAACGTTGTGGAATGTCAAGTTTTGTTAAAACTTTGATTCAACAGCAAGCTGGTAGGTTTATGTTCATGTGTAATACTTTTACTAAAAAATATTATTACAGATTAAAACATTTCTCACACAAGTATGCCATAGCGTTTCTTGATGAGACCAGTTTCTTGAAGAGTCCTAATTACAACTTCGAATAAACGTTGAAAAAGCGAAGTATAGTCACCATTTGCACTTCATCCTTTGTTTAGGACTCTCAGGCATGCAAAATGAGTATTTTATTATATCCATCCACAATAAACCAGCTTATGACACATGATTCTTCTCGGCGCTGGTCGATCTGTGAGTAGCGGGAGTAGTAAGGGCTTTTTTAACTATGAAATATTATAGTGAGATTAAAAGTGGTTCCTGGTAATTAATTAGGTAAAGTAATAGTTAATAAGGTCAATATTTAGATATACTTCATCGTTTTGTTGTTGAAAAACCTCGTCCCTCTATTGTCCACTGGATGATCGTGAAAGAGAGGTCACTAGTTTCGTTCTGGCATCGGTTATTTTAGCGATCCGAGAGACATGGGTTTCTCTCTGCGCCCTGCAACCTCCTGTCTCTCAATGACCTGTAGCGTCTGGAAAGTTGACCGATTTCCAGTGTTCATTTGATTTACAAGATTATACATTCGTTGTGTCACAAGGGAGACCTCATTCTGAATATGAAGTGAATAGTTAAGTTACATGGTGGATTTTTGATATTTTTACTTCTTCGCTTTATGGCCGGTCAACGATCTGAAGAAAGCAGAAATGGGGAACCAAAATCATAGTCAAAGCTTTACTCTGAAATTTTCTGAGGTTGAAAACAATTCAGAAAACCCACGCATTTGTATATATTATAAACACAGTAATAACACACTAATGTTCCTTGAGGTAAAACATGAGAAATTTCCATGAGACATGACCACAAAGGTATGTTTTAGGAAGAAGTTTAAAAAAGCTAAACTTTCACGAAAGCGCGACAAAACGGCAAGTATGCAACAGCAGACCATGAATGATGGTTGAAATATGGCAGTGCACCCGAAACGTGGCAAGCATGATACCACAACAGCCCGTTGTTTGGATTGATTTGGCATGTAACCCGTTTTCTGATTTTTGTATGAATTTTAATCAACCAATAAAACTGCAATGGGCATGCGGATCCTCATCATAGTGGTGCGTATGAAATCATATTGAACCTTGAATCTGAAAGAAAATCTAATTGACATTCACAGCACATGTCCATTAACAAGGCGGGATTAAAACCAATATTCTCTGGTTTTGAAGGCCTGAGGCTATAACTGAGGCTCAGAGGTCCTAATCTTACCTCGAGAAAAATAGTTATTTGTGATTAATTTCTCTAATGCTTGTCTAAATTAGTTTACACACCCATTTTCGAAAGCAATTACCGGTCAATTGTTATCGCCCACTGGGTCGTGTATTCGTTCGCCTCTCTGAATGGCCGTGGAGTAATACGTTTTCAAGCATTAACGTGGAAAATAGTAACATTGATTCTCTACCATTGATAAATTAGGGGACAATCATTGATGCATCCTTATCACGAGATGTACCTCATTTGTGTTTTCACAATTACCATATTTCGTGACTTCAGCTGCCCTAAACTCGTTGGTGACCGTAGAGCGGCTTTACATGTGAGTAGTGGTAGTTGTAGTAATTTTAGGGGAGGCGACCGACAGCTATGGCCATTTGAGCCATTAATTAAGGTTGGGAAACGAGGAAGGGCGGAGAGAAAACCGGCTTCAACATTAGCCTACTCTTACGATCTCTACTATACGTACTACGCCAAGGGGTCCGCAGCTTAACGTCTCATCCGACGGACGACGTAATCCCTAAAAATGCTCTCCATAAAGCACCTCAAGTAGTAAGTTAGCCACCGCACCATCCCGATCTCCCTTGACATGGGATCGAGGAATTATAATAGGATTGATAGGCAATAGTGCGCTTGATGATAAGTCATTGAATTGAATATCATCCATCTCACTGAAGTCCTCCTCATTCACGAGCATTCACCGTGAATGCTTCGCATTATGAAATACCAGAGGACATGGTGGTTCTTGTTAGCCCCAGAATATGTTGTCACATAAATGTCCCAAGTACTCCATATTTTTGGTTCTAATGTCGACAATTCATTATTACGTATTATTCTCGAAGCTTATTGCACTGAAGAATATTGTGAGAATAATTGTCAAGAATATCCATTTAAAAAATTGATATAAACGTTTATTAATGTGAAAAACTACATATTATTGGAAAATTAGTATTTTTTAATCCTTTTTTCCATTTTGATACTTAGCGACTTCTTTTATTCTCAACAAAATACACGTAATACTTGCATTGGAATTTGAAAATCATTTAACTATTCAAGTTTAATTTATTTAGGTGATCAAATACTGTACCAAATATGTAATGAAATACTTCCCCAAGCATGGTTGGAAATAATTCACTGATTCAATAATGCAATGGACTTTTGGTGCGCTCAAGTGAGATTACACCGGTATTCTTAACCTTTTGGGTTCACATCAATTCGTTGATCTGTGGGGGCGATAACATTAAAACTTTGAATTAAATACTGGAAATTATTTTTGCCAAAATATCCACTAGAGAGAGGGGTCGTGGTAGTCCAGGAGTAGAGCGTTGGACTACTGACCAGAGGGACGGGTTCGATACCCGGGCTAGCCTGGGCACCCTCAGCTCCACCCAAAGCTTCGTGATTTTTTTGGTTACCAGGTCTTCCTGAGAAACCTTCCTGACGCAGGGAAAAGAACTGGCTCTTCTACCCTGATGTGTGAATTTCACAAACCATCGGGCTTAGTACTGGGTGAACTCTACCATCTCACCTACCAAACCGACCCCAGGGTTGATTACTCTGTTTATGTTTTTTTTTATCCGCTAGAGAGGTTTGGCATAAATATACCATAACATATTTTTTAGGCTAATATCGAATGCTTATTTGCTTGCTTGTAATATCGATTGAAGGCTAAGCTAAATATTAAAATAGGCGGGGAAAAAATAGAGCAGGTAGAACAGTTTACATATCTCGGAAGTGTTTTGGACCAATACGGGCAAAGTGTAGGGACGTAAGGAGAAGAATTGCGCTAGGCAAGGAGGCTTTCTCAAGGAGGAGAGAGTTGATGATGGGGACGTTGAGTAGGGATGTTAAGACAAGACTCGTAAAAACTCTGATATGGAGCGTAGCTATGTACGGCGCGGAAACGTGGTCACTGAAGCAGGAGGATAGACGTAGATTGGAGGCTTTTGAAATGTGGGTGTGGAGAAGAATGGAGAAGGTGAAATGGACCGAAAGGAAAACAAGTGAGGAAGTACTGGAGATGGTGGGTGAGGAGAGGGGTTTTTTGAGAGAAATCCTATGGAGGCAGGAAAAATGGATGAAAGGCGTATTGAGCGGTAGTGGAATGTTGAAGAAGGTAATAGAGGGGAGAATGTTGGGCAAGCGAGGAAAGGGCAGGAACAGGATAGAGATGTTGGATGGGATGAAGGGCGGAAAGAAGTACACAGATATGAAGAGGGACCTGATGTAGATTAGGTTCCCTTGATTGGGTTTTGTTTGGAGTTACAAAATGTTTATTTGATAGTTGTGCCCATCCAAAAACCTACCTTAACGGGTAGATTACCTTAAAAAAATATCCATTGAATATGATATTGTTTTGATTAAGTGTTATAGCGCCAAAGAGTAGTACGATACATATTTTAGAATTATAAGTTTTTAGCAAAAATATCTAAACCACTGGAGGAAGTGAAAGATATTAGGTTTTGAAATAAAATGTGTAACTTCTTTTCATTACTTTTCCCACTCGAAAGGCAATGGAGTGCATAGTATGAGCAATGTCGTATATTTGTAGAGTAAGGAATAAATTCATGAGTTTTTTATTTTACTTTTTTTACTTTATAGCTCACAGCTGTGCAAAGGGATAACTGTTAGGGTCTTTACATTTTTACCTACCCCCGAAATTTTTATTATTCAAGTATTGTTCTTTCTACATGCTTACTTTGCTCGCTCGTTGTCTTTGCTGGTTAATTGTTTATGTGTCTACTTCCATATTTGATTTTCTCTTCTCGAATTCCTGGGTTCCAAATAATTTTCAGAAATACCGTTCCTATTGTTTCTCCTGAAACCCTTTTTGAGACATTCCCTCCATTGTCCTCGATCCTCACTTAAAGCTTGATCCCCTCATTCTCACTTTTTTCAATTCATATTCTCACATTGCAATTTTTAAGATTTAAATTAACCGGTTACAGTCACGAAGTGTGTGTCCGAACGTGCAGTCACCATTGAAAATTCTGATTCTGAATTTTTCTATTTTTTTGAATTGCTGCGTGTCTGCAATTAAATTTATTTCTACGGTTTACTTTTCTGGTCCAATAGCCAACTTCCTGGATTTCCTATAATGATTTTGTATGTTTTGTATGTTTAATGTGTGTTTTAACACGGCGTCAATTGTTATTGCTCCCATGTGCCCGAAAATCTCGAATGTTTTTCCCACCACTGTTATTTATCATTTTAAATTATGCTCCTTGAAGTCACTATAATTTCCTCCAAAATGATTTCAGAGGTGTACATTGAGCTTATGCATTATTAGCCTTGGCATTTTCGTCAGCCAGGATCCTTCGAGATGTAAGCTTATTGTTCTTAAGGACTCCAACATGAGTTAATACACGGGAAAGATTCACCCCCACCTTTTGTATGGTAATAAACAACTAAATATTACTACAGCTTTCTTCCAGATAGTGTTCCTGATTTTTTGTTTGACAATTAGGCCAGATAATGTAAATATTGAAACTAAATCAACCCTGCAAGAAATATATTTTTCTTTGGATTAGATTTAATTAAGTTGACGGTCAATATGTGCGGTTTCTTTAACCTCTGTTAACCGTTAATGCGCATAGTTCTCTCTTAATTTGGCTTTGCCAGAAAACTGAGTGGGGAACAACGAGGTAACATCAATAATCATTAATGTGCATGCATATTTGCCAATACAATTCGATTAATTTATTTGCATTCCATGCCAATTACCTTTAATAACTTTTAATATCTGTGATTTGTATAATTTTCCATTATTTGGAATTGAACCCTTATTTGATTTCCCTTCATGTACACGAACTAATATTATAAGCTACATTAAGCAGCGTATACTTAGTACAATTAAAAGGAAATGCGATGTTTTTACTTAGAGAGAAATAATTGTACTCGATAATGAAAAACATGTGATTAGTACAGACTTTTTGTGGGAAAATTCCTTCATTTGTATACATCAAGTATACCCTGATTATTTGTTGCACTATTTTTTGTACATTTCATCCATAAATATCTTATAAGGTAAAGACGGTTACATCGGATTATACTTACTGTTTGGCTGGCATATCTCTCAGCATGAGTAGAAAACACGCCAGAAAATAAGCTATTTATAGCATTGCAAATTTTGCAAGCAATGAATTTTGCTGAGGATAGTATTTTTTTGGAAACCATAATATATTTCTCACATTCTTTGACCCACAAACCAAATATTTAGCACTAATGAGTAATATATGAATCCTCTTACCTCCTTTTCTTTCACTTCACATTAAAAAAAAGAATGTGCACATAAAAACAACCGTTTAACCTATCTGAATACACCCTTATTAAAACAAATTATCACCAAAGTGTAGTCATCCCGTGGTGGTCATCATGATCTAGATTCTAGGATCCCTCCTAAAGTAAGTGAAACTCTCGCGCCAAATATATAATTTTTCTTAAATACAAAACTGATCATGAAATAAACAACTTTATGATATAAATGATCGTCATAAACCTATATTATTCCACTCCAATCCTGGCTTTGGTACTCGTCTAAACTGTTGTCTTATTGCGACGCAAGGAGTTGGGCTTGAAGTTTGGCAATAATCTTTGAAAACATATATCTTAAACTGGAAAAGGAAGTGCTTTTCGACATAAAGAAGCAGCTCCATAAAATAATCCCTCAAAACATTACAGTGGGCAATTGTTTGTATTCACATGATAGTTTTGATGGTCTTATAACCAAATATTTCCGTTGCTCCCGCTCTATCCGTCGCAATTTGCTGACGTGTTCTTCTATGTCATGTGACTTATTTCTCACGCCTAAGAATGAGTCACTTATATCTTGGGATTGGTTGCAATGAAGAATCGTCTTTCTAAGTCATCGCCTTATTGACTGGAAGTATGTCATTTGTTAAGTTTCATGAACTCGGAGGAGAACGAAAAAAAACATCCCAGTGGGAAAACAGTCCGCATATTACCCGGGATTAATGACGTTAGTGAGCCGGACATATTGAGAATTTCATGACAGTGGTGCTGCTGACACTGGATGGCGAATTGGAGTTTTGGGAACCCGGATGAACGATTTGGCAATTATATTACCACATTACCGTATGCGTGCTTTTAATAAAATAAAATACATTGTTTTAAAAATTTAAATAGAATATGGATGGTACAGTTGTATGCATAATTTTCAAAAGAGGTTAATTCTTAAGCCTCTAAAATGCTATAGGCAAGCGCCTAGAGTCAGCCCCTTACACGTCGCTGGTTCATGTCGTCCGCATCACCCACAAGCGTTCGAAAACGATTCTTGGTGCCGCCACCTTTCCACTTCTGAGATAACGGTAGATGTTCTCACGAAATAGAATTTTGGCAAGACCACTGTAATTCCTCGAGATTGGGATATACTGTACTCGAAATTGCATAGCACTCATTTTCCAAGGTTCAACTTCAACTTTGAATTGCAGAAAGATATTCGCAAAAAATGTCATGGAGGAAATTACAATTCGTTTTCACCATTTCATTTGAGGGAATTCGCAAATATTCTGCGTTTTGGAGTTGGTTTCTTCCATTCTCCTCATATCATATTTTAAAAGAGGTTATTCACTTTCCGAGTAAACGGGAAGAAAATTTTTTGCAAGCTAGTTTGGCGAATCTTTACGGTGGTGAGCCACTTCGCGTTAGGGTGGCGATGGTGGCGCTCTCTCTTGGGCTTCGGTTGAGTCATGTGGCTCGCCGCCGGCGATGTAGTCTCCACCGTGCGCGGATCGGGAGAACTACCCACTCACACGCAATCCACCCCATCCCCACCCCATTCTTCCCGCCACACGTAACATGCTCCCAACTTTTGTTACGAGCCAGAGCCACCCAGAGCCACCTACTCGGACAAACGGCGAGTCTTTTCGAAATTACGTATTCGTAATTCTTGCATTATATTCTGACCACCCCACCTGTTTCGTTGTTGGTGAGCAACTAATGTAATGCAGGTCATCTTCTTGGGCGATTTCAAATATTTTAAGGGATAAATGTATGTATTGCCATTAACTTCTATCTGGGAATTTTGTAGTCCAACTACTCTTTAGGCGAAGCCGATTTCCTCGGTGCATAGCCGAATGATAATGCGTGTTTCACAACTTCATATTAGTTCCGCTTACTTGGGTAGTCCATGTGTCAAATACTATTAAAGATACTGTCACTGTTGATGACCTATTGAGTACGGTGTCAGTATCAATAATTTAACATACCGTTAAGGTTGCATAGAGAGCGAATACTTGAAACAATTGAAAACGGTAATATTTTTAATTACCTCTAACTTGCATCCAACGACTTAAAAAAAACCATAAACACCGTAATCAACCCTAAGGTCTGTTTGGTAGATTTTGATAAAGTTCACCCAATACAAACCCTTATGGCGTGTGAAATGCATACATCAGGGTAGGGGGGCAGTTCCTTTCCCTGTGCCGGTTATGGTTTCCCCGGAAGATCTGGTAGCGGAAAAATCACATTGCTTGGGTGGAGATGCCCAGAACGTAGTCCCTCCAACGTAGTAGTCCACCGCTCTACCCCTGGACTAGAGCGACCCACTTGCAGTGGTTTTATACTTCTTAATTTTACTCAACCTACATAACTATTAAGTTGGGAGAAAGCAGTATCGCTTATTGTTTCCAGTGAATAAATTATAAAATATTACCCAATTTCATCCGTTTCAGTTAAGTTGGCCCCAATGTCCGATCGTGTTACAGAAATGGGGGAAATGGGTATATGAATCTAATGTTTGCACAATGAGTTAGATTTATAAAGAAAGGCCAATAATGCTACTAAAGCTGAAAGGTTCATTCATTTCCGTGACGCAAAGTGGAGTAGGATTGTTTTTAAATTTCCTGATCCACTGGATCGGATGAAAAGTGTAAACCATGGCCAAATGCTTAAAGAAGAGGAAAGGAAACCTCCGAAGACTTATGTTTAAATATACCGGCGGTGCCTCCTCACGGGACCGGCTTGTCATTTGCGTGGGCTCGATGGAATTTCTGAACGAACGTTCTTCATGCGCTCGAAAATTCCTCTTCGTCTCAAGGCTGCGTTTGCGTAATTGCAGAATTTGTGCTGATCCAAGGAAGTCAGGAGAAACGAGAGGTTCACTCTGCGCGTTATATCGAAAGGAATGGAGGACTTGGGCTGATTAACGTTGGTCGAAATCCCTGTGTCGCATTGTGGAAATATTTTCTTCTCTACGTTATTTGGAAGAAAGTTGAATTGCATGTACAAGTGTTGCTCAAATTATTCTAGTTGGTTTTGGACTGTTTCAAACACCTCAGAGTGCTATTGGACAAAGTCCGTTTGTTTAAGTGAAATTTTCCGAACAATTTGTACATATCGACAAAAGAATTTTTGGTTCTCAATTATTTTTTAAACAAAAGTGAGATATTTCGTATTTCGTCATTAGATGGAAATACTAAAATAAAATCTAAGTGCATAATAATTTAGAGTATTTTGTAAAATAGGATTATTACTTAAAAATGGATTCCGTCATTTTTAATCCTAATTCTAATAGTTTCTCACCCATGATAGTTATTCTATTCTCATTTGAAGAAATTTGGAAACATGCTATATCTAGTAAGATCTGGTGCTTTCCCGGCGTATTTGCTTCATGAAGGATTTTCGGGTCTTCCACCGGGTCACCCCTGACCCCTGACTGGAAGACCCGAGAATCCTTCACGAAGGTATGCTATATCTACGAGCTCTCGTAGATTGGTAGTGCCTCTTAACATTATTAGCCTTTGCCAATTTACCATTTATTGATATTATGTCCTGCTATGTATTATTTTATGAAAATAGCCAATGGATTAAAAGTATATTTTCATAGATCTTCAAATTTGAAAAATACGTATTTTTATGCAAATGTTTCACTCATAATGCACGTTTAGCATGCGAGTATATATGACGTAAAGCAATTTTAACCATAATATTAATGTTCATTGAATTGAAATGACGATTATTGAGATTTTTGAGACAATATTGAAAGGAAAAATCCAGAGTAAGACTTACGGTGATGGGAACAAACTTAACAGACGTAAAAGGGAAGACGAATTTGGTTAGTTTAGTGGGTATCTGAGGCAAATTAATTCAGGGATTGATGGCCATCGATAATTGATGAATGACTGAAGTTTCTCCCTTCAATATTTATGTATATTTTTTTAGAAAAACAGGATACATTATGTAGATACGAGTATGTATAGGTGAAGATATCAATAACCAATGCAAAACGTACTCAATTTTAGTCAAACCTATACTATATTAGTCAATCAGCTATACATTCTTGATCTGAGGACGCTACAGGAAAAAATGAAAAAACTGGAAACGCTCAAATAAAGTAAAATTAAATATTATTTTAAAATTCCTGGAATATCATGCTATATACCGTTAACAAAGAAATCCTAAGAAATAAGCCATTGCGCTTCTAAAATACTAATCACCTAGTAATTTTGTAGTAATATCACCATGATGCCGCAAATTTCACAAACATTTTCTTCGGTAATTCATTCATTAGTTTTTGAATCTCAAGATTAGTGTAGCTGTTCATTACGCTAATTTTACTACGGCCGTCCATCCTTCTTAATCCGCTTTTGATTCTTCCACGACCTGAACACATTTTTTCGTGCATTCCGTTTTATTTGGTCTACGGATTAGTTTCTTGGTGTTGTTAAAGTGAATCTACCTTCGGCTTCCTGCTTGATTTCTTCTTAATCTCTTATTCTCTTCCTTAGCTGGCTGGCCTTTCCCTATCATGCATGTAACCTAATTGGATAGATGATAATCTAATCGATAGAAACCACCTCCAATACCACATAATTCTTTCAGTCCTTAAAGAGTACGAAAGTAGAATCAGAGTTTTAACAGATTGAAACAACAGCACTTTGTCAAATTTACACTTTTAGATGTTTGAGCTGGAAACTTAGGAGAATAAAAAATACGTCAAACAGAAGCTCAGTGACCCTGGCAGATCTCTTCACGGTCGTTGGAATTTGTATTCGCCTAGGTTGGTGCGTTGGGCGATCGAGTGCGATGGTTCGGAGGGAGGCGAGGGAGGTTCCGGTAGTCGCCTGGAATGTGGGCGCGTTGGATGCATCATGGAGGCAAAGAGCAGCTTTATCTAATCGCGCCCGAGGCGCGGAAAGGGTTGCTCCGGGGAGATGTTCGACTTCCGGGAAATCCCGGAGGTGACCTCCCCCTCACCCGCCCCGTGCCGCGTCCTCCCACTCCCCCACTCCACGACTATCTTCCTCCCCCTACCACTCCCTCTTCCCTCCTATCTGGTCTGCAACGGAGACTCTGGGGAGCGCGGTAATGAATCAGTTCGTAAGAGTGGCCCCGCACGGCTCACTGGAGATTTTTCCATTCCCACGGGGGATTTTTGAACTTTTCAGGGCTTAACGAATCCCCACTATGTCCTTTCTGAGTGACCTGGACGCTGCACGGTTATCGCCGAAAATTAAATGCTCAGACGAGATTTTTTTCTATCTAGTGGTGAGACCTGGGCACAGCATAAGCAGGATGGGAAACTTAAGAATCATTGGAAATGTGGTGTTACTGGGGAATGATGGAGATTACATGGATTAATGTAATAAGCAATTAAGAAGTTCAAAGAAAGCTGATGGAAACTTCCTAATGAGACAGGATGTCTTAATGAGGACAATCGATGAGAGAAACGAGTCATACCAGCCGGTATTTATTTCTTAGTTCCTCCAATGGTGGCCTCTGTGGGCATTAAGACGGGTTTCATCAGTAGACTTTAAGACTTCACGAATATCAGCTTTTCTGGGGTCTATAGTAAGGGTGGTCCAGAGTTACTGACTAATTCAAACGTTTTAGCTTAAATATTTGTCTTCTCTTGTGAAAAAGCTCAAACAATAACGAGCTCTGCGAGGCCCCGGAGCTGGCCTAGTGCGAAGGTTGCTAATTCAAGTCTTTTGTTCTGGCAAGATGCTATCTTGGGGATGTGATAGTCTGGTGGCTAAGATACTGGGCTACTAAACGAAGTTGAGGCGTCTGGTCGCATTCAGGTTTACCGAAATTGCGTTGTTACGATACGTATCGGATCTTCCCGGGAAACCACAGGCGGAAGCACAGGAAAAGGCATTGATCCCTTCCGTGTTCCATGTTGGGTGTTCTACGCTTTTAATGTGTGAATTTCACACTCGATGGGGTCTGCGTTAGATGAGTTTTACCCTCATGTACCAAACTTTAATCCAACCTTTAGGTTGATTATTGTGGTTGGTGAGATTGAATGTTAGTGTTGTGTAGCATGGGGTCCGTTGTAGAGAGAAAATCAACCGCGGTCCTTCGAAGAATAAAAAAATAATTGCTTTACCAAAACAACAAATATATGAATGACTCTCTGCTTTAAGTGCGAAGATAAAAAATATTATTCTCTCTTCTTCTCTGAATGGTTATCGTTTCAGCTTCCCGTTTGGGTATAAGGATAAGAATAATGTTTTTCTTTTATTCCAGATGAAATAATAGCAAAAGAGTCAGGTTAAAAGAAAATCAACTAAAGCAGCAAACTGAGGATTCTCAAATGTCTCCTATAAAGCAATTTAGTAAGACTCTCCCATGTACCTTTTTTGATCCAAGTCATCAAAGGATGATCGTTTGACATCAGTAAACAGATTCAACTTGTTTAGTAATACCTCGTTGGTATTTATATTTTCAAATGTCTACTAAAAATGGGATGATCGATATCATTATTAATATCCATAACAACTGACTTTTAATAATCAAACAACTTTACTTTTCCACATAAACTTGTTTATGTGGCAAAGTAAAGTGGTTTGATTATTAAAAGTCAGTATGAAGATTTTCCACCAAGTTACGCCAGAAACTGTTTTAAATATCCATAACACTTTATTTCCTACGATATAAAAGAAACTATCTATAATTATCACGTTGTAATCATAAAAATGGCCTGTTTTTAATTCTGATATGGATATAATTTTTATTTTTACAATATTTCTATTAGCTTGAATGAATAAAAGGACTCGGCAATTGAGCATAATGAAGTCAAAGGTCTTTGAAATGCAATCGTTATGGAAAATACATTTCTACTAACTATTACGTACATATGCGTATAGAAGAATGAAAACTGCGAGAAAAGACCTCGCAGAACACCAATCAAGGTTCAATATTTATTTTATTAAGAACACAATGCATACATCCACTGTTCTTTATTACCGTACAACTAGTTTCAACGTCTTCTTCAACGTCAACTTAGGTGTCATCATCAGGTGACGACGCCTAAGCGTTGACACTAGTTGTACGATAATAAAGAACAGTGGATGTACACATTGTGTTCTTAATAAAATAAATATTGAACATGAACTTCCACATAGTTGAGCTTAAAACAATAGAAAGCCAATCGAAGTTTCTCAGAATGTTGAATTCACTTTATAATTTTAGTTTCGCGGAATTACATGTTCAGTAATATTTTATTATTTCTCAAACCTCTTCAAGGGTAATTCTAAGATTTTCAGTGAAGTTGTGACTCATTGTCAGCAGATGCGTCAACTGAATGGATTTCATGGATTTATAATCCGTGTTCAACGATTTCATGTGATGTTATCGTTTTTAATCTGTTCATAAAGTCCATTAACGTTCTAAACCAGTAACTTTATCACATGTTCATTTTGCTTACAATTATTCACAGAACAATTTACAAGGTGTTTCTAATGATGAGGCTCATGTACCAGAAGAGGAAGTCCTATTCACAACCTGCCTGGCAGTCACCGGTGTGGTGATTCACATAAATAGATGCGATAGGTTTAAATATTTTGATAATTTGATCCAATATTTTCATCAAAAGCAGTTAGATGAACGTATTCCAACCGTTTGCAGAATCGCCATTGCTCCGCTGCCCTTAACAGCTGTAAGTCGGATTGATGTTTCTACTTCAGCCTTGGCGTTATTTAAAAAATACCATTTTGAGACTTACGTGGATAATAGCATTAGCATGTGGTTCAGACGTTGGGTTTTCGAGGAAGAGGTGGAGTATAGACCAAAGGTTGTATCTTTGGAGATGTATGATAAAAAAGTTGATAAAGAGAGTGACAAGATATGAATGGTTATATATGGTTTGAGAAGAGAGGAAGTTGTTGAGCGGAATTCGAAGAAGGCCGATAAAGTGAGCTGGGAGGAATGATGGAGAGATAATGGGATGTGGAAGGCTGGTAGGCATGAGGTAGTTTGGAGAGAGGGAGAAAGAGAAAAGGTATAAAGGGAGTGGAAAGTGACGTGGAGAGTAGTTGCCCCTTCAATTACACAGCTTGGGTGAGGCTGTAGGTGCCCAGAGGCGTCACCGGGAATGAAAGCCGGGTCCTACGGTCTGTAGCCCAGCGCCCCATGAACTATCACACCCCCTATCACACATTATTCATTACATCGCCACTCATCTTAAATTTATTGACGACTTTGTTTTAGCTAATACACACCACATATGGTGATAATAATAAGAAGCAATACATTTATCAAAACATAATAATAATTTCATCTGAGCCTTGAAGGTTCAATCATCAAAATATACTATGCACATACGTGAGTGGGAGGGTGAGTGGGAGCACGTGAGTGGGTTACAGAGGGTATTATATTAACAACATTTACGCTAATTAATATTATATTGCGTGGATGCAATGAGTAACATTTTAGTATTTCCGAGTAGTACAATCAGTAAGACATTGACGTCGGGTACACGCTCCCATTGGCCCCCATACAAGTGTTCGTGCGTATACAATACCATGTGCTTACGAATAATCGTACTTTCGTACGACATCTTCTGTTCGATCCTAATGGTCGTCAACAAAAAGGCATTTCTTTTGATATTACTTGTTCCGGTTCAACAATTAGTATTCTCTGCGTCGAATACCGAGTATTCGACAAGTATTCCAGACAGTCAAGCCAAACTGAAATGAATCTCTCCTCTAATTTTTATTCCGGTATTTCACCACTACTCGTTGGATGAAGCCAAATTTTTCTTATTGAGTTCAGCAATATTTCCAAAACAATTTCCTCATAGACCACTCGAGACACCAAGCTCTAATAATGTTCGTATCTCCAGAAAGGGACTCGCACTCCTTTTTATTTCTTATATCTAGATTAATGTCCTCATCATTGCCGAATAATAACATATTCCTGTTGATCATAGCATTAAATCTATGATAAAAATGGGAAGTAGCATGAGAAGGCTCTCAATCTGAACTTGAACAAAATAGGAGATTAAGTCCTCAATAACCTCATGCAGGCTTCTTTAAATAGAAGTTAGTGAACCCATTTACTAGTTCCTTGTCAATTCCACACGGTTGCAATTTTTGTGTATTTGTTGTTTGGTGCTCTCATTTAGAAGGTCAGTGGCGAACTGAGAAATGGGGAAAAGCGACATCATTCGTTATATCGGCAGGCACTCCTGCCTCTCTAAGAGACGTAAAACTATCGTTGATGAGGTGCCTGTCTGCCAGTAGTTACCTGTATAACGAGTGTTTTCACTTTTTCCTTATTTTTTGAACAATAGTGACTTTTTATGGGATTATATGTATTTTTTTTATCCCAACGAATTTACGAATTCGTGAATAATCAACCAAGTTCTACACTTGGATACTTTGTCCCATACGACAATAGTTTTTGCCTTCCTAAATTAACGTTCATCTTAGCCTTCCTCTGTCTCGAAAATCTCATGATCTTTGTTTTTATAGTTTATTCTAATTCCATTCCTGTCACACAGCTTTTCTGATGCACTCAGCACCGCTTGTAACGCCTAGGCTGACTGGATATCTAAAACTTGATCGTTCACAAACTTGGCTGATTTTATGAATTCTCCAGTGACCATTATTCCTATCAGTACCTTCCATTTTTTGAGATTAGAACTAACGCTGATCTGAAAAAATCCTCCAGTCAAATTTCACCCCCATGAATGCTACAAATTATCCCATAAAACTCTTTATTCCACGTTTTGCTACACCAATTATGCAGTTACTCAGGAATGTACACCCATAGCCTAATTTGATTGCAATTCTCTTAATTTTTTTCTCCCAATCAAGTGTGCCTGGAGCTAAGCCACAGTCATCAAAGTTGTGTTCTATTTCAATGTCTAACAATGAGATTTCAGACCTAGTGTCTGTAGATATAGATACTTTCTGTATTATTTCCATTTTCTTGAATCTTTCCTGCTTCAGCTAATGATTCCCTCCAATAGCGTATCTTCAAAAGGCTGCACGGACTTCTCCTTCTACCCCCAACAGTGCTTTCACCTTCCTTCACGACATACAAATTTCACCCTCCCTTTGTAATTTTTCCATATTCTGTCAATGCTGCTAGTACAATGGATATGAGGTTGGATTATTTGCCGAATTGGATCGTGTGCAGGGTGTAGAAGCTAGATTCGTAAAATGTTGCTATGGCAAATTGAGTGGCGCATCAACATTATTAGGAGGATCTAGGCTGAAAATGGCTCGCTGAACGAAGTTTAAATTAAAGATTAAATCTCTTTCATCAAATGGATATATGTTTCTTTAGCAATGATGTCGAAAATTTATTATTAGCCCCATCTTACTTCGCCAGGAGAGATCATGTCACTAAAATTAGAGAGATAGATTATTATATCATATAAGATAGAGAGTAGGACCATTAGATTTGATATGCCGTTTTCCCCACGAGCAATAATTAATCAGAATAACGTCCGACCGTTCTAGGAGGGAAAGGTATTTTAAGTCCAAGAGTAGTCCGGTGTGCAATCACTCCCTGCCATGCACCCTAACGGTGGTTTGCAGGGTACTATGTAAAAAAAGCATCTTCCACCACGCTGCTTTCGTTCTATTAATTTCCTACCACAGTTCATTATTTTCTTCTTATACTCTATTTCCTTCCTTATTCTGTGTATTTATCATTCCATATCCTTCTCTTGTCTACCTTCCTAATCATCTAGTCAGCTTCCTTGTTCCTTGTCTTATTTTATGGATAAATATACCTATATTATTCAACGCGTCGTCGAAATATATTTTAAACATGCCTAAATCTCTTTACCTCGAATGCGTTATTATTTAATCATTTGCAATTGTTGCACAGGCATGCATGATTAATTGGGTTAAATACACGATACCATACAAAGATACGATCGCTTGTATTTCGGAACGAGAAGCACGAAACGAAATGCTAATAAGGGGCGGGATAGCACTTAAATATGTCCCCAGATTACATTGAATCTCAGACCAACAGAATGACTAGGGATCGTCCATAAATCATTGATGCACTTTATTTTATGGACCGATTTTTTCGTACTATATTTAAGTAATTGATCTTAAAGTGAACGGAAATGCAAGAAAGGTGACAGAGACATCAAATTTAAAAACAATTATGATGAATGAGACATGATTGCGCCAATCGTGTACCAAGAAGGGCGTAAGCTAAGGGGGAGGGGCGCACGAGTAATTTAATATACGTAAACAAATATTCAGAGACCTGCTTCTCCAACAAAATATTGAAACTGATACTTTTCTTTAGGGAAAAAATAATTAGACTGAAAGGTGACTTCGTCGGCGTAATCTCTGCTAATACGGGCGAGTTCACCAATTCAAATATTAGGTTGGTATCTTTTGCGGACGGTCTTCTTATAACCGCACCACTGGCACAGTCTCGACACTCATGGGATTACATGCAGAGGAGTGTCTGGCTCCCTCGATATAATACATATTTATCGTATACTTGAATTGGTCACATCATTCTCATAGTGAGAGGATTGAATTTCGCCTAGTGCGGGTGTTTGGGCTTGGATGAGGATGGGATTTGCGAAGGGATGCTAAAGAGAGATGCTTTGTCGGGGTTCGTAGAGAAGGAGAGGTTTAGGGGCGATGTGTGTGTGTGTGTGTCGGCCAAGTGCAGAACTTGGGGTGTACCTGGTGGATGATAAAGGGTTATGTGTGAGGTGGTTAGGGAGGGTGTATCGAGAAGAGTTGGGAGGAGAGAAGGAAGTTCCTGGGTGAGCGAGATGCCGGAAGTTAAGGGAGGCGTGAGCGTCGTTCGTATGGAGTAATATGGAATGAGGATGAATTATGGAGCACGTGCGAGACTGTTTAATTAGAAAATTGGGACGTGAAATATCGAGAGAGGTTATTTTGGATTATGGCGCAACACTATGGTCGATATTTTCTGTCGTTTAAGAGTGTGCTTAAACATGCATATACATGTATACGATTATCGTATATATAATTGTTCAATGTGTGTGTGTATATATATATATATATATATATATGTATAAATATGTGTGTATATGTATGTGCATGTTTAAGCACACTCTTAAACGACAGAAAATATCGACCATAGTGTTGGGCCATAATCCAAGTGCTGGGTATGGCGGGCGAGGAGAAGGGTTTGTTGGGAGAAATCCTATGGAGGCAGGAAAAATGGATGAAGGGCGTATTGATAGGCAGTGGAATGTTGAAGAAGGTAATAGAGGGGATAATATTAGGCAAACGAGGAAAGGGCAGGAACAGGATAGGCATGTTGGACGGGATGAAAGGAGGAAAGAAGTACACAGAGATGAAGAGAGACCTGATGTAGGGTAGGTTACTGGATTGGGTTTTGTTTGGAGTTAAAAAATATTTATTTGATAGTTGTGTCCGTCCAAAGACCTACCCTAACCGTTAGATTACCTAAAAATAATAATATATAATTGTAATGGCAGGGCTTTTATCCCTCTAAATGGTTAATGAATGGCACGCTCTTTATTAACACACTAACCAAACGCCTCTAAGTCGTTAGTTTTCCCCCAGTTTTTCTTTAGCTATGAATTAAATTCCAGAGTTTTTAATTTGAATGTTTTGTTGTTTGTATAATTGTTCCCTATCTGCAAGTTACTTATGTTTTGATGGTGCGTGACAATCCATGAAATCATAAGTGATGAATCTATGTGTGTGGTCCCCTCCCGCGAGCGATCCGAATAGCGCGGGAAGATCTTGTTACGTTAGTCAGTTGAAAAAAGTATAGGTTTTGACAAACAGTCAGGGGATGACGGATAAAAAGAAATGACGGGAAGAAGAAAAGGAGCAGTCTTCCTGGTATGATTCACGAGAGTCCTGATTGTCTTGGCGAGACAGAAAATGCCACTTTCACACAGTTAAAGAATAGCAGGATGCTGCTTGAATTAAGACGGAAGTCTGGGCAGTCGCCAAACGGTCTATGGCGAAAGGGGCTCCAAATTTGTAATATTGCAGGGAGAGAGAGGGAAGCTTGCTAGTTTTTCGACTGATTCAACGACGTCACCTGACGAGCTGCACGAGTCTGGAACCTTTTACCGACCCTGCAACCCAGCGAACCGGAAATGTGGTTCTCAATGTCACCCTAACCACTGTTAGCTGCCACGAGGATCTCTCCTCCGTCAGGCGGACTCGTATCTTCGATCCAGCACAAAGACTGTGAGAAGGAATTTTCTGTAATAAACCTGACCATTTCCATCTCCACCGCGTATCACCTTTTGGGTGACCTCCCAGTGTGACGTTTTCCCTTTTTAATCACCCCCCTTCAGTTTTACGGACCCCAAGACTCGAGAACAAATACGAGCACTCGTAACCCTACCCCGCGCGAGTCACAAATGTTTTGATAATTTTGTAAATTTTATTCCCATTAGATTTACAAGTATTCTGTTTCGTTTACGTAGTTTAATAGAGAATATAACACTAACCATCTGCTTTACGGAGAGCTTTGCCACGCTTTATGTCATTTGCCCTTCATTTAGTTCAAGAGTGTTTTTTTTTCTTTTACTTGTTTGGAGTTGTTACTTTGCTTTACCAAACCGTTTATGGATCGATGACAATACTTTTTTTCTCAGAATCCCGATCTTCCTTACTTCATCAAAGATTCTTTTCCTGTACCTATTCCCTTTCTCCCGTCAGTCGTCCGACCAAAGTTTGGTCGTTCGAGGTCGCCACTCCCTGAGACGTTTGTTACTTCCATTTTCCCTCGGCCGGGTCTATCTCCGCAGGGAGCCTGAGACTATCGTACACACACATACATATGTCAGTGTGTGCACAGACGTACAGATAAACTATATTCATAAATGAAAATTCGTGCAAAAGCGAAAACATATTTTCAGGGATACGAGGGTAAGGAAGATGACAGAGAACACTAAAGGACAAGTGCAGGGTTATTTGGGAATTATAAATGAATCCCTCCCCATAAAACCCCTACCCCTACCGATAATGTGTAGTGTTCAAGAATGAGCGATTTCTGAGATAATCTTTTAGAGAACAACTCAATCTCATGCTTTCCCAAGTCACATTTGTCTAAAAAACGTCGCTTGGGAGAGAAACACGAGATTAAGTGAGGGGTGAAATATCTTTGAGTTTCAGACGGAAATCAATCAATAAAGGTTGTGTACCTTAGGTCTGGTGGATTTTTTTCTATTCTCAAGTGTGCTGTCTCATCATCAGGGGTATGGTATCTCTGTGACAATAAATTTGAAGCGCCTGACTCGATGTGGGTCGAGGGCGGAAGCACTTTCGGGAATCATATTCGCTCTCTCCCAGATCCTCTCCTCGAACCCGTCCCTCGACCTCTTTGCTCTTGTCTCCGTGGTTACCGAATTACGTCAACAAGCGCCGTCTCAGCATCTCCTTCCACTCCCCCCCTCCTCACTTTCCTCCCCTCCCCAGACAATGGAATCCGTGGGATCTTCATTGTTCGCATTAATGTAACACCCCATCCACGCCCCCCCCCCCATATTCGTCTCCCTTGCCCTTTTTCCGCCAATTTCCCTCCCCACTCGCATTAGTCTCCCTATCCGATTCTTCCATCCCCTCAACCCCGAAATGTCCCCGACATGGAGCCTCCCCATCCCTCCATAGAGGACTGCTACGTCGGGATATGTGTAGCAGGGAAGGAGGGAATGCAGTTCCTAGCCATTCGATTCCTTTTCACCCACACGAACGATCCTCCCTTTTCTTCAACCCAACCCTTCCGCCGTCATTTCTTCTTCGAAGTCTTTCTCCCTTATGTCCTCACCCCTTTGCCCTCCACCTCGTGCGTTTGTGACCTTTCACTTCCGCACGTCGCCCTTTTCCCCCACCCCGCTTCCAAGGCAGGCGAAAGAAATCTCTTCATCCCCAGCCTCCCGCCCGACATGTCTCCCCCTCCTTGCGCTCCTATCCCTTCCATTGGCCTCATATCATTCCGGCGTCTTCCTAAATGAAGACGCCTCTCCGGCGTTGTTTGTGTCTCGGTTGGATTTCCTTTGATGAGTCCTTCCCTCGCTCCTTCCTCTCCCACGTCTTCCCACATAGCACCGCCGCCACGTTTCGTTCGCTCCTGCGGAATCTTCGCCTTTCCGCCCACCTTTCCATTGTTTTTGTCATAAAAGCCCCCGGAGAATGAAGCTTTAAGAGTGTTGTAAAACTATCTCCGTTCGACTTAATATTTGGCAACTTCCGGTTGGTTTTTTTCACCCAAGAATTCTTACAATTTAGGGAGTTTTTGCGATTTGTACGTACTTACGATTGGGTCTTAAATGGCGATGTCATTGAACACAGTTTTATGAAATTTCAAATTCCACGGCGTTGATTTCGTAACGCCGCGCCGTTGTGCACGCTCTGCCTGCTTCTTCAGTTGTTGATTACCCGCCTCTTTATTGACTGATAATACTCGTATGTAGTATAATAATGGGTAATTGATATCGTAATAATTTGCGTGGACAGTGTCATTTATTTTACATTAATTTAAATTAGCCAATTGCGTATTGTAGGAAATGTGAGTTGGGAAATAATTTTATTTTTACCTGAGTTTTCCCACTATACGATTTTTTCCATTAGTGTCCTTTTATTTGATAACGTTGCTTTAATAGGTCGGTATATAACTGATTTCTTGCAATTTCTACCTCTTCTCCTATATAAAACTAGGAATAATGTTTTGGGAGATACTTTGGACTTACACACGGAATTGGACGGTGGATATTTCATTAATGATGTCTTATCTCATATTTACTCTGATTTGTTGTAAATTATTGAAATAGTGTATCAACAAAGTTACATTTAATTTCACTTTCTAATTTACATTTAATTTACAATTATAATTGTAAATGCAATTACAATTAATTTTATAATTTTTACCAATAGTAGTTGACTTGATTAATATTTAACCATTGTCATAAAGATTCATCGACTTCAATATGGGGAAAGGTTTTCAATTAGGAGATTTTCAATTTCAAAGGAAATTTTTTCAATTAGTGAAATAATGTTGGATCTCAACTTCAGATAAACCACTACAAAAAGGTGATAAGCAAGTGTCTTACGGAAAATATGCAGAATTCAACCTCAAAATGCGAGTACTCAAAATATGGTGCGATATTTTTTGAAAGTTTGTCTTGAATTTGTGATATGATTGTAGATACTGAGGTCTTATATTTAATTAATCATAAGTCATCTACACATGTCTAGTTAATGCTGAGCATATGATACCGGAAATATATTTGCCTTGATATGCGTAAATTATTGCTGTGAGTTCTGTAATTACAAAACTTCAAAAGAATACATTTTTGGTGACTGTCAAAAATAATTTTACCTTTAATTTTCTTGAAAAGCTATTCGATTGCTAGCATTATGGTGAGGAAAGGAAACTTCGTACTTGGGCTAGTGGCATTTAACACCCATTGAAATCGCAGACGAGGATAACACTCTAAGCACAAATTTCATAAAATAATATCTCGCTGTTAAGGAGTCTGTTGATTTTCATAATTCATCGAAGTTGTATCGCCTCAAATTTCTAGTATTTTAATTTACTAAATATAATATTAAAAGTAGCATAACCTGAAGATAATTTTATGACTTGCATATCTGTTGAAGCGAATACATAATCAGACAATTTGAAGAATATAGGAAAATATGTGATGGTTTAGGTTGTTCCCTTTAGTTTTGGTTGTAATTGTAGAAACTTACATAATGAGCCCCTTTGAAAAATTAATTTTAAGAAAGACGCTAATTAGTGGCATTCCAGGGTGACTTTGAATTAAATTTGATAAAAACATTGATGTTTATTTTCACGTCATTATCACTTAATAATAACTTTTCAAATAACTTTTGAAATGTGGGTGTGGAGAAGAATGGAGAAGGTGAAATAGACCGAAAGGAAAACAAGTGAGGAAGTACTAGAAATGGTGGGGGAGGAGAGGGGTTTGTTGAGAGAAATCCTATGGAGGCAGGAAAAATGGATGAAAAGCGTATTGAGCGGTAGTGGAATGTTGAAGAGGGTAATAGAGGGGAGAATGTTGGGCAAGCGAGGTAAGGGTAGGAACAGGATAGGGATGTTGGACGGGATGAAGGGAGGAAAGAAGTCCACCGAGATGAAGAGGGACCTGATATAGATTAGTTTGCTAGGTGGGGAGTCACAAAATGTTTATTTGATAGTTGTGTCCATCCAAAAACCTACCTTAACCGGTAGATTACCTAATAATAATCACTTAATAATTTCCTTTTTTTATTGATTTAACGACTTTATTGGGGCGATACTGAGGCTTTTTTTTAGCCCCTTCCTCCTTCTGACTCCTAAACTTTCAATTTGGGTGATAACAAACCTTCAGGCCATTGGTGGAGGAAAACTGACCAGGGCCAAAATCTAACCCGCGATCTCGGGGCTGGCAAACGAGCATGTTACTCTGCCGCCACCAGAACCGCACGACCGTAACATCTTCAACCTTGCTTTACGAATACGATATCATATTGAGTTCTGCCCCCTGTCATCATGGATTTCAAATGGTTTATTCTAGACGAGAGTAAAATATTTCTATTCTTTCATGTACGAGTATTTCATTCAAGTTTTTGTAGTGGTCTCAACCTAGGCTTTCTATTAACTGCAATAAGGTGGCCGCTATGGGTTTGGGTTATTTTCTTCCAGCTAAAATGGGCGAATTTTCCCTGAATGTCATATATGTCATAAATTAACTGTCCCTGGGATGAATCTCAAATGTTCGAAGCCAGTTTACAAGAAGAGATTCCCTCTTTCTATGGTTCACAGGGTTTGGTTGGCCATCTGTATCTCGTCCAGTCTTCGTGGCGCTGATGATTTCCTCTCGTTTACGACTTTGTGTTCCAACTTCAAGCATCGCAAGCTCTCCATTCGTTCTCCTCCTTCTTCCACCTTTACCTTTCTCTCATCCTTCCCGCCCTCTCCCTTGTGATTTGCCCTCCCCTCCTCTTCCGCCCTCACTTTCGTTCCGCTGCCATCCCTTTTCCCTCCTCGTCCTCTCCTCCTTCCCTCCCGGGGAATACGCAATCCACGCCGGGCGTCTACCACCCCAGCCCACGCCCCCCCCTTCCCCCCTCGCAACCACTCACACCCCGAGCCCCTCCCACTCCACCTTCTCCTCGACCGCCCCAGCTGTAAAATCCCTCAAACCACCGCTCTTCCTCATCTGTCCTCTCTTCCTCCCGTTCCCGCACTCATTCTATATTCCATTAGCATTTCTACCAATTTCCACGTCGGCCCCACCCCGGTTATCCACCCCAAATCCTCCCATCCCCCTGTTCCCATCCCCCAAATTTCCATCCCCGCCCACGGGTCGTATTCTATTCTGTGCCCCTCCCCGCCCTCACTCTCATCCACTCCGCCCCCGCAAGCGCCTCGACACCTGTTCTTTCGCTTACCTATTATCGTGGACACTACTTAATTTTGGGCATTTTCCTAGTTAGGGAAATAAAGCGCCCAAATGTAGGTAAAATGTGTCCGAATGTTTGACACTCCAAATTGATCCCCTTGATAAATTTCAGAATATCGGAAGTTCTTAAAAAAAAAAAAGAATAAGATAAAATAAAGCATACTTTTCTTGCAATCGCTTCCATACGGTCAATTATTATTGCAATATCTCGAAATCCTTATAATTTAATTGAAATAAAATCTTTCAAGCTTTGAGGCTTTTATTGATAAAATATTATAAGGACGTTTTTAGCACAATCGTATTTTTAACAATTACATATTTTTACCTCACCGTGACAAAATTCGACTTTCTTAGGGGTTTACATTAGGAACAAACAATCAGTGTAGAGAAGGTATTCTGAAACTTTTTCTTTTCCCGCTTGACCTTAAAATATTTCATATGCAAATTCTCGAAGGAGCGTAACCATTTGATGGGAAGCAACTAACCACCGTCAATGGTTTCTGTTAGGAGATATATTTCAAAAGTATATGTTTTGGAGATAAAAAATCTGTTTAACAAAAGACAAAGTATTATGAATGTAATAACAAATAGAAACAAGACTATTGCAGTTGGCAACGTAATAAATGGCCAAAGGAAAGAATTCACTAAACACCTACATATAATACAACATAGTGTCGTTGGGATTGAAATCAGGAATGAAATATGAAAACTTTAATGTTGTTTCCTCCTCTTATTCTAATTTGGTCACTCTTCTCCTGACGTAGTTGCGTACTCTACAGAGAGTACAAAGGGCACGGTTTGAGAACTATTAATGTAGGGAATGCTGGAGCAATTTCACTGATCCAATATTTAAAAGACCTTTTCGAGACATCCTGTATGTCGTTTTGTACAAAAATACCCACCGCTGAAATGACCCCCGCCATTCGTTCATGCCTTCCAATTCCCCCATTCCATTACAACCAATATACGAGATGTGTTAAAAAAATAACGAGAATTTTTTCATTTCGCGGGCTTGGAGAGTCCGATTGTCAAACTTTTTTTTATTATGTTGGTATAAATGCCCCTGAAGTATGATAAAACTTTCGGCTGTTTTCATTGTGGACTTTGCCCGCGACAGCCACTAAGGTTAGACGTGTTTTATGAGCTCGGCGATTTTCGTTTTTAAGAAGAAATGGATCAAAGAATTTGTATCAAATTTTGCGTAAAAAATGTAAACAAGTGTAACAATTGTATGTGAAACAAAGTGCACATATATATTCCCCTCTGCTTCCCGTTTTCCCAATTTTTTCCAACCCTCCTTCGTCCAATTCCCTCGTCAATCTGTCCATTTTCTCTCTCAGTGAGCTGAGAAAAGGTTTTCAATGAAGGTAATTAAGTTTCTGAAAAGTTTTCACGTTACTTTGAAACTCTTCGTTTTCATATTTTTTAAAAATTATCTCTTGAATATGAGAAACGTGCGCATTTGTGAGAGTCGTCCTAGCCTCAGCTGGGGTTGCTCAATCACGTTTGTGTCACAGCTCTTCGTTTTGGGGCACCGTTGTGCCTCAAAAAGGCGCCTCCCAGACGCGACCGGATCCGCCTCAACCCCGCGAGTCAGTCGAATGTTTCTGATCGCGTCCAACGAGTCCGCTTGTCTGGGACCTTCCTTAAATGACGTAAGGCCGTATTCCGAGTTTTTTTGCCCCCTCCCTCATCCCTCTATTTGTTTACTGCCGAAAGATATGAAAGCTTCCCCCTCAAATCAAATCCTCATAATTATCGGAGGTATCATTTAAATATCAGACGGACAAATGCTTCAAAGAAAAAATGTTTTTCACTAAGAATGTCAATGATGTCTCCAATTCCTTGCCCCTCAACTGAAACTGAGTTGACTACGATGAAGTACATGCTTTTTGTGTCATTAGAATAGAGTGAAATGACACAAAAAGATCAGTGAATGGTTGTGAAATAATGCCGAAGCGAATGTGGGAATGCGCACACTGTGTTATTTGGTGTTTAAGGGAAATTTAAATGTCCTTCTACTAAAATTAGTTGAGGTAATGGATTGATAAACTTTACTTATGGATCCTTTTCATACACTTAATATCTGCCACACTACCCCCTTGTATCATTCTTGTCTGCCCTACTTGACCCGAAATATTTCTTTTTGACTCCTTGAATTTCTCGAATCTTTGTATTTTTTTTTAGATTTCTCGAAATGCACTGGTGTTTTATTTTTCATAGACATTTTATTAGTATAGCGCTGTTTTTGGACTAAATAAATACACGCAAATAGAATATTTCTTTATACAAGTACGTGCCACTGGGTTCGTAGTGTACAGGTAAATCGTACTTCTTCGGGTTAGATGACGACAACAGTTGCTTAAGATAATTCTTTTTATATGTAAAATATGAAATAACTCATGCGAAGGACATCGTTACTGCCGTTCAGAAAACACCGTCGTCGGTGTGAACAATATGTTTCCTGATTACCATATTGCGTTGCATTTTTATCTCAGAATACTTTCACTCCGGATAATTTTGAAATGAGAACGCCACGTAAATTCATCCAATGATATTATTATTCTTTCAAAAATGAAAAAAAAATCATTCTTTTTTTATCTTTTAAGTAATACGGTCTTATTCAAAGGAGTAAACCTACCCTTCGGTCCTGGCTGAAAGGTACGAGTAGATCGTACAACTAGAAATACTCGTATTCTCCACTAGAACTGAGCCTTTATATGGAGTAATTACCATTAACCACTCATGAAATTTAGTGCTCCGATGATGGGAAAGAAAATTGAAAGTTTATACAATCCTAGGTAGCAACTGTTGTTTTCATTAAAAATATAGAAAAATAAACACCCGTTCTAATTTTAGTTGAATCCCTTGTTGAATTTAGGACACGATGATTGATATGGTTAAGGTACTTCTGAGCCTATATAAGAATTTGGAAAGTAAAAATAATTGTGTCGCAGTGTGCCCCCTGAACATTACCCCCGAGTTTCGGCGTATTTATGAATGTTTAGGCTAGTATTTCTAAACTCAATGTATTATTTGGCTCACTTCTTGAAACGTCTTCTCTACTACCAAGTGATTGTGAACAATTTTAATAGGATCTTCTTTTAAGGTGAGTGGGAGGGAGAAATACAAAAATATTATCTAGGCATTGAAATGAATTTCACTGAAGATCGTTCCGAAAATAATGGATATGGACACTGTCGATGTAAGGGGATTGTATTTGCCGAATATTTATCCTTGCCCTTGGTAATTAGTTTGGCAACAAGACGTCCGCACACTGACGCTTCTATTTATATGTGTTGTCTGATGATTTTTGGACCGGGCAGAGCGATACTGATAAGATTGAGAGTATATTAAAAAAATATATAGTTTTTATTGACTGTTAAATGGCATTTTCCTTGCCCAGAAAAAGTATGTATTTAGACTTAGAATAAAAAAATTGTTGAAATATATTTTATTTCTGAGATAACCCATCGGTGGCGAAATTTATGCGTCTACGAGTCATTTCTGAAGATTAAATGATGCAACAAGATGACATAAAGAAAACATAAAGATAGCAGATAACATAATTAAAAATGGTCGCGAATTAATAGGTTTAAATTATGTGCGATTAGATTTAGGACATTTTGGATTTACAAGATTTTTCAAATAATTTTACTGACATGCAAACGTGAGGCATGCACGTGTACATTACTTTACCCAAAATAGAAATACCTGGAATTCAAATGAAATGAAAACAATTACATGCACATAAATGAGTTTGCGTCGGAGGCAGTGGAATTTATTCGAATCAAAGGGACCTGCTCGTGGGCCACAAACACATTGACCACGTCTCCACCAGCTCGGGAGAAAGGCTCACGGCTACATTCTTTGAATTAGATTCTTGTCCCCTGCTCGTCCCTGCGGCGATCCCGGGGAGTCTCCTAGGTCGCACATAAATGTGGTCGGCACCCCCTCCCATCGGTAGGGTCGCAAGGAGGAGGGGATGTACAATGGAGAAAGAGTAGGAACCAGAGGGAGACGAGGGGGCGAGAGGAGGGTGGCGGGCGGGGGAGTGGTAGGAGGAGGAGGACTTGTTCCCTAGCCTTGTTTCGGGAGAAGAAATATATAGGAGAGGGAGTGAGTAGGGGTGGGGGGTGTGCGACGGGAGGTTGAATTTGGGGGAGTGGGTGGGTGGGGTCGGAGGGGGGCGCCGTATCGATCTGCTGGCGCTGCGGCTGGAGTATAGACGGCGTCGGTGGGTGGGTCCCGCCGAAGGGGGCCGGGGAAGGGGGCGTGTGAGGCGGGGTGAGGGTGGAGGTGTTTGAGCGCGGGAGAGTAGGCGGGGGCGGGTGGTTGGCCGGGGGGTGTAAGTTTTCGGGTTTGGGTGGGATGGCCCCCTCCCATGGAGTACGCCGCCGTGGAGGCGAGGCGGATCATGGGGGGCAAAGGGCGTGCGGGAGCACGAGCTGGAAAGACAGAAACGATTGAAGACGAAGGGAATATGATGATGGGGGAGGGTTACTGGTCGCTTGAAACGATAGAGCGGAGGGAATCTGCTGAACTTGCGAGGCCAGCGCTGCAGTACCAAACACCCTTCTAAATTGGCAGCTTAATCGGAAAAATCAGGTATCACACTGTCGATATTTTCTCCTCCTATTCCATAGTCTGTGAGTTAAAAATACTCGAGTTACCACCGAGGTTTCTGGTGTTAGAAAAGATAAGCGAAGAAGTGAACAATTTGTGCGAATGGCATGGTATTGTTTAACATAGTTTTTAGAGAGATACTTTCGAAGCGGATGTAAAAATTAAAATTTGCATTTGTGATCTAAACCTTTTGATTTAGAAATAGCGGATGGTCTGGGAATATGGATGGTATGTTGTTTTTCAATAGTACACATACAAGTAGGACACAAGGGAAAATCACCTTAAGGGAAAAATAAATAATTTGGTATTTTAAAGCAAAGCTGAGGAATAAATAGAATTAATAGATATTAGAATTAGTACATTGCTAATTGTAGAATCCTAGATACTGATCTGAATAAAGCTGAGAACAAGCGGGATGATTTTCTATGTACCAGAATATTCTGAAAACTAAAAGACTCAAGGAAAGGACCTGGATCCATAAACTGAATTTGTATAAATTTAACACACCATACTATACGTTTTGTTGTAGAGTGAACTCCGCTTTCACAAAACTGATATACCAGTTGGAACATCAAGGTGTGATACGTGTTGTATGCGTTTAAGTGATAGACGTAAAAATAACGATTCACATTTTAGTGTAGAGTATTGTAAGAATTTTCAGATGGTTTTCAAATATACCTACTAGACCAATGATGGTATTTATCGTATGATTCGTGGAAGTTTATGCAAAAGATCTCCAGTTCAAATGTTATATGAGGCTGTCAAGAAGAGTAAGTTTAGGTCCAAATTTGCTAATGCTGCCGATATAGAATTTAAAAATCTCCTAATTTCGCCGCCGCCGGGTTCGTGAGAAAAATTGAATATCATTTATTAGTAACTATATTAATTTTCCTTTAAATTAAGACCTCTGAAGAATTCTATACCGAAACAACAACAGATTGCATTCCAAGCACTCAAAGTTTACTTTTTAACGGATGGAGAGCTGTAATATCATTGGTTTTGAAACAGTGCATTTTATATTGAAATGGTTTTTGATTTTAACTGTCTAGGTTTATAAAATAATGAAACACGTACAAATTTCACTTTCATACAGATGGAGTTCTCTTAAGGACAGAGGTCGCCAAACCATAACAAAGCCTTCTCCACCCTGCCTCGGAAATAATCGAATGTATATAATATTTAATTATATCAAAGTGTTTTTAATTTATTAATACAGTGAAAATTGCTCCGTCAGGATTATTATAATTTTTAGTTATTTGTATGAGGGATGGTTTAAAGCAGCTCTTTGGATAGTTTTGTTACATAACAATCTTTTCATTTCTTTGAAGGTCATAGTTCTGACATTTTCTATTACTTGTTCCTCGTTATTCATTTTCGGTATTCTTCTGGAATTCTCTGTCTTTCCGCTTCCTTATAGCTCACAAACTCTTTCTTTTCTCGCTAGCTGCCTGCGAAGAAACATATGAAAACTATTGTAGGTCTAAAGAAACGCCCTAATTATTGAATTTAATTTTTGATTATCAAACCTGGCATAAATCATCTCTATTTTTATACTGTCCCAATGTTAATGGTTTCAACGTGATTGGTTTTTTAGGCAATTATGCACCGATTACCGACCCCTTTCATGGCATATATTATTCATGATACAGCTTTCAAAAAGTAGCCACAATCAAAAATCATTAATCAATCAGAGGGTATACTTGATTAGGTTGATGAGAAGTCAGTAAGTATCATGTCCTATGGCGAGTAAAATTCACATGTCAGAGTGAGAGGTCCGAGCCCTCACTTCTTCGCTATTTTACATTGACATACGCTACTGGCATAAAAACCACTTTTTGAGTTTTTTTTTGGGAGTATCTAGATGCATTACCTTAAAATGAACCGGCGTCTTTCGACTCATCAACCATTCCTGTCAACAATTCTTCCTATGCCATAGTGAGGTTGAAGAGTGAATCCCTTCTTTCACGGCCTATTTTGAATGTTTTTCGAATATTCTGAATTGTTACTTTGTGAAATATTTTCTTGTAGCATCTGGAAATTATTGTAAGAGAGAGATATATGCGTAAATTTTAGTAATTTGAGCAAAGGTCTATGAATCTTATTTGATGAATGAGGGCTGCAGCAGTACTCAATAAATTTATACTGTGAAAAAGACGTAGCTTGGGCAGATGAGAGAGCAAGTTGAAGCGTCGGTAAGTGTTGAAAGGATGGAGATTTTTGGAAAAGGGAAAAAATTTCTCTCATAACAGGAGGTTGGGAAACTCACAGGTATTATAAAGCGTTGGGCTGGTTGACATATAGGCTACTTTTAGAATGGTGCACAAGTCTGAACCTTTAAAAAAAATCTGAATGTTCTATATTTATAAATCTTAGGAGATTTCCTGCTCAAGCACAACGGACTTGCATGAGGTAATCTCATTTTTTTTAGCCAGTTAACAATCCTTTTCCACAAATTTGTTGATGTGATGACTCGATCTCGCCGACAGAGAGAGTAAACTTGAAAATTGAAATATTCTAATATTCTTCCAAGTGGAAGGATTAACGGTTTCATTGGCTTCGACATGACCTAATGCCTTCGTTCACACATCTATTCCGTTGAGTCTCTTAAGTTACCTCCCTTAAGTAGCCAAATCGCGAAAGTTCATCCTCTGCCCCCTCTTCAGATTTTTAAACGACCCAGTCGTTGTTGTAACTGTTTTTGTCAAGTAGAGTGGAGATGACTGAGATATATGTAATGAAATTTGCCCGACAAAAATGATCTAATTGAATTCATTATGAAAATTAAATGAAACAATTACGTACATGTTTAGGAAATGCTATAAAGTCGTGCAACCACTTAATAATTCTACATATTCTCCTAACTCCCGAAATCGATTCAAAAGAATGCGGGAGATACGGTGGATGTGTGACCATCTGTCGAGGGAAAGCGTTGCGCACCTAAAGTCATGGGCGCAGAATCAGAAATTCCAGACTGTTGGCTAAGCTTCCATTCTTAAATTTTAGGGTGGAAAAGCGTAATTTTGAGGAAATATTTTTCATCCTGACAATATGCGAAAGCAGAGACTCCTAGCGACGGAATCACACCTCGCATGGTAAACAGGGTCAGTTCAAATAGTATAAAAAAATTTGAGGCCGCAATCAGTGGATGGAACTCCCGCTTGTCTCCGCGCCTCTTACGGGTTAGCAACCCAAGTCACACGATGAGCATCACGGGCGTCGTTTCAACTTTTTTTTGGCCAACCCCGGTCCGAAATTTAAAAAGAAAAAAATAAATGGCCGGGATCATCGGAGGGAAGCGACGGAGCAAATCACAGGTGTAAAGTGAGGGCGTGAGAGAAAGAGACGGAATGGAAATGGGACGGGGAGGGGATTGGTCGGGGACCAGGGAGGGGGGGGGTAGGAATGAGATGGGGCGAGACGGAAGTGACCCGTGAAGAGGACTTTGCATCCGTCGGACGGTGAGAGGGAGGAGGGGGCGGGAGAGGTTGTGGATGCGTCTGGGTCGTCTGATGGTTGGCGGGCAACCTAGGAGAAGAAGGGGAGTGAGGTAGCTGAGTTCCCTCGCCGTAGGTTGCAAGAGTTTGGCAGAAACCCGTGAGGATGCACCGTTTTCCAGTCTTAAGTTGGCCTCCGGAGTTGCTATGGTGTCGTCGTTCCTCACCGATGCGTCCATCTTGATCTACTGAAAGCTTCGTTTAAATGCGGTATAGTTTTTTTGTCTGAAGTGCGCCCATACACCTGATGTACAAGCATGAGGCACGATTATAGGCGTAGATTGGAGACTTGAGCCGTGAGTATAGATAATGATGAAAAAGGCGAAATGAATTTTGATTCGCGATTGAATTCTGAAGAACGTGATGAAGGGGTTAACGTTAGGGAAGCGTGGTAGATGTAGAAAATGAATAGGCATGTGGACGGAATGGAGATAAAATGTATGCAGAATAGGAGAAGGACCTATTGTTGTGTCGGGTGTCAGGTAGTTGTTAAGAGAGACTAAAAAATGTAGGCGTGTTCAGTCTACGTCCGCTAAAAACTTAATACCTAATAAAGCGGTTGACTGCCCACTAATTTTAATAGGTGTATTGTTCAACGAAAGTCGAGCATTGGGGTGTTTATATATATATATATATATATATATATATATATTTCTTCCCCACCTCTCTAGTGTTCGTCCTTTATGTGTGTTCCTTTCCCATTTCCTTATCTCTATTTCTATGTGAATGAATATATATATATGTATATATATATGTATATATTATAATTAGGTAATCTACCGGTTAAGGTAGGTTTTTGGATGGGCACAACTATCAAATAAACATTTTGTAACTCCAAACAAAACTCAATCAAGGGAACCTAATCTACATCAGGTCCCTCTTCATCTCTGTGTAATTCTTTCCTCCCTTCATCCCGTCCAATATCCCTATCCTGTTCCTGCCCTTTCCTCGCTTGCCCAACATTCTCCCCTCTATTAACTTCTTAAACATTCCACTACCGCTCAATACGCCTTTCATCCATTTTTCCTGCCTCCATAGAATTTCTCTCAACAAACCTCTCTCCTCACCCACCATCTCTAGTACTTCCTCATTTGTTTTCCTTTCGGTCCATTTCACCTTCTCCATTCTTCTCCACACCCACATTTCAAAAGCCTCCAATCTACGTCTATCCTCCTGCTTCAGTGACCACGTTTCCGCGCCGTACATACGCTCCATATCAGAGTTTTTACGAGTCTTGTCTTAACATCCCTACTCAACGTCCCCGTCATCAACTCCCTCCTCCTTGAGAAAGCCTTCTTGCCTAGCGCAATTCTTCCCCTTACTACTTTGACCGTATTGGTCAAAAACACTTCCGAGATATGTAAACTGTTCTACCTGCTCTATTTTTTCCCCGTCTATTTTAATATTTAGCTTAGCCTTTTTCTTTCTGGAAAATCGAATAACCTTTGTTTTGTTAATATTGATTCTCATCCCATATTTATCGCACTGAACCTCCAATTCACTCAGCAATGCTTGCAGCCCCTTGGCTGACTGAGCAACTAATGCTTGGTCATCAGCAAACCTAACCGATTTTACGAGTTCCCCTCCGACTTTCATTCCTACCTCCAGTTCTTCCCATGCCTCTTTAATCATTTCCTCCACATATACGTTGAACAGCACCGGTGACAATGGGCAAACCTGCCTTACTTATATATATTTTCTTATCTGTATTTCTATGTGAATGAATATATATATATATACATAAAAAATATATTAAAAAAACCATAAACACAGTAATCAACCCGAAGGTCGGTTTAGTAGGTGATGGTAGAGCTCACCCATGTACCAAGCCCGACGGCGTGTGAATATTCACACATCAGGGTAGGGGGGCCAGTTACTTTCCCTGTGCCGGTTATGGTTTCCCAGGAAGATCTGGTACCCGAAAAATCAACTAACTTGGGTGGAGCTGCAGGTGCCCAAAGTGCCTTGCCCGGGAATCGAACCCCGGACCCAGCCAGGTCAGCAGTCCAACGCTCTACCCGCTAGACCACCGCAACCCGCAAAAAATATATATATATATATATATATATAAATATGTATGTATATATATACATATTTATGTTTAAATGTGTGTCCATAAATATCACACATTTAAACATGAAATCCCGACATGCGGCGAACAAATATTCTTTCATATGGAGATAGATATGAGGAAATGAGATAGGAAAACACAGGTGTTTTGTGTGTTTTCCTATCCCATTTCCTTATATCTATTTCCATGTAAAAGAATATATATATATATATATATATATATATATATATATATATATATATATATATATATATATATATATATATGAGCAAGCGACAGATAGAATTTTACTCGTAGAGATTAAAGCAGAGCCGACGAACTTGGTCATTATTCAGGTATACATGCCACCGAGCAACCACAAGGAGGAAGAAGTCGATAGGATGTATGATGAGTTAGAGGATATCATCGCGAGTGTTCCTGCAGGGAAACATTTGATAGTGATGGGGGATTGGAATGCGACGGTAGGCGAAGGAAGAGATGGTGGTGAGGTGGGGGACTATGGGTTAGGCACGAGGAATGAACGCGGGGAGAAAGCAATTGAATTCTGCAGGAGACAGGGGTTAGTCATCACTAACACATGGTTTAGACACCACAAAAGGCGTAGGTATACATGGAAAATGCCAGGTGACTCAGAAAGGTATCAGTTAGATTATATTATGGTTAGGCACAGGTTTAGGAACAGTGTGATAAATTCGCACAGTTTCCCAGGAGCGGATGCGGACTCTGACCACAATTTAGTTGTTATGAAATGTAATGTTCGTTTCAAGAAGATAAGGCAAGGGCGGCGGGTTAAAAAATGGAATTTAGAAGCAGTAAATGAATTAACGAGGAAGGAGTATCAGGAGGCTGTAGAGAAAATGATGGATGACGGTAAAGAACTGAGTGCTATCGAAGAAAAATGGGGATGTATCAAGAAAGGGATATTGGAAGCCGCTAAAGACACTATAGGAACCGTTAACGGGAAAAGGATAAGGAAACCATAGGTAACGGATGAGATGATTGCGAAGATGGATGAGAGAAGAAGATGGAAAAATGTAAACACAGAGTTAGGCAAAATGAAGTACAAAGAGTTAAACAATAAATTGAGAAGGGCCACAAATAAAGCAAAAGAAGAATGGTGGAAAACGTAATGCGAGGATATGGAAAGTTTACAGAAGAAGGGTGAAATTGGTGCTCTATACAGCAAGGTTAAGTTATTATCGGGAAGTAAGAAGGCAAGAGCTGTGCTAACAGTTAAAGATAAATGGGGTAAGATAATAGTTGAACCAGGAAAAATCCAAGAGAGATGGATGGAATATATAGAAACACTGTATGGTAAAGAACTTAGGCCGACAAGGTTAGACATAGAAAAGGAACATGACGTAGAAGAAGATAGCTTAGGTCCAGGCATACTCGACGATGAAATAGAAAGGGCATTAAAGGAGATGAAAGCAAATAAGGCTGTGGGGGTGGACAATATTCCTGTAGAAATGTTGAAATGGTTAGGGAAAGGTGGGAAAAAGGCCATATATGGACTGATTCGTAGTATCTATGAGGAAGGAATCTGGCCGGAAGATTTTGTGAGATCGGTGTTAGTTCCTATTCCAAAAAAGGCAAAGGCTTCGTCATGTGAGGATTACAGAACAATAAGTTTGATATCCCACGCAGCTAAAGTTATTCTCAGGATCATCAACAAAAGGATAGAGAGTAAGGCAAATGATTACTTAGGGGATGATCAGTTTGGGTTCAGGAAAGGAAGAGGTACGCGTGATGCCATTGCAGTAATGAGATCACTAGTCGAGAGGAATATAGAATACAATCAGGACGTTTTTGCCTGTTTTGTAGATTTCGAAAAAGCGTTTGATAGAGTGAATTGGGAGAAATTAATGCGTGTATTGCAGAAAATAGGAATGGATTGGAGGGACAGGAGACTGATCCGCAACCTGTACATGTCTCAGACTGCTCAGGTGCGAGTGGGGAACGGAGAGTCTGGATGGGCAGTGTTAGGAAGAGGTGTAAGGCAGGGTTGCCCATTGTCACCGCTACTGTTCAACGTATATGTAGAGGAAATGATTAAAGAGGCTTGGGAAGAACTGGAGGTAGGAATGAAAGTCGGAGGGGAACTCGTAAAATCGGTTAGGTTTGCTGATGACCAAGCATTAGTTGCTCAGTCAGCCAAGGGGTTGCAAGCATTGTTGAGTGAATTGGAGGTTCAGTGCGATAAATATGGGATGAGAATCAATATTAATAAAACAAAGGTTATGCGATTTTCCAGAAAGAAAAAGGCTAAGCTAAATATTAAAATAGGCGGGGAAAGAATAGAGCAGGTAGAGCAGTTTACATATCTCGGAAGTGTTTTGGACCAATACGGTCAATGTGGTAGGGACGTAAGGAGAAGAATTGCGCTAGGCAAGGAGGCTTTCTCAAGGAGGAGGGAGTTGATGACGGGGACGTTGAGTAGGGATGTTAAGACAAGACTCGTAAAAACTCTGATATGGAGCGTAGCTATGTACGGCGCGGAAACGTGGTCGCTGAAGCAGGAGGATAGACGTAGATTGGAGGCTTTTGAAATGTGGGTGTGGAGAAGAATGGAGAAGGTGAAATGGACCGAAAGGAAAACAAATGAGGAAGTACTGGAAAGGGTGGGTGAGGAGAGGGGTTTGTTGAGAGAAATCCTATGGAGGCAGGAAAAATGGATGAAAGGCTTATTGAGTGGTAGTGGAATGTTGAAGAGGGTAATAGAGGGGAGAATGTTGGGCAAGCGAGGTAAGGGTAGGAACAGGATAGGGATGTTGGACGGGATGAAGGGAGGAAAGAAGTACACCGAGATGAAGAGGGACCTGACATAGATTAGTTTGCTAGGTGGGGAGTCACAAAATGTTTATTTGATAGTTGTGTCCATCCAAAAACCTACCTTAAGCGGTAGATTACCTAATAATAATAATAATAATATATATATATATATATATATATTACTGCAGTCCTCCATTCTACTGTATTTAATATCAAATCCGTCAATTATTGATACGTTCTCTGTTTTACGTCTTTCTTAATTTGTCCCATGTACATGTCTCTTGGTCTTCCTCGTGGAATCTTTCCTTGTACTTTTCCTTCTATTTTATTCCTAATCATTCCATTGTGCCTCAATATGTCTCCCATCCATCTATCTCTTCTCTGCAGTAGAGTTCTCCATATGATCCTGTCCTCTTCTGTTCTTGTATATACTTTCTCATTCCTTCATATTTCTGCCCATTTAATCTTCAGAATTCTCCTCCGGCACCATATTTCTATGGCTTCTATTCTTCGCTGGTTCACTTCTCCAATGTTCGAAGTCTCGGAACCATAGAGTGCCATGCTCCACACGAAATTCTCGACTAATTGCCCCCTTGATTCAAGCCTTAGGTATTTGAACATATGAATTGCCTCTTCTTCATGAATGCGTTCTTAGCTTGGGCTATTCTTCGCTTGATGTCGATCGAACTCCTTCCATCCCATGTTATGCAGCCGCCCAGGTAGATGAAGGATTCCACTTGCTTTAGTTTCATCCCTCGAATTGTGATATCTGCATTCATCTTCTCTCTTACGCACACAAGGATTTTAGTTTTCTTCTTGTTGATGTTCATTATTATGGTCCATAGTACTTAGAATTGCTTGCAGGTCCTCGCGCGTTTCCGCCCCTACTGCGATGTCCTCTACAAACCGGAGCATGCTGACTTCTTCTCCATTAGTATTAAGTATATACTACCTTGATCAAAAAGTTCCCGGAATTTATTCAGAAAATTAAAAATACAAGTTTATTCATCTAAATCTATATTGTCCCCTTCAAAGTAATCCCCATCGACTGCAACACACTTATGCCAGCGCTTGATCCAATCCTCGAAACATTTTTTATATTCGGTTTTCGGTATGTCCATCAGTGCTTCCTGCGATTTTTCCATTACTTCCTCTCGGCTGCTAAAACGCATTCCCCATAATGGTTTTTTAACTCGATTGAACAGAAAGAAGTCACAGGGAGCCAAATCAGGTGAATTCGGTGGCTGTTGGATGGTATTTGTTGCATTTTTCGTCAAAAAATTACGAATAATGATAGCACTGTGCGACGATTTCTGGTCTTTTTCGGCGAATTGCTTCACGCAAATGTCTCATAACGCCCAAATAATACTCTTTGTTTACTGTCTGGCCTTCTGGCAAAAATTCATGATGCACTACACCGTTGTAATCCATGAAAACCGTCAGCATTGCCTTCTTTTTTGACTGAAAACGACGTGGTTTTTTTGGTCTCGGCTCATTTGGTGAACGCCATTCACTTGCCTGATGTCTGGATTGCGTGTCGTACTCATAAACTCACGTCTCGTCTCCATTAATGATCCTTTTGATGAATGTGGGATCGGATTCAGCCTCGCAAATCATGTCTTTTGCGACGTCAACACGGTCTCTTTTTTGCATGAAATTGAGGTCTTTTGGCACCAACTTTGCTGCTACACGACGGAAACCCAAATCATTAACCACAATGTCTTGGGCGGATCCATAGGCAATGTTCAAGTCCCCCGCTATTTCTCTGATGGTTAATTTGCGGTTATTGACCAACATTTCTTTTACTTTATCAATTTTTTCACCGACTTTCGATGTCGATGGTCTGCCACTGCGTTCATCATCTTCGATTGACTCACGACCACTTCTGAACCGCTCGTGCCACTGGTAAACGACCGTTTTTTTTAGAGAATCGTTGCCGAAACACTTTTCCAATATTTCCAACGTCCGTGCGCCACTAAATCCGTTTTTTATGCAAAATTTAATACAAGTTCGTTGTTGCAAATTAAAATCCATTTCTGCAATTGTAAAAAATCGCCAACACACACAGAGATAGATGTACTCTTGGCTACGTAACTTTTGCAAATGTCAAGTTATGACACTAAGATTTAAAGGGAATATCAACAACAGAAGTACCAATTTAACAAAAAAACAGAACTCAAATCGGAACGATGGGAGCGCCACACGGTGGTTATTCCGGGAACTTTTTGTTCAAGGTAGTAGTCGTCTTTATTTTGGGGCTAGATTGTGACTATGAGTCTCTTCTACCGCCATGCCCCTAAAAGCATGGAATAGCATGTAGAGAAAAAGGTAATTATACCATGCAGTCATTCATTCATTTAATATCCTGTAGTATTTCTGTATAAAAATTCAACCTCGCTATGTTCATGCAAATAAAGTGGAAAGAGAGGCATGACGTAGACAGAGGAGTAGGAATGATAGAGAGAAAGAGGGGAGGGATGGGGGCGTTTATCGAGTAGGTCCCCCGCGTGGAATAGATGGAGCAGGGGCGATTCGGGCTACTCCGCGTTGCGGCGTCGTTTATTGAGGACTCTCAACAGCACCTGACGACGGATTCGAAGCGATTTCTTCCGACTGACGCGCAGAGGACGGATGTATGGGGTGGATGCTGTCAAAATGCCCCCTGAAGGAGTCGAGTGTGGCCCGCCATTTTTGATGGGCGGACGAGGAGCGCGTGTGACGAATTGCATGTTGGGATATTTGGGCGGTTGGAAGGGAGTTGATTGGAGAGGCAGACGGGAAGAGAGAGAGAGAGAGAAAGGGAAATGTTCGCTCAATTACGCAAATATGACATCGATCCTTCCATCAAGTGGTAATCCCGGCGTTACAGAGGGAGTTAAGGGAGACCACGCATTTAATTTGAGCGAAACAAGTCCCAGGTCGGTGGGAAAATGTACCTATTACGGATGTTGGGTGTGTCAAATTAATACATACAGGAATTTTCACCAAAATATTTGCCAAAACTATTCAGTACTTTTTTTGAAGTAAATCCTTTAAATTTTCCTGCTTCAATTAATGACAGATAACTCTCTAACTTTTTTGTTATAATTTTTTTATGACGAACTTCATCGGTGTCACATTCAGCACTCTGTCACATAGGCGTTAGACGAGCAGATTCTTATAAATTATTTTAAAGGAGTTTTGCATGTAGTTTATACACATTACGCAAAAAGAGAAGAAGAATTTAATTTTATGGTTAAACGCAGTATTCACCGAGAAGTAGTTAGGCAAACACTGTTGCCTTGCCATAATTAACACAGCCTTTCATTTTCTGTTTTCAATTTTTGTCAACTTGAAGCAATTTCACCCAGTCACTCCGTAAACGCAAAATGGCGTGAAATGTTTGTGTCTGCGTAACTAAAATTGGAAGGTTTAGCCTGGGATCTTCCTCGATAGGCGATTTGACGAGAGAGAAAGAGCAATTGAATCTAATAGTTCGAGTTATTTCCTTATTTGGGCATTTTGTGGATACAATATGGGATCTAAAGTTTTCCTAGGAGCCATAAATGGGCTCGCGCGTCATGTGCATAATTTCTAAAAGCCGTTAGTTTTCTGTTTCCTCGTGAATTTGATGGGAATGGTTTCCTGGTGTCTTTGATTGTCTCAACGACCTGCTATAATTTTGAAGGCGAGCTTTATCCGGTTGTTTAATGGGCTAATAAGTTGTTTACCTCTGTTCATTAGAGCAACGTTATTTAAGCGTCATTCGACCTGAAAATAAAGACATCTGAAGAGTGACCGAGTTTTTGTGGAGATCCTTATACGAGTTAAAGGGGCATAATTAAAAAACACCCCATTTTAAAAATTAGAGAAGCACTACAATTTGCAACATTTTTCCACGTAATTTGGCGCCACCATTTATGAAATTTTTCACTAGTTTCGTTAAATTAAGCCTCGGGTTCATTGAGTTTATTGAATAAAAAAAGTTATCGCATGGTGAAATACATATTCCAATCTTAAAATACAAGTTATGTTGGTGTGCAGTCTTCGACGTAATTTAGCCACAATGGACACTTTGTCGCAAATCGCCCTGAAATTATAATAGCTGGAAATTGGAAAATATTTTAAGTTTCGTGAGGTATTGTGGACGCTTCATGCTTTTCTCTTTAAGTTGGGAGGATTTAATTTTAGGAAATAGACTCTTCATTGCGACCGTAGAAGGTATGCGATTTTTATCGGACGAAGTACCGTGTTGACATTACGCGACATTTCCTCGCCTAACAACCAGCGAAACAGTTCCCCAGGCTTCTCAGACGTCCAAGTTCATCCATTCGTCCTCTAGCAGTAGATCTAATTATCCGTTTCGAGAGCCACAGTGTCGCCTCTGGAAAAGTTGTACCGAGAAAGAAGAAAGGGTCTTCCATGCCCATTCTTCTAAATAAGTGGTTCTTGACCTCCCGTGCATCCACATGGAAACTGCCTGAGGGAGTATGTGAGGTTTGCTGTATTATTCTTTAAAAGCATGCAGTAAGTGAGTTACATTAAATTCAGTGAAACTTCTCTTATCTTGTCCCCTGAGGTTCATCGTCACATATTTTTTCACGATTGTTTATCTCAACCAAATGTTGAAAAATATTATCTCGAGTGGATCAATTTGAGAATAAAAATTTGGATTAAGTCTCTACGTATGTCTTCAGAATGCATTCAGGTCGAGTATTTGTTTTTTTTAATTTTGACAAAAATAGTTATTAGTCCTCTCCTTTGTTATCAAAATCACATACGGTTATAAAAGATATAGTTATCGTTACGATGCTGAAGTTCACGCGTGGAAAATTTGTGAATGTACCTAACTTTTTCGCGAATTTCGAAGTCATTCACCCCGGAAAAATATTCAAATTATGTTTTCATATTGCACGAGTTTTGAGTGTTTCCTGCCAATTAAATTTGATACATATATCGTCTTCTGGCTTCATAAAGTCAAAATACTACTTTTTAATTTGCTAAAATACAACATGAAACGCGCCGTTTTTGAAAAAATTAAGTACTTCATTTGCACAAATATGCGGTGACAAAAAATTACCGTTCTCTTTGGGTACGTTATTCTGGTACGTATCCCGTTATTTTCAAAAGTTAACTCAAATTAGATAGAAAGGTAGTAGAGGATCGATAACGAGGAAAACTTTGAAAATACTATATGGCTCTCATGTCCTTTGGCAGCATTTGTTGGAAGAGGAAATTCTCTTAGGAAAAGATTTTTCATAATTTAAAATCATAAATAATTTTTTCATCTTTGTTGGTGGCTTTATTTTCTTTGTGGTTTCTAATGTCTTATATCTCTCATAATTTAATCCTATTTCTCAGTATTTGTGTACCAGAGTTGGAATTTCCATTAAAATTATATTGGTATCAAAAACTACAGCAGCTTGTTAGAGATACTCCTACACAAAGTAATTTCTAGAGACATCCCTATTTGCCGTAATAGTTGCTGTAATACCAATTGAAGTGAATTATAAATAAATGAGTATTCTAACTTTCCTAAACTATATCTTGTATTTCTACTTGTTGAAATACGTTCACTCAATACCCAATTGATTGAAAAGGAATGCTATGTCCGAAATTTTTTATGAGTTAATGAAGCAAATAATATAATAAAAAGTGTAACGTAATAACTAATCCTTTATTACATGAATTTATATTTCGTTGAGAAATTTGATTGTGCATTTCGAAACCCAGAAAAAAATTAATATTGACGTTACAGACCTAGAAATCCTTTTCAATTTGAGAATAAGAATCCTTTGGTGACCTTGAATTTACTTATTGCAGACATGCCAACTCTCCCGATTTAAGCGGGAGACTCCCGATTTTTCCTTCTTACGTTCTTGATGAACTGTTCAAATTGTGTACTTAGCTTAACATGTTAATAAAGTGTGACATTCATTAAAAATTGGCAAAGTGTCATAAAGGGATTAAGGTGCCATGCAAATATTGTGGTAATTAAAAGTGATTACTTCGTGATACACTTCTAAAAATCTCCCGATTTTTCATTTTTGAAAGTTGGCATGTCCTCCCGATTTTTCATTTTTGAAAGTTGGCATGTCTGTTATTGGGTAGATGGTTTAGAATTTATACACATAACTTACAAACATGCAAAAATCTGAACCGCCAGATAAATTTTGACAACGAATATGGTTACGAATAATTTCTATGCTGGGATATTATTATTATTATTAGGTAATATACCCGTTACGGTAGGTGGATGGACACAACTGCCAAATAAATATTTTCTGACTCCTAACAAAAGATAATCCAGCAATCCACTCTACATCAAGTCCTCTCTGTGTAGTTCCTTCCTCCCTTCATCCCGTCCAACATCCCTATTCCATTCCTGCCCTTTCTTCGTTTGTCTAACATTCTCCCCTCTATTACAGTCTTCAACATCCCACTTCAGATCAATATGCCCTTTATCCATTTTTCCTACCTCCTAATGATTTCTCCCAACAATCTCCTCTACTCGCCCACCATACCTAGTACTTCCTCATTTGTTTTCCTTTCGGTCCATGTTGAGATATATATCCATCAAAATATAGTTTAAGGCACATGCTTGACTTGATAACATTCGTTTGCGTATTTATTTTCGGTAACATTTAGAGATCTTAGTGTACTTAAAGGAGTTCGGCTTTCAAACTGCGATGGTCTTCACTTTTTGTATGTCGACGATGAATCTAGCCGAGAAGTGGACACTTCCCCGAATGCTTTGAAGCTCAGAATTTAGCTCGGAACCACACATGGATTTTGTCAAAATCAGGTTATCTCCGGTGATTGGAGTGATTAAGTACCTGACATTTGCTTTTCTTTAAAGGATAGAGCCTTCTGATGAAATTCAGCTACATACCTTGTGGAAGTGTCTCACAACTCCAAATCTCAATGGTAACTCCATTTTACGGAAATATTTCCTTCCAAGGTTTACCAACAAATATAGCCCATGGGACAGTTTCAACAGCGATAATTTCTCTTGAATTATGAGGGAGAAGTACGTTATCCAGAAAATTTGTCGGCGATTAGTTCTGCTTTCAGAATTACCTTTTCAAACGCAAATGATTGAGCTTGTTCCTCATTTATTTTAATTCCATTACCATAAGTTGACAGTGTTTCAACAAAATACAACCCAAAAGGATTTCCTGTTTAAATCGCACAAGTCCAAACAATTTCCGAAAAATCAGGTACATCAAGAAATTACCGAAGCAGTCAACATGAAAATAGTTACTGAAGGAAACTGTCGCAACTCTAAAATCTCACGTTTTCTTCGTGCACATTTTTTCATTACCACATAAGCCAAAATTCTCAGGCAACTTCGTCGACATGTTCATAAAATCAGTCAAAGGGGATCTATCATTGGTGCACGACTTCGTTTTACTTGCTTTAATCAATTTGGATTTTCTGAACGATTCGCTTTTCCTGATTGGTAATCCCAAAGTACAACGAGCTGATCTCTCAAATGAAAATATTATAATGAATAACTTAAGCTGATAATTATAAATTTCACCTCAAAATAGAGGACTGCCCAGCTTCTTAAATTATCTCGGTTATTGCCGCGTTTATACATTAAAAAATCGACTTTTCACTCCTCTAGGACTGGAAGTGTCATCAGGAGAATGAAAGGATACAACGGACGTCCACGTATTTACATAAGAGGTACCTCATAGAGTCCAGCCCTTCGCAGCCGTTACTCATCTATTGCTCGATAATCAAAAGTTCATAATCGTTGCCTGATATCGGTTTCTTTAACGTGAGCCAGGACTTTCTTCAAATCGCACTGAACTTTTAACGGTCTTCAAGATTGAAATTAACCAGCTATTTTGAGATTTTTTTGTATCCAATCATTAATTATGGCTTATATTTGCCATACGTAGATTGGAGGCTTTTGAAATGTTGGTGTGGATTAGAATGGAGAAGGTGAAATGGACCGAAAGGAAAACAAATGAGGAAGTACTAGAGATGGTGGGTGAGGAGAGGGGTTTGTTGAGAGAAATCCTATGGAGGCAGGAAAAATGGATGAAAAGCGTATTGAGCGGTAGTGGAATGTTGAAGAAGGTAATAGAGGGGAGAATGTTGGGCAAGCGAGGAAAGGTCAGGAACAGGATAGGGATGTTGGACGGGATGAAGGGAGGAAAGAAGTGCACAGAGATGAAGAGGGACCTGATGTAGATTAGGTTACTGGATTGGGTTTTTTTGGAGTTACAAAATGTTTATTTGATAGTTGTGTCCATCCAAAAACCTACCTTAACCGGTAGATTAGCTAATAATAATAATTTTCCATATTGGGGTAAACCTTCCCGTCAAAAAAGTCCTGAACTCGAGATGGAATGCTTATAAAGTCCATTCATAAATGACATATATATTCCAAGGGTAGTGTACATTCCCAATGATTCAACTCATTAAGATAAAGTCTGTACGACATGGCATCATCATTGGCACTCTAGTTTTCATTAAGAAAAGAGACGCATTTGCTGCATGGGGTTGCGATGCGAGAGTTGAAAACTATTGTTGAGCTTACAAGAATTCAAGTTTCAAGGTAATACCTTCGGTTAAAGCTGTACCAACATAATAATTGACTGAATATTTAATCACTCAAGAGGTAATTATTATTATTATTAGGTAATCTACCGGTTAAGGTAGGTTTTTGGATGGACACAACTATCAAATAAACATTTTGTGACTCCCCACCTAGCAAACTAATCTACATCAGGTCCCTCTTCATCTCTGCGTACTTCTTTCCTCCCTTCATCCCGTCCAACATCCCTATCCTGTTCCTGCCCTTTCCTCGCTTGCCCAACATTCTCCCCTCTATTACCCTCTTCAACATTCCACTACCGCTCAATACGCCTTTCATCCATTTTTCTTGCCTCCATAGGATTTCTCTCAACAAACCCCTCTCCTCCCCCACCATTTCTAGTACTTCCTCATTTGTTTTCCTTTCGGTCCATTTCACCTTCTCCATTCTTCTCCACACCCACATTTCAAAAGCCTCCAATCTACGTCTATCCTCCTGCTTCAGCGACCACGTTTCCGCGCCGTACATAGCTACGCTCCATATCAGAGTTTTTACGAGTCTTGTCTTAACATCCCTACTCAACGTCCCCGTCATCAACTCCCTCCTCCTTGAGAAAGCCTCTTTGCCTAGCGCAATTCTTCTCCTTACGTCCCTACCACTTTGACCGTGTTGGTCCAAAACACTTCCGAGATATGTAAACTGTTCTACCTGCTCTATTCTTTCCCCGCCTATTTTAATATTTAGCTTAGCCTTTTTCTTTCTGGAAAATCGCATAACCTTTGTTTTATTAATATTGATTCTCATCCCATATTTATCGCACTGAGCCTCCAATTCACTCAGCAATGCTTGCAACCCCTTGGCTGACTGAGCAACTAATGCTTGGTCATCAGCAAACCAAACCGATTTTACGAATTCCCCTCCGACTTTCATTCCTACTTCCAGTTCTTCCCATGCCTCTTTAATCAACTCCTCTACATATACGTTGAACAGTACCGGTGACAATGGGCAACCCTGCCTTACACCTCTTCCTAACACTGCCCATCCGGACTCTCCGTTCCCCACTCGCACCTGAGCAGTCTGAGACATATACAGGTTGCGGATCAGTCTCCTGTCCCTCCAATCCATTCCTATTTTCTGCAATACACGCATTAATTTTTCCCAATTCACTCTATCAAACGCTTTTTCGAAATCTACAAAACAGGCAAAAACGTCCTGATTGTATTCTATATTCCTCTCGACTAGTGCTCTCATTACTGCAATGGCATCACGCGTACTTCTTCCTCTCCTAAACCCAAACTGATCATCCCCTAAGTAATCATTTGCCTTACTCTCTATCCTTTTGTTGATGATCCTGAGAATAACTTTACCTGCGTGGGATATCAAACTTATTGTCCTGTAATCCTCGCATGACGTAGCCTTTGCCTTTTTTGGAATAGGAACTAACACCGATCTCACAAAATCTTCCGGCCAGATTCCTTCCTCATAGATACTACGAATCAGTCCATATATGGCCTTCTTCCCACCTTTCCCTAACCATTTCAACATTTCTACAGGAATATTGTCCACCCCCACAGCCTTATTTGCTTTCATCTCCTTTAATGCCCTTTCTATTTCATCGTCGAGTATGCCTGGACCTAAGCTATCTTCTTCTACGTCATGTTCCTTTTCTATGTCTAACCTTGTCGGCCTAAGTTCTTTACCATACAGTGTTTCTATATATTCCTTCCATCTCTCTTGGATTTTTCCTGGTTCAACTATAATCTTACCCCATTTATCTTTAACTGTTAGCACAGATCTTGCCTTCTTACTTCCCGATAATAACTTAACCTTGCTGTATAGAGCACCAATTTCACCCTTCTTCTGTAAACTTTCCATATCCTCGCATTGCGTTTTCCACCATTCTTCTTTTGCCTTATTTGTGGCCCTTCTCAATTTATTGTTTAACTCTTTGTACTTCATTTTGCCTAAAGAGTTAAACAATAAATTGAGAAGGGCCACAAATAAGGCAAAAGAAGAATGGTGGAAAACGCAATGCGAGGATATGGAAAGTTTACTAAAGTTTCTACTCAAGAAGTAAGACAACTGAAAAAATATATGGGTGGCATTTAATGGAACAGAGAAAATGGGTGACGTGATGGAAGGTGGGTGGAACTAAGTACTGGTAATAGTATTTTTATGGCCCACGTGACCTTCCCGTACTGACATACGCGAGGTCCTTGGGTGTGCCCCTGTACTGACTAAAAGGAGGTTTTATGTACATAATAACTTTTTAGCTGTCTCGTCAAACTTAAAAATCTATGTCCTAAAATATATGCCACTATTTTTGCATTAAAATGGCGTGCATTCAACATCCCAACAACGAGAGCTCCAATAGGATGCCGAAAATACAATCGCTACTCAAATGGCTCTCATAGAATTGATAATTTATAGTGCGGAGTCCAGTTGTCATAGGGTCTGTTTTAATTTCTGTCCTATTTTTAAGTCAGTGCTTTCGAGTAGGTTTACCACGTTTTCTGCTGATTTGGTGTATCAACTCTGGCCTATCGCGAACATTAAGAGTATAATGTGAGAGTCAACTCCTACGCTTCTTTCTTCGCAACATTTCGCACTTCTCTGCTGCGGTGCCATTATTTTATTAAGTATTGGAATGGAAATCAGAGGTTCTGGAGAGGATAAAAAAGGGAAAGGGAGATTGCGAGGGTTGTGTGCGGAATTGAAATGTCATGTGCCGTCGAAAGTGAACTTGCCCTTGTGAACTGGATAGTAATGTCCAAGACGCATAAAATAAGTAGCAAACTTCACACAATTTCACCGTTCGACGCGTAGTTTCCTTATTTCATTCTTTTAAATATTTCCTCGTTGTTACACCATTTCTTTATCGAATCAGGCGTATGCTAGTAATCCGCCTAACACATAGGAAATACTTCACTTTCTTTTCATAAAGGCGGATCGCTTATAGGAGAGCAACAACTGTAAAGTTAACCTGTAGTTGTTTTGGGAAATTGAGAATATATCTAGATGGAAAGGCTTAAAGAGAAGCTGGAAAAAAAACTGTAAAATTTTTGTTTGCAGATAGCCCAATGCAACGGCGATTTGAAATTATTTTTCGCACAATGAAGTCGCATTACCCGTGACTAAAGGACACGCCACAGTAAGATTGCCAAGCATTTGTGTCCATGTCATAAAAAAATGTACGTTAGAGACTGTAATGTTGTATGCTGACGGTATTTCAGCGTAAAAATAAAGTTTCTTTGGTTCCACTCATCTTAGTTTCCTGTATTTTCCCAATCAAAGGAGGGGTTCTTCACTTTCAAAGTTTATTTGATGTGATTCAACAGGGTCAGCTACGAGTATCTATTGCCAAACTTTTAGAAAACCCAAGATTGATCTTAATTTCTTTCCTTATTACAGTGCACTACTGATTTATTTTTTGAGTAAAGTTTCCTAGAAATATAATCAGTTAGAAAACATTGCTAGTCTTTATGATTATATTAATGTATGAAAAATATAAAGAAGAAAATTAAATGGTTGGCTCCAAAGGAGTAAATTTCAGCTCCACAGTTAAAGGACTATTAATATTTCTAATTAAACGACATAGGACGTTGCTATTTGTGAATTTTTTGCAGAAGTGTACATGTCTATTTAAAAATATTTGATAATTGAAGGGTTACTTACGACGTGAGAAATGAAATAGCTTTTAGCGCCATTGAAGCAGAACAACGTGATATCTTCTTATTTTCTGTTTTTGGAACGGGATTCCAGTTTATTATATCGTATGATTTTTAACGCATATAGGGACCCGAATGTGCTCTTCAATCATTGAAAAAAATTGTTTTTTTTTTTCAATATATGTAGGGCATACTCTACCCTCTGTACCCATTAAATATCGTCCGCAATTCATATGCTAGGGACAGTTACTATTTTCAAACTGTTTTTAATGTATAAATAGGAAAATGATCCCGATTGCAGGAATCTCAACTGGCTACCTCATAAATCTTACATGCCCATGTCTTGTTACTTCTCACAAAAAATTATTTCGTGAGATCTCCTTGCACAACCGGTAGTCCCGAAACGTTTCCACTATCAAACATCTGTACAAAACAATACCCAGCACGAAAAAATGAGGGCGGGAGGGGAGTGGAAAGAGAACCAACAGCCAGGACAATAAGAAGGCAAAGAGAAAAATGTGAAATGTAAAAACGTAATGACTTGGTGTGTGTTTCCTTTTCCCGATGTCGTAGATGTGAATGTTTTGGTGGGAAAATGGTCCCTGAAATCTCTCCATTTCTCAGGCGATCTTCCGTATTTTTGTCAGTGCATTTATATTCATGCAGCAACTCGTGAGAGAGTAAGAAATGATCTAAGAAGAGTTTAATTTTAAGGCGCTAGTGCTTCCATTTTCTTATGTTATATTACTAAATCGTGCAGGTCGAAAAGCATCCATGAATTTATCTCCTCCGGGTAACTAATTGTGCAACTATTTTATCACCTACCATTACTGTTGGGAGGAGGATTAGACTTTCTCATCCCCATCCTCTATTTCGCGAGGCTAATAATGTGACTGCAAAAAGTGCACTGTTACATTGAACCTTCTTGCTTCCAGAAGATTCGCATTTTCAGTTAAATGATAAATATCCGACGCATTAAGCTGGGTGCTCTTCGCTCTAATTTATTCAAACCTCAAATAAATAATTTCCGACATGGAACACGAATGCTCTTGGTATGTTCGATGTTATAGCCTAGTTAAAGAGAAATGGTATCCTTTTACTCCGTCGATATACTATATGTTGTTTCCGGTGCACTTGACAACCCTAGTTCCTTCAAGGTACGTCCACCGACCTTCCCTCCCTTTGCCTTTAACCGCGAATTTCCTTTCGTCCCCTTTTATTCGTTTCTTTCCACTTCTAATTCCTCTTCGTGCATGAAGCTTCCCGCCACGCCCCGCGCCCCACGTGACAATTACCTTCCCGAGGACAGTCCCCAGGTATAAAGTGGTGTGCCGTTTTCCGGCGGGGCGGGCGGGGTGGTGGAGGCGTTCGGATGGCGGTGCCCAGGGGGGATCGCGGGGAGGGGCGGAAAATGGTGGCGGTGATGGTGTGGGGCGAGACGGGGCGGGTGGGGGGGGAGGAGAGGGCGTTTGGGTGGGGCAGGAGAGGAAGGTGGGAGTGAGAGGGCAGGAGTAGGACGGTGAGGGAGGGGTTGGTCGTGTGAGGGTGCCTGCTGGAATTTCGCCAGCTTTCATTGTCTGTCTGCATAGCACATCCTTCAGCTCCTCCTCCAACCCTCCTCATCCTCCACCGCCTGCGACGACCCCCTATCACCCTCCTTCCTCCTCCACCTTCCCCTCGCACCGCCCGAATGCAGAACTCCTCCTCCCACTCGTTTCCCTCCGAGCGGTCCCGACAGAACCCACCTCATACCCTACGGCCCTTTCCTCCCTCCGACACATTTCCAGCTTTGTTTTACATCCGCCGTTGTAGCAGGGACAGAAGTCTCTCATTGCCGCGACGGGCGGTCTTGTACGCACCGCCGCCCGGTGTCGAAAATCAAACGTTGCTCCCGCCCGCCGCTCCCCACCTGAAATTAAGTTACGTGGTCCATCACGTTCCAATTTATTTCATTGGTCGAATTTGAATGGATAATGTCGAGTCCGTGTTGAGATGTCGCTTCACTGAGTAATAGTCCTTCCATATCTTTTATCATTTCGCCACGGTTTGGAAACCTAGTGTAGCTCTGGCTGTAACTGTTTCTAACCTAACTTCGTTGCGTATGGAATACCTATGCTGACGTTCTCTCCTCGTCCACCAGTTTCTTGCGGTAATCGAAATGGGTAGAGCGGGAAAGTATTGGTGTAGTTTTCATTTTGCCTATAATGTATTTACTATAGGAAGTAAGAATTATTTTATTAAATGATTGTTACCTAGTTTAGAAGTTTATTATTTCAAATTCGCTGAAAAAGTTTTACGATACTAGGGAATTAAAAATTTTAATTATGTTTTTGAACTTCCCATGTTTACAGTATGCAGTAATACATTCATCTTAACGCCAGCGAGGGGGAGTGAAGTTGAGATGTTCATAGTATATTGAGAATGAAAGATATTATTTGTCTCATTTAGTAAAAGAAACATTTCATGGGTGAAAGGGATGGAGTAGCCAGTGAGGAAGGCAGGAGTTGAGTCTGAGAATGAAAGTTCTGGTGGATCCAGAGAGGGTTTGACGACCATGTTAATTTCTTTTAATCTTTACTAACTATAAAAGAAGTTATTTGCAGAGAAAATAAGAGCATAGCATGTATTCGTATAAAAAGCATTCAGAGGCAAAGCAAGGTGTCTCGAAACTTTTTTTTTGGAAATAATGACGACCCTTGGACAATTGTGAGTAATGAGGGCTTGAAGAAGGATGGAATAGGTACTTGTAAGGTGTACATGGAGAGGGAGGGAAAAGGTCATTTGATTTTGATTCGTTTGGAGAACTAAGACTTTTGGGGATATTCGAAGTGGTTCGTGAAAGTAGATAAATGAAATAAGTAATATTTCTCTTATCGCTGAAAGAATATTATCGAGAATTTAGGACAAGCGCATTGCTGGAAAAAGTTTAGAACAGTGTTATAGTTGTATTTTTTTATTGAAATACGTATTTCATATGGGGTATATTATTGGTATGGGGGAATCAATAACCCTCATTTTCAGTCATATGGCGACGTGTAATTTAGTTAAATGCTGTAAAAGAAATGTATGAGAACGCTACTCCGTCATATTCAATGAATCTAACTAATTCTATGTAGGTACCTAGTTAGAAAGTAGAATATGGATATTTGGTGGGAGCAATTTAACTTTTTTAATGCTTACTGAAAGTATAATAAAACATTTAGTTCATTAAACTCTGTACCAATCTAAAAATATTGCTCAAACAGACTCATGTATCTTCACTTTTGGATTAAAACCCCCCTATCAAAACTCACTTTAAACCCAAACTCCAACCCACCTATCAAAAATAGAGACAAATGTGTCGTATTCACAACACAATAATCCTTAAAAAACAAGGCGTAGAAAACCTGCAAAAAAATGTTAGCAGGGACAAATTGTGGAAAGTTGGAATATTTTAGATATCTATTAATAACCTTTTATTTCCTCTTTTACTCAAGCACATTTATTTCCATTTATAGTGAATGAAGGCTTAACAATAGCTCAATGAATGTTACAAAGTCCCGGAGGGAAATTAAAGATTTAAATTCTTACTCTAGGAAGCCTATGCGTTTAATAGAAAAATAAAATTCATTTAATTGCAACTGAATCCTGTGGATAAATAATATCATCGATTTTCCAGATCATAGATATGGTGGGAGAAGTGGGGGAGAGGATCGTTGTGAGACATCCAAGAGAAGCGAAAAAGTGCGTTATAATAGAGTATTTTGATTGGCAATGGGATGTTGAAGACTGTGATAGAGAGGAGAACGTTAGAAAAACGAGGAAGGGGAAGGACGGAATGAAGGGAAGAAATAAGTAGGAAATTGAAGGACTTTTGTGGTGTCGAATGTTAGGTACTGTTTTTGGTTAGGAGAGGCAAGTAAATGTATTGTAAAATTGCATAGGTTGTGTCCATCAAAAACCTATCTTAACCGGTGATGACCAATAGTATTGATAAAAATATTGATAATCATATTGCTAATAAAAATTGACAATTAAAGTTCATTCTTTAAACATTGTGATAAATTCTGAATGAGAATCGGCTTTATTTCTAGATGGAAACTGTTGATCATTCCTTCCATTAGGTGAAGAATAAAAACCGGCTTCAAGGATTATTTCTATGTTACAGTAGGTGTTAACTGTGAAGATTTATTATGGAGGGGGTAATTTGTACTTTATATCATTCCTATTCTGTTCTCTCAAAGTCTAATTAATGCAACATTCACGGAAAATATTTTTACATGTCATGGCAAATAGAAGTGTAATTGAACCCTATTTTAGAACTGTTTCCGATGAGCGCATACATCGATATTCCAAAATTCAATTGGATCACTGCCTATACCTTTAACGCCTGACGAGAAAAAAGAATATGCACATTCATGAAGCAAATCATTTCGCTAGTAACGATATCTATAAACTGTGAACGTTAAAACAACTAAGCAAACATATGTGTTGGCACGTAAGTTATTATACCTGCAGACTTCAAACTGTTTGTAGACCTCTGTTTAAAACTGGATTAGGATAAAATTAGGCATTGATTTATTGGAAAACATTAGACATCAATTGATTGATATTCCTCACTACCTTTTGGATCACGAATACCGATTATGCATATTTAGAACTAATAATAATGCATGTAGAATCCCATGAGTTCTGCTTCATTAGACAATACATAATTACTTCATTGAAAGGTTTCATAATCGCAATTACGTAGATTATAATACATTAGTGACAGCTAAAAATGTAAGGTGGTTAATTATTACGCAACCTGACAGAAAGAGAGAGGGGAGAATGGCAGGGAGGGATGTGAGTAAACCGACGAGCGGAGGGGAGCACGGAGAAAGAGAGAAAGGAGATCGAGCACCCTACTTAATTTGCTCAACGGAGTCCGTGCACGGGTGGATGGGCAGTCAGTCGAGGGGAGGGGGCGATATTTCTTTCCGCGCACGGCAACGCCGTGCGCGGCAGATGCACGGAGATTTTTTTCACCGTGGTCCGTCACAGGCGTGCACGGGCGGGTGCGTCCCCGCGCAACACGCACGCTCTCCTTCACGCACCTCGAGCAAACAAACGCTCGGGGCCGAAACGCAAAGAAATACGGGCATTCGGCGGATAGGTCCACAATGGCACGTGACAACACTCGCGAGAGAGAGATGGGGGGGGGGGGGAAGGCTGGGTGAAAGGGAGAGAAAAGTTGGGGGAGGAGGATCTGGGGTGACAGAAGGTGGAAAGGGGGGGACTCCATAGTCCTCCAGAAACATTTTAGTGCACACCTCTTGCAAAACCATCACCGCCACCGGCTAGGGAAAGGTGACGCGGGTGCGGGAGGGACAGCGGGCGGTTCGCTTGCGCGGACGCACTTAATAAATTCTGTTCATTCGGGGATATAGACGATGACTGTGAAAATAAGTGCTCACCCGGTTAAGTTGCGCGAGTGATCACAGGTTTCCCAAAGCTGAAACAATGGACGCCGCTACGAGCGACCATAAGGACACGCTCCTCCAGGGATACAATTATCCCTCGGTGGTGTCCACGTAGCAGCTTAGCTATCTCTCAAAATCTGTGATTTTCCAAAATCCCTATACTTATCGAAATTTTATTTTGGTTACTTATTATTTTTAATACCATATTTTTTACCGTAATATGAAAATATAAGTTTGATAGAAATTCATTCCAATAAAGAATTTTAGAGCTATTCTGATCCGACATAATTCGAAGAAGGCAGGATTAGCGACTGGAGGAGATAGTGAGTGGCAGTTGGACGCTTAGGACGGTAATAAGGGAAAGGATACTGGGACAGCAAGGTAGTGGGAGGTAATGAATAAACAATTTTGATGAAATTAAGGGTAGTTGAAAGTACGTAGGTCCAAATAACGGGTTTTTGTAACATGTAGTGCGGGTTTTAAGGATATTTTGTACAATGTTAGTTAAGGCTTAGGAATACGGTGTCGTATGGCGCCAGCGTCCATGAAAAACTACCCCAGCGCGGTAGACTACTGCTAATAGTGTTAATATTCAGATAAAATCGGGGGTATTTCTCAGAAACTGTTCTGAGGTACATAAGAGATATTTCGTTGGGAGTTAGGACGCACCAAGCGATATGACAAAAATGGCAATGCTAAGAGCTACATTTTCATACAACAGAGATAATTTAATAAAAATCACAGCCAAATATACATCACGCCAGAGCGTCAACATTCAATTAGTCATAAAAATATTTTATCCTAATCATTCTGCCGAAGATACCGAAGCTCGTTCCCCGGTTTTTCTTCGTGTGACGTGTAGTTTCATGTGGTTATGAGATGAATATGTCACGTCTCTCTCTCTCTCTCACATTCCCTATCGTGATAGAAATACAAAGTACACATTAGGACTCACTTTTATATTTTTTATTTACGCTAATTATACTACGGTAAGTAATAGCACTTCAAAATTAGAGAAAGATATTTGTTTTTTTTTCTGAGCAAACCGAATTTAGATAGTAATAGAGGTTAAGCGTGATTATTTTCAACTACACAAAAAAGTTACTACAATCGATTATTTTAACTACTTTTGTTGTGACTGGTAAAAAAGTCGATACATTTTTCGCTAATTACCACGTTCATACAATGTTTTTGTTAATTGGAATGATGGCGTGGTATACCCGCCCGCGGGCAATTAAAGCACCCTCAGCTTAAGTAGCAACTTAAGGTGTCACGTCGTGTCGAGTTATCAGATGAAAGGCCCTCAGCTCGACGAAGTTAGTTAGAAGAGATTCAAAATTATCTTTCCGGCGACGGGTCTTAACCTAATGAAGGTCTTTGCAAGTGACGTACAAAAAATCAGGAGCAATTTCACGCGGGCGTAAACATTATATATTCCCCGTAGGAGAGAATTTGAGGGTAGGCTTGAAAGGCCTCAAGAACAGGTAACAAAAGTGAAGCAGCAACGAAAGGAATTAATTTTGGATCGGTTAATAAATCACCTCAATAACATGCGCTCACTCAACTTGTCATCGAAAATAAAAACATTGAATTTTGATAATTTTTCTGTGAAGTTTGTATTCCCTTCACTGCATTCGGACCACAGTCAAAAAACGAAGCTCTCACCATGCGAGTCATATTTCATTTGAAAAACTTTTCATACCTAATTATTACTCTGGCATTACGAGTCTGATTTCCATACCAAAATTATCCTCTTGCTTTCCTCTTCATCCTTTTTCTTTTACGATCCTAAGTACTTACCACCAAAGTATTGACGAGCAGTCTATGTTGCACTAATTCAAAATGAGAAAAGTATATATTTGATCTTTTACATAGGATTTGAAACATTAAATGGCAAGGACACTCATAAAAACTGGAGTTCTAGGTGGAAAAGGAATACGCGCCATAGGCGGGATTGAATCCTCGGCCTCTGGGTTTTAAGGTGAGGAAGTTACCTGGATCCTGTATAAAGATGACGAAATTATGAAGGATGAGACCTGAATGGAAGAAATGCACTTTATTAATTCTTAATGCCATATTCCTTCAATGATTTTTTAGGTGAAATGACAATATTTTCCTTTCTAATATCGTAAGATGTTTTCCTCCATTTCCAAATATCATAAAAGATCAAAGTTTAGATTAGCAAATTAAAATTGATGAAACCTTATCTGTGCAATTCTGCGGCTTCTCTAAACTTTAGATATCCTGTCCGCATTTATAAAATAAAATTGTCAAAATTTAATTAAAGTAAAAGCAACAAAAATTCAAAGTCTTACACAAACCTAAAGTTTTTATAAATCAAACCACTTTGCTTTCCACGTACACTTTTTATTTTCACGAGCCAGGTTTCGTTATAGCATAACATCATCAGGTTGAGGTTATCAGGTCAACCAGATGATGTTATGCTATAACGAAACCTGGGTCGTAAAAATAAAAAGTTTATGCGAAAAAGCAAAGTGGTTTGATTTATAAAAACGTCAGTATGAAGATTTTACACCAATTTACGCCAGAAAATGTTTCACTTACCTAAAGATAATTTACCATTTCAATTCGCTAACCATTCCCTCTTATTATCCAAATATTTATCGCAATATAAAGAAAGTTTTTCCAGTTAAAAAAAAACGCATAACTTTTGTTTTCAATGTAACATTTGGGTCACAGTGGAATCTAGACAATTATTTTGAAAATGGTTTCGTGAGCATATCCACATTGCGAATTTCAGTTGAAAAAAACTTGGAAAAAATGGCAATTTTAGTCAGAAAAATCATTTCCTTATCCTGGTTCACTCTTATTCCATTGCATAACCAATTGAAAAAGCTGAGTTTATTCAAGGGCAGGGAATTGTGTTTGAAACTAAAAATATCCGCATTAATCTCCGAAATATTGAACTGTAGAGTTGGCGTTTTGGTTACCATGTTGGCTCGGGCCTTTTCCCAACGTTCGCATAGTTTAAGGAAAGCCATATCACTGCCCAACAATGGATACATAATACATGCCAGAGTTTGGATTGACCTTGACCCTCGAGTTTGCTGCCGAGCTCGCTTACCATTGAAAGTAACCGTGGGGCCACGACTCGCAAAACGACACAGGAAAATGGGCACGAAATGCGCCGTAACTTGTTCATTAAATGCAACGGATAGGACTGACTTGAGAAAATAAAGAATCACGCTATTTATTTCTCTTTTTGTGCGATTTTATCAATGTTCTCCCGTACGCTTAGCATTTTCTATCAGGTCGTACTTTCGTGATACATCGAAATTGTCTGTGATAATTCGGACGAAATTCTACACACGGGTAAAATCGGTTCTAAAGCAGGTGTTCTTTCTTGTTACACATCGTGATTGACTTTTTTTCACACCTTTGGTAACTCCAAAATTGTGTGTTGGCAACAGTGGCGAGACATTTGTTTGTACTTTCCTTCTTCAACAGCGTATCGGATACTGATCAGAGTTCTGACATTTATCCGAGCAATAGTTTGGTGAAAACAGCGCTAGTCAATAAGGACTAGCAAAACTGAGAGTTGAAATTGGACAGAGTTTGCATGGGGTTCTTTACAGTTTTAAAACAACCATCTAGTTGCATCGGTAATGTAATCAATTTGTTATACATGCCTCATATACTGTTATGTTATATTATCTGGCTCAACAGTTTGGCGGTTTAAGGGTTATAGGAAGAATATAAGGGTCTCAGGTTTTCCCGGCGTATGGTATTCAAGAAGTTTTCTCGGGTTTCCCACCGGGTCAGGTTGATGAAGTACACCGACGTTTCGAAGGCTGACTCTGCCATCGACTTCAGGGTGAAGTCACTTCACCCTGAAGACGATGGCAGAGTCAGCCTTCGAAACGTCGGTGCACTTCATCAACCTGACCCGGTGGGAAACCCGAGAAAACTTCTTGAAAAGGAAGTATATAGTATGGCATTTAAGGACTATAGATAGTATACAAATCAAAATGGGATAATTAATTGTCGGCTATGAAATCCAGCCTTAGTTGCCGTGATGAGGATTTATTTACTTGGAGCCCTTTCTATTAAATGAAACCTTTATTGATTTGGTTACAGATACTCCCAGTTGTATCCATGGCACCGTTATAAAATTTCATATCATTCCAAATAAATACAAAATCCAAATCCACGAACGACATTTTCAGTACATATGTTTTCATTACTGTATACACAATGTCTATTATTATTATTAGGTAATCTACCGGTTAAGGTAGGTTTTTGGATGGACACAACTATCAAATAAACATTTTGTGACTCCCCACCTAGCAAACTAATCTATATCAGGTCCCTCTTCATCTCGGTGTACTTCTTTCCTCCCTTCATCCCGTCCAACATCCCTATCCTGTTCCTACCCTTACCTCGCTTGCCCAACATTCTCCCCTCTATTACCCTCTTCAACATTCCACTACCGCTCAATACGCCTTTCATCCATTTTTCCTGCCTCCATAGGATTTCTCTCAACAAACCCCTCTCCTCACCCACCATTTCTAGTACTTCCTCATTTGTTTTCCTTTCGGTCCATTTCACCTTCTCTATTCTTCTCCACATTTCAAAAGCCTCCAATCTACGTCTATCCTCCTGCTTCAGCGACCACATTTCCGCGCCGTACATAGCTACGCTCCATATCAGAGTTTTACAATGTCTATAAGTCGGTCTTTTCTACATCAACTTTGTGTTTACGCTATCATATAATTTCATACTGGAATGTTTTCCATGACTGCAATATTTGTACATTCCCTATATCCTATTACTGATTTATGTGAATCGAAGCTGGCAGTTGCTACAAAAGTTGTTGGGCATTGCGTCGTAGGTTGACGGGCTCACATGAGAAAAGTGAACTATACCGCGAGCGATTTAGAGGTTGTTTGCATTTATTCATGTGCATGTGTTAATGTCTTTGATGATGCTACACATAACTGCAGGAAGTTCAAGATATCCTTCATATAACATCATGTACATAATACGTTCATATATATACTATATATATATATATATCATTCCTCGTATGCGACTATTTTCTATTACACATAAGAAAAACTAATGGTACCTACCTATTTCCCAATACACACAGTGGGGGAGCTCATTAGGAATATGGAGTAAGTCATTCCATTTTTCGTTTTGAAAGTTTCAGGTTTTCTTCATACTTTAAACGTTTATATTTTCTTTGTTATACTTGTTCCTTTATTTGAACTCTTCAATCCTCATCGGCATTACATATCCTAATTCCTGACGCATTATTGCATAACTTAATAGTAAAGAGAACTTTGCTCTTAAAGAAATTATTATGTCAAGGGACACATTGCCACATCGAATTTAAAGTGACCAATACGCCTGAGATACCAAAATGTAACTTTGATTGCGATTTGGTAAAGAACTAAGTAGTAGGAATACAGTGTTAAGAGATTTTCATTTTCGATATTATTTTCTTTCACTAACTAGATTTTTAATTTTGGTATTTTTGTTTCGGAAAAGCATTCCTAACTGAGGCACATGTTATCAAAGGTCAGATAAACTAAATAAGAAGCCATGTCGTCCAATATAATAAACTACACCTCTGCATAAATGGGGCGAAAGAGATGTGGTGAAAGACCACACGGGAAGTACAGGGTGAAAGAGGTACGCGGAATAGGGAGGTGAAAGCACTACCAGAAAGTAAGTAAGGGCAACTGAAGGACAACTTTAGGGACACTACCGGTAGATTATTAATCGAGCCATAAAAATTCGGCAGAGACGAATAGATAAAAAGAATACACAAAGGAGATAAATGATAAAAATGTAGGGCTTGTAAGTTTAATTTTGGAAGGAAACATAAATTTGATTAGGATGAGTCAAGGTCATACATACTTGATTGCGAGATAGGGAAGGCATCAAAAGTAATGTGGTTGGATGTGACTGTGGGGATATATGAAATTCCTGCCAAAATACTCAAAGATTTCAGGGAAACGTGAAAGATAGAGTTTGCATATGCTCATTGGAAGTATCTATGAGGGGAAAATTGGGCAAGAAGACTGTCAATATTGGTACCTATTCCAAAAAAGGGAAAAGCTAAAATCAGTGAGAACTATAGGGCAGCAAGATTTCTTTCGCGCTCAGATAATGTAGTATTTCGGGTAATCAACAAAACAATGGAACAGAAGGCAATTCATCAGTTAGTGGATGATCAGTTTATAGTCATAAAAGGGTGAGGTGTAGTTGGTCCTAGAGCAGTCACTAATAGGAAAAAATACAGGATATAAATTAAATGCATTCATTTTACTGTTAAATGTCAAGAAGGTGTTCAGCAGAGTAAATTGAGTAGAATTGATTAATGTATTTCAGAAGTCAGGAGCAAACTGATGTGAAAGGAGACTAATACAAAATCTGTGTCTCTCAAGACTGCTCACGAGTGAAGTTTATTGGGAGAAATCCGACGGAGGCAGGAAACATTAATGAAAAGTACTTTAATAGGCGATGGGATGCGGAAAACTGCGATAAAGGGCAAAGGTAAGGCTAGCGAGGAAGAAGGAGGAAAATGATAGGCGTATTGGACGGAATGATGGGAGGTAGAATACTTGTATATGAGGAATTGAAGAAGAGTTTTTTACATTTTATAAGCTAGACTTTGGAAGGGTTTTGGACAGAATTGATCAGAGTAGTAGGGACATGAGAAGAAGAATTGTATTAGGCAAACATGCTATTATGGAGGGGAGGTAAATGAGAAGAACCTTGAGTAATTCTGTCATGAAGTGTGTGGTGAAAATTTTCATATGGAGTGCAGTATTTTACAGCGGGCAAACTGGGTCATTGAGTCAAGAAGGTAGTCGTACAATGTAGGTTTTTGTGGGTGCGGAGATGTAAAGGAAGAAGTAAAATGTTGAATATAGTATGGAATAAATATAGAATAGCGTGGTATAAATAGAAAAGAAAATAAACCAGGAAGGACCAGGAACGATAAGGGAGGAAAGGGGGGTTTATGGGAGAAAGGTTTTAGAATTTAGAAAATCTTTTTCCAAAAAATCAAATTGAAGTAAACACATACAGAAAAATAATAATATTGTTTACATTATGCGGAGAATAGTACAGCAACGATAGATTAAAAAAAACTATTAAAGGATACCTTTAAGTCCATGCGTTATATTAAAATATCAAGTAAAAAATTGTAAAATATTTACTTCCAACGTGATTTATACTCGTAGTTTGATGTTTCCTACGCAAAATGTGTTTAAAAACTTAAGTTATTCTTCAAGCCCTGTCGAAGTTCCAGTGCTCTCACTCCTAGTGTGTTCATTTACATGACTGGCAACGATACGATAAAAATGGCTAACACACAACCAAGGCTTAAAAATTCCAGGTTGAGGATAATAAGAGCATTTCCTATTTCAATTTCTTCCTAGCATCCGCTAAAGGAGAAATCAGGCCTAAGCAAGGATTACTTAAAATTTAACCTTTGCCAATGCATGGGGACTTTTCCTTATTTAATCGAGTTGCTATTTTATGCTTAAAGAACGCTATGCAAAGGTCGATGATGAGGTTTTTCATTTCTTCTGTACATTTCAACGTTCTATGCGAAATAGCCCAAATGTTATCTCTCTGCATCTACTAGAGCACAGGATGTGGAACAATGTTTGGCCATCATCGTGGTGGCAACTGTTTTTGCCTCAAATAAACCTCTTAATGGGTACTTACCTCATTGAAATTGTTGAATGAGTCTCCGGAGTTTTTAACGACTTCCGTCAAATATTTGAATATATTATTTATAACGTACATAATAATAGGTAAGTATTGTGCATCGTTAATCTTTCAACCTGACACGGGATGATTGGCTTCATCCGAGACGTTAATTAGGGACCTTATTACATATTAAATCAGTAATAAGATATATCACCCATAAAAGGAAAATAAAATCCTTGTCCTGTAATTGAAGGTCTTTAATTGACGGTAATTTTTCATCCCCTTGCCGGAAGAAGTGTCATTGAGCGATCGTTATAGCTGTATGGAGGATAATATTCGAGGGAAAAAATGTACTTGTAATTTACAAGGTAACATAAAATTTACCATGTAAGGCTATATTTCAATGAAGGTCAAAACTCCGCCAAAATATTTTTTCATACCGTATCGGTATGTATCAGAATAATTAATTTTGTGTCTCATTAATGCATGCAGCCATCTAGTTGTGCCTCTGTAAACGTAATGATTTTTTATCAATTCCTCCAAACTAAGTATTGATAGATATCGGATGGTCAAAGCACAGTTCCTAAAAGCACACCAATGGGTTTTGTTGATCTGTGTTCCCGCGTCTAACTAAAAAGAATTCGCATTTTTAATTTCACTCATTCAAGTAGGTTGTAGACAGGACACAGGAGATGTAGGTCTATTTAACTCCTTGGGAAAATATGAGTTAGATAAGTAATTGCCACTCTAGGCTATTTAGCATAAAACTTTTTTATAACTGAAAATTGCCATGCACAAGTGGCTATACATGTATACTTATAATCATCATATACCTATACAGTTATTTAATCCGTCATCGCCCGTGGGGGAAACGGAATACTAAACCCGTCGGGTTTTACAGATAATTTCACTAAGATTGTTTTCATGATCTTTACTGTCTTTGTGCAATGGGAATAGTATCATATATTTAACACCGTCTCAAAAGAGACCGGATTCAATATTATGCAAAAGATTAATCTGTAGTGTAACCTTCACTCCGCGAGTGATTCCCATACTAGTTCATAATACCGATACGATATTAAGGTATTCATAAAAGCGTTTTACAAATCTAGTACCTCTTAGCTGCGCACCTTAAATTTTGACAGATGAAGTGAGTTGTTGAGGTGACCTTAAGATATACGTACTACATAACACCATGTTCTAAGTGAGATCCAGCTTGTGAAAGATAGCGTCATCCTTCCACTCTCTCGTCACATTTTTTAAACTCTCTTTCTTTGAATCCCAATTTTCTGTTAGATTTTCCATGTATTTCTCGCACGTTTCGCCAGAGAGGCAATAATTAAGAATATTGTTTCACGTTTACACTTGATTTTTTGGTGTATTTGATGCTGTTGAAGTTCGAGAAAGAAATGTTCCTATTCCAAAAATGATTGAAATTATTTTTTTCTCCAACCTATATATATTGCAAAAAATGTGCAACTTTAATTTCGGAGAATCTAATTCTGTGTGAACCATGCTGAATGTCCATCAGTACTATTGATTGTGGAGACTCCTCATTGTTCCATGAACGTGCATGAAATGGATGTGATATAAGGGAGATGGTGGAGAAGGTGTGTGATTACTTTTTTCTCCTCGTCGTCACTTTTGTGTACAGGTTGTACATTAGCCATTTTTCTTCGGTTGACATTACATTATTATTATATTATTATTAGGTAATCTACCGGTTAAGGTAGGTTTTTGGATGGACACAACTATCAAATAAACATTTTGTGACTCCCCACCTAGCAAACTAATCTATATCAGGTCCCTCTTCATCTCGGTGTACTTCTTTCCTCCCTTCATCCCGTCCAACATCCCTATCCTGTTCCTACCCTTACCTCGCTTGCCCAACATTCTCCCCTCTATTACCCTCTTCAACATTCCACTACCGCTCAATACGCCTTTCATCCATTTTTCCTGCCTCCATAGGATTTCTCTCAACAAACCCCTCTCCTCCCCCACCATTTCTAGTACTTCCTCATTTGTTTTCCTTTCGGTCCATTTCACCTTCTCCATTCTTCTCCACACCCACATTTCAAAAGCCTCCAATCTACGTCTATCCTCCTGCTTCAGCGACCACGTTTCCACCGTTTTGACATTACATATGTGTTGTATTAGGAATTCCTTACTCATGAATTCCAAATACGACGCTATTTCTGAATTTAGTTCCTTTTTTATGGGAACTGGTATTTATCTGTATATTTATTGCAAATTGCAGTTCGTTTATCGTGCCACCTTCCTCCATGATTTGATGAATAATCATAGATCTGATGAAGGTAGACAAAATATATATTATTCATCAGTTAAGCCCAAATAACAAATTAATGCGGAAAATGAGACTTAGCTACAAGAATACATGTAAATACGAAAACCGTAGAAAATGATTGGAGCTTTGGACTTAACAGGGGTTGTCCTTAATTTACGGAAGGCTTTTTTGGGAAGAGATAGTGCCATTGCGTTATTTCGTTACGAGGAATTGACAGGAATATTTTTTATGTATTGTTAAAACATTTTTGCCATTGTTTATGAAGAAAGAGAATTAATATCCTCGAACACCAAATAAATTTGAGCTTCACTAATCAAAGTGTCACTTCAGAATCATTTAAGCATTTATCAGTATGTTAAAAGTGTTTCAGTGGTTTTTTTCACTCACTGTTTCCAGGGGTATTTTTATCCAAGACAAAGTTATAATTGAAGCGGTTAGTAGATAATCGCAGGTAAAAATGCTTTAATTGAATAAAAATGCAAGTTTTATTTTTTTAAGGAAATTGTGAGTGCTCGACTTAACGAAAGCGGTGAAAATTATGTGAGATGGGACTGGGAAGAGTATCGAGTATCCTCTAGAAGGTGGAAGGGGCATCAAAAAAGTCATAAATGCCTGCGCAATTCAAAATCGGCCCATAATCCTAGAAAAAGTAGAGAAAAAACATCAATTTTGTGTCATCACCCCTCAAGTTCAAACCAAAAACGAGTATTTTATTGAGGAAATTAACTCTGATTTCCGTTCATGGCAGATTTTGTCATCAGTGGTAATTACTCTTTGAATGAATTGACGTCACTCTCCACTCTGTTTCTTTATCTGGTTGCCTCTTAGTCTTCATATTTTCGTGCTCCCTCGCCTGCGAGTATCTGATTCATTTACACGTATTTCATCCTGGGTCTTACCTTACAACCCTTACCGTAGACTTTTCCTCCCAAATTTGCTCTGGAAGTCACCATTTGTAGTCGAATGTCAGTCAATCGATCTACTCAGTACATTTTCATCATTCTCAAGCACCATATTTTCATTGTTCCCGTCATTTGGGAAGATCCCATATCTGGGACTTAAGGAATGGTTGAATGGACCATTTGGTCTCAATAGACCTCTCTCTATCCATTTATATTTCTTTCATTATTCCAAAATTTTGCCTCTATCTCTTAAGAGAGGACAGTTTACATGGTAAGGTTCTCTATAGTTTCAAGTCGTATTTATTGTGACTCATTATGAATATGTTATTTATTGAAAAAATATTATATGTGCTAGGGTATTATGTACTATGTTTTTCTTGTTTGTTAAATTGCCATATTTTCAAAATACTAAGTTCTTCCGCGTTGGATTTCGCTCGTCTTTTTCTATTTTTTATTGCTTTCAGCTGTCAACCATGACTTTGACCGCATTATTGCAGGTTTTTCTCCATTATAATTTTTTTCTCAAAGCTACCCAGCCTCCGCCTTCTTTATTTGAACGCATGCAACCGTCAAGACAAAACACAAAGATTTCCGTGGTGGTTCACTCACCTAGCATTTTAAAAATAATAATTAATTACCCTTTGTGTGTAAATTTGGATTGTGACGAATAAAGCGCACGTGTTATCTTTTACTTCCTTCAATCTTTTCTCCTCTTCATTGCTGAATCCAGATTTTATTAGATCCCTTTGGTGTTTTTATAAGTTGTGGGTCCTTCTTGTGCTATTGTAGAACGCTTTTATATCCCTCAAAAAAAGATGAAATTCGGTACATCCCCGCATTATCAAAGTTTTTTTTTTCTAAACCCAGGAATAAGATGTTAGTCGTTTCATGTGTATCGATCGTCTTCTCTGCACTAATCTTTGCATACATTTTTGGATTAGCTTATTTCCTGTTCCGGTTTTTCTCATAAAAGATTTTTTCCGATTGGATTCGCTTAAAGTTGTTACTTGTCTAAAGCCATACGGACAAATTGAAAGAATACCATCCATTAAAAATGTTTTATTTTACCTTTCCACATAATTTATTTTAAGGTTCAACGCATTTCACCGACTTGTAGCATCTTCAGGTACCTGATGTTGCCACAAAGTCTGTGAAATACGTTCTACCTTAAACTAAACTCTATGTAAAGGTACACAATCATACAATAAGGATCCTAAATACTCCTATGGAGTGAAACCTCGAACCTCAGAGTATATTCAGAAATTAATGAAATTTTACACATTAACATCTTATTTCTGGCAATCCTGTTTTCGTTTTCCAAGTTTGTTTTCAAGTAGCGACTCAAAAAATTGATTATATTTCACTTTTCTACGAATTAAACGCTATTGTAAATGATCCAATAATAATAACATAATTTGGCATCAACTTTTGGGATAAGATACTATATTCTGTATGCTTATAAAACTAACTGAAACTCGAGATGCATTTTTAAATACCGTCTTCATTATTTGATTAATTTCGGTGACATTGTCAATAATTTTTTCTTCAGCATATGTGACAGGTTAAATTAATTGAATAATTTCCTCTATCTTGTCTTCAATCAAATTTTCGTCTCTCCCATCTGTCCTCTCTATTCTCTTTCCCCTCGAATATCATTTCCAATATTAATTTTATTCGGGAGTTTTTCTGTTAAAATTTTTTGCAAATATTCCAAACCTCTTCCTATGTCATAATTTTCAATTATAATTTTGCATTTTTGATGCCAACATTTTATTGGACCCCACGCAGTCTTTTTCGAAAGGGTTTCTTAAATATCTTTAGCCTACCTCAGTCTTTGTAAGTGCCAGGTGGTGTTCTACTTATTGGCTTCAATAAATCATCCAGTTTTCACTGAATTTTCATGCCTTGTAATAAATTAATTTTCTCTCGTTTCGTCGTCTTGCTTTATTGACTTATATTATTCCTCGTCAGCAGTTTCCATGAAATACCGCAGAATTCAGGACCACCCTATTACGGCTCTCTCCCGGAATCACCTTGTGGTGACTCACCAAATATCCACACTCCCTTTCAGGATTATTTTCGTCAAATGCAGTGCTGAAGAAGTTTTCCGCGACTGATGGTCTTATCCTATGGTCATATTTTTTAAATCTACCTCCAGGGTCGGTTCGAGGGCCAACCTAGGTTGGTTTCAATATTCGCTCTTGTAATAGCCATCTGTTATTCCTTGTTAAATTCAATTGTTTGAATTTTACTCGGAAATTAAATTTGAAAATTTTGAACCTACTGTGTCATATTTGAGCAATAGGTGGTTTTGCAGTCTTTTTCTTCGCTTCCGGGTACCTTCTTTACTGTTTTTCAGTCATCGGGAAAAATTCTATTTTATTCTGGAATTTTAAAAGAATATCTTATATAATTGTGGCTTTGCACTGTTTACAATATTCAGACAGCAATATAAAGAATTGCATTACCCTTTTTCTTCTCACGCTCCGTTTCTCTATTCCAAATTTTCCAATATTATTTTGCTCATCAACTTTATCCAGTAATGTTGTCTCAACTCCTTGGATTAACAGATTTACTTATTTTTTATATTATATATTATTCCCCTTCTTCTCTCAATCGCCATCCAGATATTTCTTCTCATCTTAATGCATTGTAGTTATTGTTAGCTTCACTCTTGTTTTCTTCAAAATTTGATGCCATCATAGGTTTTTGAGATTCTTCATCGATTTTGAATTTCAGGTTTTAGGGATTTGTATTATCCATGAGGAAGATTAATTTTTTGATGATCAAATATGTATGCAGTAAATTTCTGGTAAAATTATCATTTGCTTAGCAGAGGAATACCTTTATAAATTAGCATACCCTGCAATGTTCGCTTATTGGCAATTCTGGTCCGTGACTGTTCATTAATTTAATCCAAATTTCGTGTGATCAATTCATATGTTTATTTCCGTCTAACAAAATTACCTTAACAACTTTATTGTAGCATCTACAATATTACACGTTTTGCAACTCTAGGTAACGCTATCTACGGTTGCTTATGTTAATGATATTAGTGATTTGACTGTCTTATTCTTTTTCTTCTTCTTATCTTATTATCTTTTTAAAATTTTGAATGCCTGTCTAGCCTAAGAATTTTAGCTGATTTAACTAATGTAAAAGCCTTCTTTGGAATACGGGAAATGGCTTTTCTGATGCTATTCTTTGAACTATCAGAAGGGAACATCTACGATTATTTTAACAATATTAAATTTTTATGTATGAATGTAATCACTAATTCAATTGTTTAATCTCTTCCCACTGATTAATTGCAACCATAATTCTCCAGAGGCGTTTTCTCTTTTCATAGTAGATTATGAATATTAGGATTTATCAAAGAGTACTGGTCAAATGCAACGAGAAATTTTAAGAGCATTGTTATCTTTCGCCAGTTAGACTTCATTAAAAATATGCTGTTAGTACGAGAAGAGTAGTGGGATTTTAATGCCAGCTTTGTCCTTGCGTGCCCGTGTGAGGGTTATAGTAATACTCTACAAAAAATGTACCCCAATCCTAAAATATTTATTACGTAATTGCCCTCTATTATTAGTCTACAAGTCGCCTTACAATATTTAAAATAAGGTGCAGGTTAAGGTTTCATTTTTGATGGCTATCTCGAATGCTCACAAAATTGTTAAAATCATCCATTGTATCTGCTACGCAAGGTACTTGTGCTTAACGTCCAACATTTGTTTTTGGTGTGAAAATACAATTTTTCAGGAGTTATTACAGAGATTTTGGGAACAAAACTTATTCTTAAATTAAATTTTAAAGTGCTGGCTAACTCTCGTTTTAATCATTTTATATTTTGAATCGGCCAAGGTGCGCAGCAGGTTGTGATAATTGTCTCTCATTACGTTTTCACGAAAAGTGACGAGGGCTCTATATCCAGATGAGCATGGGGAACTCCTGCCTCAACGGCCGTCGTGGCCACACGGGAACTCTCATGAATCGGCGACCCGTGACGTCACCGTAGATACAAAATGGAGGGTATCTCGGTTAACTTGCCCGAACCGAAATGGCGACTCGATGACGGCTCGCGCGGGAGGAGTAGGAGCTGACAGGACGCCCTCTCTCCCTTCAGCGAACTGGTTCGCGTTTTGCGTTTCAGTAGGCCGGGAGGCGGGAGCGGAGTTTGCCGGGAGGAGAGAGCGGTACCGGAGGGAAGGAAGATGGTCCGCCATCGGCGTCAAATCTTCCTGCCCGAAGAATGCCGGCCAATACTCGAGTACGAAATGTTCCACCGTGAGCATTCCCGTCCGTTTGGTTATAAAATCGGGAAGTATTTTTTTTAATAGTATTCCTCCGTCGTCAATATTCTTTTATTCTTTATTTCTTTCTTCCGCACCTTATCCCACTGCCTCTTTCCTATACCTATATCCAGACTATTTCGCTCTTCATAAAAATTGCGAAACGTCAGATCCATCATCTTAAGGCCTTTATTTGGGTAAATATCTTCGCTTCCCATAAATAGTAATCGAATTTCGTAACCCTGCTTTAGAGTGTCATATATTCGTGAATTATGTATAGATATTTTTAAAAAATATTATCAATGTCAGTTACTTAATAGCTAATTATAATGAATTAAAACTGTGATTGGGATTGATTTACTCGTACTATTGCGACATGCTACTCGCCATGCTTCAATGGTACAAAGCCTTGGTGGTCAGTAGAGAATAAAAAGGATTAGCTCTTTATTTTCACAATTCGATGTTCCTTCACGAGGGGGAGATATGTTTCACAAACGTAAGTGACATTATTTTTGGACAATTATTAATTTTAATGTTGTTTATATCTTCAACTTTGATAAAATCACACGAAGAAATTTCCGCAGAGGGCATCGGGATCAACGGATAATATGCAGTGCCTTCAATCTAGTAGGCAGAATTTCGTAGATCGTAGGTTACACTCAAGGCAGGTTTATATTAATTGCTAAAGTTTCACCGTGCGTAATGAGTCGCAGCACCGCTGTAAAAATGAATGGACAGAAATAAATATTTTTTGCTGAATGTAAAGAATACACTTTACTTACTGTCCACTTAGGGCATAAGTAATCACGGTTTAGTTCACTTAATGAAAAATTCAACATGGCAATGTTTTGTTGCACATGTTAAATATTGATGAAAATGAATAATTTATGCTATTCACAGTCATACTTAATTTAATCTCCACCTTCGTGAATGCTGCTGCGTCATTATCAAGGTCCTGATACCAGAGTCATGCGTAGATAAAAAATTACCTCGGTTAGTATTAGGTGATTAATGGTTAATACGGTGTCTCGTCATACTTTCTTGGATACAATTAATTTTGTTGGATCGTATTGAATGTATTGAGCTAAACATTTGGAAGTTTAAAAAGTGGAATTTATATATGGGTTTAGCGACATTTTCCGCTTATATTAGGAATATATTTTTTAGACTAGGAAATCGATCATATTTGGAAGCTAGACTTGAATGGAAAGATTATATCAATGGCTAAAATGCAGCTCAAGCTGAAAAAAGCTATACCACTGCACGAGAAACTCTATAAAAATAGTCTAATATGAGTACAGATGGAAGTTTAGTTGGGGAAGATGTTTTATGTATTGCGGAGTTCAAGCTGAGGTGTTGAGGAAATCATTAGTCTTAGATAACGTTATTGAAAGGGACCACCTTGGGAAGCTAAGGGTAATTGACTTTGAAACCGAGTCATATATCACCCTTAGCCTAATACAATTTTAAAGAGGGCAGCAGTAAAAAGCATTATGCAAAACTACGTGTATTTAATATGATTGCATGATAAACCACAACATGTCCTAGATTATTGTCACCAATTTCCTTTCAGAGACCCTTGTTACTTACAAATGACACGAAAAATTTGAGAGGAGCGAGAGATAGAGATGGGTGGAAAGAGAGAGAAACTCCTAGGGAAATGCCTACAAAAAGTGGGAAATGAACCAGGTTAAAATTTTATTACGCCCAGCTCAGGGAAGAAAATGCATATGTACTTTTATAGTGTTCTTAAAGTACATGTCCCTACCTACTTATTTACATGAAGAAATACAAGGTTTAGAACACGTAATATCCAATATTTCTTACGGCACAATTTACATAATTGTTTTTATCTTTGCGTTCCTTGTTCAAGTTTTCCGTCGCCTTTTGTCGGATAAATTTTTTCGGGAAATAATGGTCATCTCAGGAATTATACTCATTTTTGATCAGCAAAAAAACACATTATTCAACCCATAGGTCGGTTTGGTAGGTGATTTAGTGATTTCACCCAGTACTAGTACTAAGCCCGATGGAGTGTGTAATTCAATCATTTGGGTACGTGGGCCAGTTCCTTTCCCTATGCCGGGTATGGTTTCTCAGGAAGATCTGGTACCCGAAAAAGCACATAACTTGGGTGGAGCTGCAGGTGCCCAGAGTACCCTGCCTGGGAATCGAACCCAGAACCCTCCGGTCAGTAGTCCAACGCTCTACCCCCTGAACTACCGCGACCCACCATTTTTTTATCAGGACCCACGAAAAATGGAAATTCATAAAGATAGATATACGATATTCAGTAGCCTGTAATGTAGAGTACCCATCTTTTAAGACAAGCTGTGGAATAATAATTAATCTCTTTTAAACATTTTTTTGGATTTTAAACTTCCTCCTTTCCTTAAAAAATCGGTATTTTTCCCATTGAGAATATTCTAGGTTAATGAGGTACTATGTACAAGAATCTTACAAATTGATCTTTCGATTATTTTTTTTCCTGGTTTTATGCTTGCTGCGGATTTCCTGTCCGTAACTGCCGAACGAGTACACGTTCCCTCAGTAAATAGGTACCTGCCTTAATGATGTGAATTTTCAAAAAGGGAGAACTGCTAATCAGTACCTTTACGCACTCACATGAGCGTGGAATTTTTCTCCTAGTAATAATTAGCGATAAAATTTTCTCCTTGGAAAATTTATCGATAAATTTGAGAAAAAAACTTTACGCCCGAATATTCCCGCCCGCTTTAACGGTTTTTGTCTCTTTGAGCCGCGCAGCTGCCGTTCGCGTATCGGATCCTTCTCGAATGCGTCCCAGAACAGAGTAATTCACTGTGTGGCTATATGTCCACTGTTCCGTTCCACTCGCCGTCGTCGATGGCACTTTCGGTTCCTCAGTTAAGGGCAACCGAAACCATGTCCTCAATAGTGACAGACCCATCATTTATCTCCTGTTGGAAAGGCATGCGGCCATTATGCGTCTGTCTCGAGGAAAGCACCTGTGCGCGCGAAAACAGCTGGGGATGACATTATTTCAGTGTGGAGGCAAACCCTCCCTCCCTCTCGTGCACATTTCTTCGAGAGTAAACCTGCGGCAGGAAGTAAGATGAGAGGGGGGGAGTGAGTTACATGGTCTGAAAAATCAACTAGAGATGCGCAAGGTGTGCAAGGATGAGACACTCAGCGGCGCCACTTTTTTTCATCCTCTCTCTCACACCCTCATCACGTATCTGCAAAGTATTTAAGTGTTCCTTCCAGCTTGTGATAACTCATTCATTCAACTCGCCCAAAAGAAACATATACCATCAGAGTATATTTCGTTTCTTAGGTCAGCTTATGATAACTCTTTAGGGTTCTGTCATGTAAATATTAAATATGTATATATATATATATATATAATATTTTGTGTTTTTCCTAATTCCTCTTGAGAAAGGTGGTTGCACCACCGAAAATTCGAGAACTAGTGAGTCCCTCTTTAATATGTTTTAGTTTCTGTGTTTGCTATGACTATTTAGTGAATTTTATTGTGCACGTTCGTGGCTTTTCCAAGAAAGTGACTATATATATATATATATATATATATATATATATATATATATATATATATATATATATATATATATATAGTCACTTTCTTGGAAAAGCCACGAACGTGCACAATAAAATTCACTAAATAGTCATAGCAAACACAGAAACTAAAACATATATATATATATATATATATATATATATATATATATATGCATATATGGTACACAAAGATGAAGAGGGACCTGTAGTAGAGTAGGTACTGGATTGGGTTTTGTTAGGAGTCACAAAATATTTATTTAATAGTTCTGTCCATTAAAAAAATATATATAAACCGACCTTCGGGTTGATTACTGTTTTTTTTATATAAAAATATATTCATTAACATAGAAATAGATATAAGGAAAGGGGAAAGGTACACACATAAAGGACGAAGACGGGAGAGGTGGGTGAGGCGGAATCAAGCAGACCACTAATGTAAAAATATTTTCCTCGACCGGAACTTGAACACCGGATCTCATATATACATACATATACATAAAAAATATAAATACATATTTTTGTTTTTATGCATAAATATATATGTTTATAAATATATGTATATATATACATATGGCCCCCAATCTTAACTTACAATTGGCATAGTTTTTCTTTTTTCCATAGTCACCATGAAGTCTCAAATTGACGTTAAGGTCACAGCGGAAATATTAGTTATTAATTGGCAAGTAAAAAGCTGTTTACATCGGCAGTTTCAGAAATCTTCGTACAAACCATAAAACGACAACCAAATTGTTGTGAGGTTACGTTGTGAGATTATTCATGCCATGAAAAATTATAGAGTTTAAATTATGGTTTATCAATAAATTTATCAATAATTATTAATTGATTAAAAAGATCCAATTAAATTAGTTTGTATGAAAAGAAACTCCAGTTTTCATTCTAGTGCCACGCTTAGTAAATATGGGGAATCATAAAAAATTAATCCCGAGTAGTCTTAAGGAAATCGAGGAAAAAGGCACCCGAGTGCAAAGGGTTAAAGAGATAAAATTAGAGTGGAATGCTGAGAAATGTGGGTATGGAGAGGGAAACGAAAGAGAACAGAAACTGTGAAAAAATACGCCCACAAATACGAAAAGGAAATAGAGGAAGTTATTAAGGAATATTTTTTTAAAAATCAGAAGTGGATGGTAGAGGTATTGAGAAGTAGTGAGATATTTAAGGTGTTGACAATATGAGTAATGTTAGATAAGTGCAGCGGGGGAAGAAAAGAATGGACATTGTAGACCGCCTTGTTTTTTTTTTTTATCGACTTCATTGAGCGAGGTTGAGACTCATAGACCCTTCTTCCACCTAACCCTTACATTAAAAACTATTATATACAACCGAGCGCTAGATGGAAGCAACCACCAAGGCGGGAATCGAACCCGCGACTTCTGAGTTGGTAGGCGAGGGCCGCCACCAGGGCCGATATGGAGGCATAAATTATACACTCTTTTAAGGCTGTATCTGAAAAAATAAATGGTTCATGATATCATGCGTAAATGATGTATCTTTTAGAAATATTAACGTGTTCAGAAGAGCGCGACATTTTGTAATAGTGTTCAGGGAGCACTCTAAAAGTGCAAATAATCAGTAGACGACTACAACATTAATCATCAAGTAAATATTTGTTTTCCTTCTATTAAATTCATATATCAATATTTTTTGTAGCCCAGCGTTTAAGGTAGCTTTTGTATGAACATACTGTATACTGAATATCGCAACATTTCAAATCCTCGCCTAATAATACACAACCTGAAGACTCATTCTATAAAAAAAAACCCCATCCTAGATTCCGAGCAAATCTTACCTCTTAATAATAAATGTTTTATTCGATTTGTCTAAGCATCTTGTAAAACTTTTAAAGTGATCTTTTCATGTATCTAATGCAAAAGGTATTTTGCGGGAACATAAAATACAACAATTTGATATTTTGTTTCAAATTGGAGATATTTGCTTACGTATTTTAAATAGAGAATCCGGCTACTTAACAGAGGGTCAGGGGTTGATTCTTTTAGTTCTGGGTACCCTCAGTTCCGACAAATCTGTGGGTGGATTTTTCGGTTGATAGATCTTCCTGGGAAAGCGCAAGCAGAATAGGGACAGCTCAACAGCAATTGTCTGATTTTCATATACCTGAGAGGTTTTTATTACTACCGTTACCGATCAAACCAACATTCGGGTTGAATACTGTGGTTGGAGGAAGGTTAAAGCTAGTATAAAAAGGAAATTTTTGATATCGAAATATTATAAAACAAAATCCAACTCCTCATAAAATTCTCAAATGGTCATTGTAAAACCCGTCTAAAAATTATACGATGAAATGTACTGGTTTAAGCAACAAATAGTTTAAATATTTTGTCGCATTTGCGGAAATATCTGGCGAGAATTTTCATCCATATGCCGCTTTTTGAAAACTGAATATTTAATAAAAAATTTGAAATTCTTTGACGCATGCGACAAATTTAAAGGTCATTGGTGAGTATCTTGTACGAATTGTTGTGCATGATGAGTTTTAGGTGGAGCAGAATGAGATTCTTCTGCCCCAAATACATTACGCGATAAATTCGTTGCTGGTGTACATTCAAATCGAATGCAAATGAGAACTGGGCCAGTTTCGTCCCGTACTAATTACACACTGGATTTTCTATGCAAAACAGGGAAATCAAAACACACTGTAACTCGTTAGCATTGTAGCTTAACCTGAACGTCAAGAGACATGCAGTCAAAATCATACACGAACTTTGCTTTGGCACTAATGAACAAATACTCACACGGCAACAGTCAAATCTTAACTTGCCTTTTATAATTTTCTAACTAAACCTATAGGGTCTCGGACTGGACAATGATAGCGTATCAACGCGGTCATCGACTATCTACCTGCAGCATTAAACATCATTGTTCTGTCTACGTCATAATATGATAGCTGTCCAAAAAGTTACCTCCACTTTCGTGTAGCGTGAGAGGTAGTGGAGGGAGCATAAAGGGCACTGTATTGACGCTCATATTAGGTCAGTAAGCCCTCGATCTGTAGTGGTTGGAAGGTCGCGCAGTTTGTCGTTTATTTACAATATCGAGTCAACATTAGCAACACAATTGAAAATCCCGCCAAATATGAAGTCCGTTCAGTAATGAGATTTATACTGGGAAAAAAAACACTTTAAAGCTGTTAACATTCATCGGGAATTTTTTGCTCCCTATGAACCAAATGTGATGGATGACGAGAGTAGTTGTCGTTCGTTTGAGAGTGGACACAAATGTCAATTATGATGACAGAAGTAGCCACCTATATGTGGTGAACAATGAATTGCACCTGAAAATTGATGAAAAATTTCGTGAAAACCGGCGTTTTGCGATATCTGAAATCGTAAGAAAGTTTTCCACAGATTTCTACGACTCTGCTGCATGGAACCACGACTGAAAAGTTAGACTACTTCATATTTTGCACTCGTCTCGACGAGGAACATCAAGATGCCGTCATCGAATGCCTGCGATCTCAGGCGGCAGAATTTTATGCTGAAGGAATTTGAAAAATGGTTCAGAGATACGAAAAATGTTTTAATCTGTTCAGCGAATATGCATAAAATAGTAGAGATATGTCGTTTTGTGATGAAAATCATAAATTTTCTGTATTTATTCCAGTGTATTTTTTATAGTATAACGAAGATTAAATTTTGGACAGCCATCCTAATAGAATTTGGGTTTTTAAATTATTTTCTTAACGGTTTATTATTAGGTTACTATACTCTTCGTAGAAAAGCAGGAAACTCTTACATTGCTATAAAAATTCATTTCTTCTGGCTTCCCTCGAACTCAAGGCCTTTGCGGTAGTAGATGAAAGCATTAGCCATAGGGCATAGCAAGGGGTCACGACATCCTTTTCACGGTTTTATGGTTACTCAGGTTACTTCCCTCACCTAGTCTCATGGAATACAGCCTCGATCTGACCACACCAGCGATTTTTGCTTTAGAGTTTGTGTCGATAACGATTCCTTCTTCACGGAGGTGTAGTAATGATTAATTTTCGGTGGTAACTAACCCCTCACAATGTCTCATTACAAAGAGAAGTTTATTTTCAGTGGCAATTAGAATAGGGATTATAAATCACCTCATTTTCCCCAGCGGATCATTTTTTGGGCGTTTGATGAAACGTTACTGTGCGCACTGCGACCAGTGCCCGGGTGGGTCGTTGAGAGAAAGTGGGTGGGTGCCGGCGACGGACGCGACTGCTGCTGCCCGTGGCCTTGGGACAGAGCGAGAGAGAGGGAGAGATAACTTCGCCTCTCGCGTAATTATTCGGAGACATTAGCAATAGCATGTCCATCTGCATATCGAAATTTTTCCGGGGACAGGTGTGTATTTTCATCAGGACCAGGTGAATGTGTGCTCAAGCTATATGTCCGGCCACCCTGTTTTTGAGAGGAAGTCGCATGTTTGGTGATCATAATTTTTTTCAAGGTCCATCAAGATCGGTCGAATTAATTAAAAACGAACGAATTCGGTCGAGTTTGCATAAGAAATATCCAATTAGAAAACGATATGTTTTTTTGTACTAGATGTCGCGAGTATGTTCAGGTAGTAAGTGTAAAGTCAACTCATGGTGTGCAGAAGGGTTTAATTCTATAGAAACCACCAAATTGGACCATTTATTTTTCATAAGGTTTAGCTGGTAGGGGAGGAGAAAGATTATTTTCTTTATATCTCATTAATTTGGTCGCAAAGGAGGGACTCGGGAGTAAAATGACTTAAGAATTATTATTGACTTATTTCAAGTACTACTTAAATTTGTTAAAGGAGTACCATTCTACGAGGCGAACACAAGTCTACTTCAGGCAGTTGTATTCGTTTGGTGGGTGTGCAGAGAGAGCATTCTCCCTGGTTGTCTGTTTGATATATGCTAGCATCAATTATTACGTAAGACTTTAGGGGAGGTTGTTCATATCCGAAGAACTTTCGCAAAGATAAAAATAATCCAAACATTTCCTTCAATAATTAAATTATAACCTCGAGTGATAAAAAAAGGATTTTCTGGTGTGATATGGTGGAATATCATAAAAAATAAAAAACTTGCAATTTTCCACAAAATATTATTTTGTGGAAATTTGAAAATTTTTAATTAACCTCTAGTGGATTCTAATTTTTACTTTGTTTTGGCAGTTGAGGGAACTTTGACGCACAAGCAAAAGGTTAAATATGTATAAATATATATATATATATATCAGATATATATATATATATCTATATATATATATATCTATATAGATATATATATATATATATATATATAATTCACTAAATAGTCATAGCAAACACAGAAACTAAAACATATTAAAGAGGGACTCACTAGTTCTCGAATTTTCGGTGGTGCAACCACCTTTCTCAAGAGGAATTAGGAACAGAACTGAGTTCTGTTCCTAATTCTCTCTGAGAATGAGTTCTGTTCCTAATTCCTCTTGAGAAAGGTGGTTGCACCACCGAAAATTCGAGAACTAGTGAGTCCCTCTTTAATATGTTTTAGTTTCTGCGTTTGCTATGACTGTTTAGTGAATTTTATTGTGCACGTTCGTGGCTTTTCCAAGAAAGTGTATATATATATATATATATATATATAACCATAAACACAGTAATCAACCTGAAGGTCGGTTTAGTAGGTGATGGTAGACCTCACCCATGTACCAAGCCCGACGGCGTGTGAATATTCACACATCAGGGTAGGGGGGCCAGTTCCTTTCCCTGTGCCGGTTATGGTTTCCCAGGAAGATGTGGTACCCGAAAAATAAACAAGCTTGGGTGGAGCTGCAGGTGCCCAAAGTGCCTTCCCCGGGAATCGAACCCGGGACCCTCCGGTCAGTAGTCCAACACTCTACCCACTAGACCACCGCGACCCGCATATATATATATATATATATATATATATATATATAATCAGAATGATATATAATATATCATTCTGATTTCCTCCTCAATTTATAATTTTAGGTTACAGGTCAGGAACATGACAATGATGGTAATTAATTTTCTAATCGTGGTTTAACCATTAATAGATATTTTATTTTGCAAATCCTAAAATTACCACTTTCCATGGATGGCTGCGAAATTCGTCTTTCCAGATGAGAAATGAAAAAAAATAAGAAAAGGATCCCATTCCTTCCGACTAAGTCATTCGATAGTTGTATGTCCCTCTCCTCTTATCGGGCAGTCAGCTATGCGGTCGAATGTTTTTTCTTCCTCTCCAGGCAGCAATAAAAACTTCGATCACAAACTTTCGGGCGTGCATATGAGCTTTGAAGATGCTATCAGGCGTAATTCTTTTGGCTCGCTTTATGCAATGCTGTAGAACACAGTACTGATATTGATGTTTTTATCTTCGCGTAAAGCTAACATGCAATTTGCTTCGGTCCAACTGAAACTTATATAGCGTTGACCTCCGTTGTCGGCCGAAACATATTTCTTGCGATATGCAAGCGTTGCAGGCTAATAGGGTTAAAATAGACACCTTTAAACCTAAGATTCATGTTATCTTGTTTATCATTTCCTGGTTTAAAATGAATAAACAAATTTTAAATGTCCCACACCCTCTAGAGGTAGAGTTGTGTTTATTCTCTACTAGAGGCATTTGAAATAGTTGGCATAGCGTTCATATTCTTCGTTAATGTTTCAAATACCTTTGATTACCGGGATCAACGAATTAACACGCAGGTGAACCTCATTATGGTATTTTTATCCATCTAAAGGCAATCGTTCAACCTTCGTCTTTATTTGAGCTGAATAGAGGCAAAATAACTTTTCCACTCATGCCAACCGCATTCCCATCTGCACATTAAATCCATTGCCCATTTTCACCACACTTTATTCGTAAGTAAGCAGGTTTTCCCGCAGACTCCCCATAGTCATTATCATTTCCCTTGAAGCGCGCGGTGGTATGAATAATCTTATGCACACATATTTTGGCCGTTTCTTCGTCTCTCATCTCTTTAGAGTCGTATGCATTTTGTTCTCAGCAGACCATTTCGCTTAAAAGCCATTGCTAGAATTAAGAGAATAACGTATTAAAAAGGCATACATGTGTTGAGAAACAAGTTCTAGATCCAGTTATAAAAAAATATCCAGTAGAGTAATCATCAAACCATAAGTATACAGGCAGATCTCCCTTGAAATAAATAACGGCAGCGTTAAAAAACCATTCTCGTTAGCATTCCTTCCTTTTGGCATTGAAATCTAAATTTTGTAATTGGACGAAATGATAAGATGTCATTTGAGTTTAGAATAACTTAAAGACATGATACACAAGTTTTGGGTATAAAATTTGCACCGTTCCTTATCTTAGAGCTCGCATTAAAAATTTCCTTCATTTTTATATAATTTTTTGCAATATTTATTGGAAGTATGTTGAGTTTTTTTTTACGTTCCCCGAAGATAGAAAGATGACCAATAGAATAGAGAATAATAGAGAAATAAGACCAATTCCAAAGCTCCAATAATAACACAAAGAAAAGAAGCGAAACACCTGGCAGACATACCAAACAAGGGATCGCAGAAATAATTGGTAAACTGAACAACAAGAAATCTCCAGGCGAAGATCGGATTACTATTGAGGCTTTGAAACAAATCCCACTGGACACGGGAGACCACATGTGTAAAATAGCCAACGCGTCAATCTCATTAGGGCATTTCCCCGAAATTTGAAAACATGTAATGTACACAAAACATGTTTCTAAATGTTTACCACAAAAGGGTGGGAGAACAGTATCTGGGAAAGACATTCGACCAATCTCAAGCTTAGGGAAACTCCTAGAAAGACTGATAACACCTTATTTTTTAAGAAATACCAATAAAAAAAATATACTGCCACCAGGGCAATTCGGTTTCAGAGAAAAACATTCAACAACTTATCAGATCAAGAGAGTAGTAGACCTTATCAGTGACGCATTTAACAAAAAGGAGTACACAATAGGAATATTTCTTGATCTCACCAAAGCATTTGACAAGGTGTGGCACGATAGGCTACTACATAAAAATGGAAAACTGAAATTTCCCCGAATGAATTCTAAAATGGACCAACACTTATTTAGATAAGAGAGAATTCCAAGTAAAGTGGGATAAGAGGAAACAAGTGGCGAGAGAGTGGCTAGGGCGGATTTCCCACAGGGATCTGTTCTCAGTCCACTACTATTTAATTTATTTACGGCAGATTTCCCAAGAGAAGAATAGAATTGGCAGATATTGATCGCACTATATGCAGATGACGTGGCGATCATAGCCAAGGAAAAAAAGTTAACAATTGTCCAAGAAAGAGTTCAAAACAAGCTAGATCTGGCAACTAAGTGGTACTCCAAGTGGAGACTAAGCGTTAACCCGAGCAAAACAAAAGCCATGATTTTCACAAGGCCGCACAAGATAACACCAACTTTATCGTGTATAAAAATCCAAGAACACCCTATAGAGTGAAGCACAGAAGCCACTTACTTTGGAGTTACAATTCACAATAGATTAAACTTTAACAAACATGCCAAAACCATAACAGGAAAGGATTACGCAAGTCGAGCAGGACTAGCCCCTATCTTAAAAAATAATGCGACTCCTTCAAGGCCTAAAAATTATGTATACAAGGCGGTAATTCGCCCCGTTTTGACATTTGCAGCCCCAGTTTGGATGGGACTCCAAAGTAAGAATAGCTATAAAAAATTAGAAATAACCAAAAGGAATATTTTGAGATCCTTGCACCAAATTAAACCTTAGGTGAAAATTAAAGACACATATAGTCAAATAGAATTACATGATGAGCTAGACGAAACAATTAAACGACTATGCAGAAATTACTACGAGGAAATAAAATGGAGTGAAAGCACGGCATTGACCTACACTAAAATTGACAAAGCAAGTGACTATGACAAATACAAAAGACCGCACAGCATTATAAAATGACGATCACCAAAAACATGACAAGATAGTGTGGTGGACAAAAAAATAATATATCCATAAACACTTATGTATAAAAACAAAGGACATTTGAAAAAAGACAGAGCAAAAGCCGAAACTAGGCATACTCTGAAATAAAGCCGACAAGGCGGCAAATCACTCGGGGGACATCATGCCAGAAGAGAACAGTTCCTTCTCTCGCTCCTGGAGGGACTCATGGGCAATAGCATGGTCCAATCAGTCACGGACGGACACGGTTGAACGGACACTCATACTTGCCCAGGGGAACGCTAACGGAGATCTTCGCCGGCGTGGAGAGCCTCGGGAGTTCCTCCAGGAGTAGAAAAATGTCGTCGCTGCCGTCAATGAGACGCACCTACGTCCCCCTGATGACTGGCGAATGCCGGGTTGGATCATCTTCCGATCAGACTGGGATCTCCAGGGTCAGCGTGGGAGATGCGGCTATCCTCGTCCACAGGTCTCTCGGACATTGAGCCTGTCGGGTGATTTAACACCCCCACGCAGAAGCTGTCTCAATGGACGTCCGGACGCGGGGGGGGGGATGGCTCCGGGTATCATCCCTGTTCTTTCCGCCGGTTAAACCGTTGAATCGGGATCTCGCCATGAAGCTGAAAAGAGATGGTGGCCTCGCCATCATTATAGGTGACATGAAAGCTAATCATCCCACTTGGCATTCACAGATCCCCATCCCGAGAAGAGAGGACATGCGTTAGCTGGCAGGTGAAGAAGTGCTGGCAGTTTTGGGTCCGGTGAAACCCACGCATGTGCGAGGGGACGTTATCAATATCATAATACCTCGCGCTATCAGGACGTTCCTGAGCATGTACTCATTCGTGGAGGACGTCGGACCATAACCTGATTTTGCTGTTGGTAGGAACGAGGGCCACTGTAGTGCTTCCAACGCGCCACCCTGCTGCCATGGGAGCCGCCGCTACCAAAATCCCTAGAGGGGACCGAGAAAATGGTTGGCCATCTCACTCGGGCTGTCACAGCTGCCATCGAGGCCACGATTCCGTTGAAGGAGACGAGGAACTCGTATCTTCGGATTCCGCTTCCTAAGTGGTCCACGGACTCATCACCCGCCGTAACAGCGTTCGGCGTCAGTGGCTGAAGTACCTGATGACGTCCGGCGAAAGGTCTCCCAGCTGAATATCGCCATGCAGCGTTCCCTGCGAGAAGTCCGCTCGGATAACTGGGAGGCGCTCCTGCGGGAGTAGTTCCTTTCGGTGGATGGCAGGGAGTACATCAGAGTTGTGTGGAAGATCTGCAGGAGGCTGCGGCCTCCCTGGCGGCTGGACCCCATCATCACTGACGGTGATGCGGTTGATATTGAAGGAGCAGAGTCCCCGTACACTTTTGCCAATTTCGGATGAATTTCCTTAGGGGTTAATCTATCCAAATTTTATGACCGTAGGAAATTCGAGTTTTTCCATTTTAACGAAAAGCACGGAAACGTTTCCAGCAACAATACGTGTAAACGAACTACTTGAGAGAACAAGTTGAAACTTGTGTTACAAACTAATGACATGTGCACCCAGGCGCGAATCATCAATCATTGCTGATTGGAATGCCATCTCTGTGACAGAGATGTCCCCTATGGATATGTGGTGTATTTAGTTCATGTGGAAACAATAATAATATGGGGTACATCAGGGTGTTTGCCCAACTAGCTTCGAAATGATGACAGAGGTGCATTAAATGAGCTTAGTAGTGTCGAAAAACAGGAAGAAATATAAAATTAGGGGTTTGTTTTAACCCATTCCAATTTACTTCTTAACTTAATTCTTTGCATATAGAAATTGCACACAGACCTTGCAATCGGAATTAAAAATATCTTTCGTGTTAACGATGATGAAGGAGCAATTGCAGAGAACCTTTCATGTTACCCTATATTAAATTTTATTTGCTGTTTTGTCCCTCTTTTCATTGTACTCTGAGGCTTATTATATTATTTTTTCGACTTTTTTCAAGCCATCGTAATCCTTTATAGAAGAATGGGCACACATATATAGAAATATTTGTCAGTATATTCAAATTCGGGAAATTACGCAAGAGTTTATGCCACGGCGGCAATTCAAGTTAACACCATTCGCTGATTTGGCTTGAAACTTAGGAATTTCATAGCGTAAAAATTATTCTTCATATCGACAGGGATCCTGTTAGATACAAATGATTTGTGTACAGTGAAATACGTGAATTATAAGTAGAGGTTAAAGTCTACTGAACTGGTGTAAAAATTTAGTGACGTAAATAAGTATATTTATCATAAAATAAGTAATGTAAAACAAAATGAGGAAGTTTTTAATAGAATTAACACCTGTTAACAAAAAGTACCATGTCTTAAAAACTACCCAACTCACGCTTGACGAACTTTGATTTACTTCTGCAAAAGACGATATTTCAAAATAAATTAGATATAATTGACGTTTTTGATTCAAGCTAAAATCTTTACAGATTAATAGTAAATACATTGGCTGTCGTCGTGGTTATAATCAGGGATTCTAATAAATTATGATGTCAAAGTAATGTGCATCTGATTTGTGCGTATACGAGTTATACATTCAAATGATTAAATTCAAGCCAGGAGGAAGAAATTTTTAAGAGTGTCATAGCATCAGAGAATGGAATTGTGTTGTAATACGGAAGAAGATAACTAGTAAAAACTATATCGGACAATGGTCCGATCCTCTTGAAGATGATATTGTGATAAATGAGAGCAAGGCAGATGAGATGATATCTCAAGGAGGAAACTCGAAAAATCTGAAAGGTCCATCGTAACAAGGCTTCTTAAGTGGACCAAATCGGCAAAGAATTCATCAAAGGAATTCGAGCTAAATCCAGAGAAAGCCTGCCGCAACAATTAAAGATAGTGACGAAAATTGAGGATTTCTGTACTCTCATATGAGATTGTAGTGAGAATAACATAGGAGATAGCGAGAACAGAGAAATATGTAGAACATCAAACTTGTATCTAAGATCAGGAATCGCTAAAGGGGAGGAAAAAAAAGGAAAAAATTGAAGATAAGCTGTCGGAAAGCCCAATTCGAATTTTGGAGAAAACATAATCATGGATTCCATACCCTAAGAGGCTCTACTTAAATTAAATAAGGCTTTTGGGCGAAGATGATTGCCGCATTTTGGTATACGTATTCACTTAAAGAAGGTGATTTGGAATAAAAAGATACGTTTCAGGCGTGATATGGTGGAATATCAAGATTAATAAAAATTGTCAATTTTTATTAATTTAGGTGATTTGGGTTCAGGAGAGATTTTTTGTTGGGTTTGTTATTGTATTATTGTGGCTTCTATTTATGACAGAAGGATTGTAGTTATTCTTGGTCACCAAAACATTTTGCCAGTGCTCTCTAATGTTGCTGTAGTTTGAAATATATTTTCAAGTACATCAATCTATTTAAACAATAATAATCCAAGTCATTCAGTGTGTAGTTCGTTCCAGTACAAACACATACGTGCTCATCAGATATGCAAATTAACGAAAAATAATTTCGTCAAATTCAAATGCGATTTTTTTGTTCGAGAAAAAGATGTATGTTCGATATTGATGGTTTTGCCGAGAATTACGCAATAAAAGGTTTCATATTTAAAAAATTATTAGAAGGAGTCGAAGAGAAACACGAAAATGACCTTATGTAATTTAAAGGTGTCTCTAACTTTTGTTCAAAAACATTATGAACATAAATGTCAATTTTATATTTAATTTTTTATGGACTTGGAGAAAGTCTTTGATAGTATCGAGGGGAGCAAGACGTACTCATTGTATTGTTGGACAAACTTGTCATGGGTTATAGAGACAGAAGACATGTCCAAAGAAGTAAGAAAAAAAAGTAGTCCCTGCATTACAATTGAAAAGAAAAAGATCAATAGAAAAGGAAATATTAAAAGATCTACATAAGAATGAAGAGTTTCACCAAATTGTGGTTAAATATGCTTGGGAAAGGCAATAGAATAAGCGCAAATATAGGGCTTAGCTAAGCAGGGATTAAGATCTTTTCGAGTAAAAAATAAAATAGAGAAATTGAAACCCGTCACCTAACTCAGAAGTACCAACAACATATTACTGAAGAGGTGCGAGAGAAATTCAAGTTAAGGTATTTACCAAGAAGAGGCAACTATTAAGCTTCAACAAGATACTGTTACAAACAGATATATTTCTTGCATGAAATCATTCTTGTGGACACACAACGGATCATAGGCTTTGACAGTAAAGCAGACTAAAGAAGAATTCAAATCTTGGATATTCAGTGATGGGGAAAAATACTGAAATCAAGTAGATATATAAAATAATAAATGAAGGGTAATACAGGGAGTTTGATGGGGGAAATTACATATGGAGCACGATAAATATAAGAGGAGTTTGATGAACCGAGTACACATTGGGATATGGATTCGCTTATTGAACTACTACGAAGAGAAGACTAATGGAGAGACTACGAGAAAACTAATAGAAAATACGTGGGTCGAGGGGGAGGGGCGTTAGACGAAAGATCATTCAACTACGTTACAGTTAAAATATGGATACTCTCGAAATTTACACTCCTCAAAGAAAGGCTTCAGTCAGTCAATCTTAAGATTACAAAATACTGATCATCACAGCTGAACTTGATACAGTAGTGATTTATGGATTTAGTTCAGAATGATTTAATTTAATTCACCGGATTATGATATGCCACAACTCTTCTTAAGACTCACCCCCCCCCATTACATGTAGCTTAATGAACACGCAGCACATTCTTGTAGTTTCTGAAGGATACCATCCTTTAAATATGCTTCCCTAATATGACGCCGCACTCTACTGGACTGGACCTATCTGACAAAGATGAAGGGCAAATGATAAAGGTAATGAAAAGGAGGAATGAGAGAATTGGATGGGAGGAGAAAACCAGGCGTCGGCAAGCTTATTGCTGAAAGAAATCCGCTTAAGGAAATACATTTCCGATACCCATCTTTACGGTTGAATGCTCCACTTCTGTAGCATGCCCAATTAGAGACCGGGAAATGGCCGAGAAAAGACTTTCCACCTTGTCATTCGAATCCTGTTTTGTAAGATAGGTTATTTTTTATTGCTATGCTTAGTGTTAAAAGATAAGTGAATCTCTTAATCTATATTTAAGGGTAAGAGAAAATTGAAAGTCACTATCTCACATCTACTATACGAGTATTATTTGGCCGCGTGGTATTCGGCCTTGAATAATAGATGGAAGAAATTGTCTCTTGTCTCAGCTAATAACAATGAAATAGCATTGGGACAGTTCATCCCTTTGTGTTTATCTGCTTTGGGTAAAATATTTTACGTGACCGGCTTGAGCACAAAATTATAGGCATTTATGCATGGTATATTATACACAAAAGTGTGGTGTATTAGGGGGGAACATATTATCCAGGTGATTTTGAAAGTGGACTTCGCAGTCGGTACTGTAAAACTGGTCGCCGCATGTTTTTTCAGGAATGACACCGACATAAAGAATCGTACCACTTTTATACGCGGCTTGTGTTTCCGCTGGGTTACATTTTTCGCCCAGACGCACTGGCGTTTCCGCCTCCTGAGAAGAAAGTGCAGAGTATTTGACGGAATCAAATAAAAATGTCGCTAATTTAAATGGTTTCAATGTCCTCCAAGTCTCTTTGATGAGAATACCTGAATATATTTCCGCTTTTCTCTTCTCAAATCTGTAATTCCAAATACAATTTGATTTCAAACCAGATGGTTTTAATCTCTTAATATCTTGCACACCTTCATCATATCCCGAAGGAGTAAATGGAAAAATACAACTCTTAACTAAGTCGTTATGATATTTGATGAATTCATATATCTTTTTAAGCTCGAGTTCTTAATAACATTTTCTTCCTGGCTCATATTCATCGTCGTTTTCAATTTGGCACTTGTTATGGGAACTGGAATAATCACCGCGCATTCAAATATTACCATACGATAGTATGAGCGAAAATATATTCGAAGGAGAGGGACCCCTCTCTGCGATACAATACATATACTGCTTTTTTTATTTCGCTCGTTTGACGCGTGCGAATCGCGAGGCTATTTATTTCTGTTGTAACTCCTATATACATTAGGCTTACTAAAAATGCAGTTACTACGTTCGTTCCACCTCACCGAAAAACCTATTTATAATGATTTAGATGAAATACATAAAAACAACTACAGAACATTTTTTAAAGAGCTAACTCCATCCGACATAAAACTCCGTTAACCCCGGCCAAAATTTCATTCCTTTAGCATAATTAAATGTGATTCTATTGAAGATGCTGGTAATGCGGCAGCTATTTTTTTGCAGGAGAACCAAAGATGTAGAAAGAGAATTTTTTTAGAATTGCCAAGAACAATCTTATTAGTGATGCTTCGCATAAACATTAATGGTGTTTCGTGTCTTACTGGATACCTTTTTCCAAAAATTTCCATTAGGTAATCATAGTGTTCACCTAAAATCACTAGGTACGGTAAGACAGCTCCTTATGGCAGCAGGCTTGACGGAGCTCATGGGTTTTCCAAGACCGATGACCTGCGAAATCATTGGTGGCAGTAATGAGGATTTCTCTTGTCCGAGTTATTCTTGCCTATCATATCGAATGATCGCAGTCAAAAGAAAGGTGGTCCTCTGAAAAGACGACATCTTAAAGGTTCGGCCATTGCAAGTCTTGGAGAAGCGTTGAAAACATATAGAGGCGGAAGACTAGAAGCTTCCACATAAAATTTGTTTTTGGAGGAGGAAGGAAAAAGTGAACACTAGACAAATTTCTGCACAAACAGTGAGGTGATGTTCCAAAAAATAACTTTCAAGATAAACATTTGGAATGCCATTGAATATTAGAAGTTTCTCGTTGAAATGCAGTATTTTAAGTAGCAGTATCGTAAGGAGCCGTCGTATACGGGGAACAGTTGCAACCGTAAACAGAAAATTAAATGAACTATTAGCCGATCAATATAGAGAAGATAATTGAATGAGTATTATTAGTAGATAAAAGTCAGCGCCACGAAGTTAGTTTTGGCATAAGCATGTATGCCGAAAATAGTAGGTACAGGGGAAAAGAATCAGATGGTGTAAACATTCATTTGACATTCGTAAACAATCGGAAAATTGTTTCTTAAGGAAAAACTAAAATAATTCCAAAAATTATAATATAGGAATTCTTAAAAAAATGAATTGGAATATGAAGCTAGGAGTATTGTTAAGTAAGAGGAATGACCAGTTAGACTGTAAAGTTTGTTTGCAGAGAACATGTCTTCATTGATTAGATTGCGCATTTTCTAGAGGACAATAACTATTGACACACAAACAGCATAAATACGTAATAAATAAAGGGAAATGTTCAGGAAATTCTGAAAAATAAAAATTAGATTTGTTAGGCTGGCCATTGAGGTACAAACAACTTAATCAATTACAATACCTTTCCAGTTACGGCTGGGGATTTGGATTATAAATCATTTGCCATGAAATGTTACTTATAAATCAAAAGGATTAAAGCGTAAAAGAGGGTACGGCAGTTGAATGCAGTAAAAAGAAACGACTCTTTAAAATGAGAAAAGTAAAATTAGAAAATACAATAAAAGAGATAAGGAGAGCCAAGTTTATAAAAGATAAGGTAGGAAGTTTATTACTCGAACCGAAAGGGCGACAGATCATGGGATTGGAATAATTAAATGAAAGAATTTTATTAGAGATTTAATATTATAATGAATTTAATATGTATCAGATGGGAATTTTAATATTTAATATATATCAGATGGGATTAGAAGAATTGACACAGAAGTAGTTACCTAAACTAGTGCACAAGAATAAATAGTCGGCCACGGCGGCGCGGCGGTGGGGTAACGTCCTCGCCTCCCAAGCCAAGAGGTCACGGGTTTGATTCCCACCTAGGTGGGTTTATCATCCTAAGATTTGGGTGTTCCTAATTGTGTCTATTGCTATGCATATATCATCGTTAATAGTCCGATGAAAAGACCAAAAGAGTGTTGTTTTCGGATTAATCCTAAAATAAATAAATATCACAGAGATTGATTTATAGTAAATAACAATGCAACAAACGTCTAGAATTCTCGAAAAATTCGAAAACGGCATTTGGAAAATGAAAGAGAAAAAGTTATATCTTGATCTTTCTTGTAGCCATTTTGAGAACGTACTTAGTATTAAAAGCTCCTCTGGTCTGTTATAATTTTTCTTTAGAGATGTAAATGAGATCTAAAAAACATAACATTAAATCCACTCAGGGATATAGTTGAACTAATACTAATGAGCCAAATACCGTAAGAAAAAGAAAAATGCGATCTAGAATTAGCTTCAGGTCATAATTGAGAACGGTAGCGGAATGTGTAATGTAGCAGTAATCTGAGGCTCAGCAATAAGAGATATAGTATTTAGAATGAATATTTACTTCATGGCTTTCGAAGGTTTCGAAGAATTGTAGTGGGCAAAGATAATGTAAGCATTGAAGAATATGGGATGACCTTAGGGTTAGACGTATTGTAAACCGATACGTGTTTGGGGACGCCTGAGTGAGCATAACTATTTGAAATTAAGCTTAGCAACGGAGTACAATTTTCAATTCAACGCTGATTCTTTCAGCATACTAACGGACTAGACAGCATACTAGTAGACTATATTGAGTTATGTAGTCATAGAATGTTATCTCTAAATAACATGATTAACATTATAGAACCTCCTCATCAGATAAACAAGAAATAGTCCAAGGACTCCAAAAAAACTGGCCATTATGAGCCCAGCAGAAGAACCCGTCTGCCTTAGGCATGTACGTGTAGGGTACATCTCCAGTGCTTGTGGGTAGATTATGTAGAAATTCAAGAAAGTGCAGTACTTTGAAAACATGATTAATGTAATGGACAGCCATTTCTCATCATAATATAGTAAAAGAAACAAAAAGAAAACAATTTGCAATTGATTTCAGGAATGATGATAGGGTAGAAACCCTACGACATGCGAATTCCATTGTGGGCATGATAATTTAAGCAGAAATAACACCCCAAGCTGCTAAGAGTCACTAAATTCATACATACATGAAATTAAATAAACACCATAAGAGATATGATCACTGGGATGAAATATCAATGTATCTGCCTCTTGGACCCAATTATTTTACAAAAATATGACTAATATGACACTGAGTTTTGCACATGATTTTGGATAGAACTTTCAGATATGATAACTGCTGTCTCAATCATGAAATTTGATGGCAGGTCCGTATTTTCATGAACTGATTCTTTATATTCATAAAGCAGCATAGTATAGACTTGTATACACGGAGGAGATGGTTATGTAAGCATGGAAAGGGCAGGAATTATGAATAAAAGGTAACCAGGGAGTGTGACAGTTTCGCTGATGATTGATTTAGCTGCAGAATTTCCACTGACCTATCAGTCTAGGGATTTCAATCTTTGTTGAGCATACATTGTATTAAAGAAAGTGGTTAGGTCATGGTACGAACCTGAATTACAAAATAACGACGTTATTGATGCATAAGGCGAACGGAAACTACGGCCGTATGAAAATATTGGGCAGAGTTAACCCCAGCCGTGCTCTTATAAATGGGCAAGGATGGGTAAGGGAGATTAAAAAAGATATAATGAATAAAAAAATGAAAATAATAACAAAATATAAAGGGTACTAAAAATAATTTAACTAAATAGATCACGCAAACGGTTAGAACCCGTGTGTCTGGTGATTAAATTAAAAGTTATACTAATAAATGAAAATTAATCACGCACTCTCTAGCTTGGATGTATTACGCAGCATTGATCCTTGCTAGTTTCAAGCACTCACACTCAATCAGGACTAACGAGAGATTTCCCTCTACGCCAGTGGTCCGAAAGTCATACGTAATAAGATTAAAAATTATACTGCTAATGAATGAAAAATAATCACGCACTCTCTAACTTGGATGTACTATGCAGCATTGATCCTTTGCTAGTCTCAAGCACTCACACTCAAACAGGACTTACGAGAGGTTTTCCTCTACGCCAGTGGGACATTATTGATTTTATCAATAGACGTAACAGCTAAGCAATACATTAAATCTAGGAAGGAATGATTTAGATTTGCACGAAAACTAATGTAGTGGTAAGAATTTTAGGAGAAAATCAAAGTTAATGCTAAAGATTAATATATTAAAATAGTTAAAATAGAGGCTAATGCACATTTGGAATAGGAGTTAAAGATTAATTTTAGCCTGAAACCTGCCTCTTGTTTTAGGATATGAAGTAAGACTGGCGACCTTTTGGCGTGTGTGTTTGCACTAAATTCACAGGGTATACACTACGTATATATACACATATGTACGAATAAATATGTACACGCTTGTCCCATGTGGTGGTGGTCTGGATATATGATTGAATGAAAGGTGAAGGGTTGGTTTTTTGGGGTGGGGAAATGCAGTGGTTTCAGGGTCCCAGTATGCTCGGGTCTGAGAGAGGGAAAAGGGGACCGGAGGAATTGGTTGCCCCTTTGATGCATCGAGTTGCATGGACGCAGTGAGTGCAAGAGCGGGGGAGATTTTTTTCTCTGTCTTTCACCGAAGAGGCCCCTTCCCCCCTACTCCCATTCTCACATGCACCTACATCAGATTCAAGTCCTCTCACCCTGCATTTCTTTCATCCGTTTTTATCTAGGCTTGCTCATCCTCCCCCCCTCTCCCAATGCTTCTCGACACCGTTTCTCTCTTCTGCCCGCCTCGGACCCGTGTACCATGTTCAAGCATGCATCCATGCCCGGCTCCCGTAGTCGTCACTATAGCCCTGAGCGGGAAGGTGAACTCAATTGAAGGCGTACCTCTTGTTCGCGTGTCTTGAAAAATCACTCTCTGGAATTTCTAACTGAGGTGTGGGAGTTGGATCGTGTCTCAAAATTACGAATCGGTTTAAAACTGCTTGTAATTTGCACATAAGGGGTCTACTGATGGTAATAAATGGTGTGACACTTGTTATTTGCCTACATTGCACTTAATATGAATGTAAATTTTCTTTATTGTATTAAAAGTGTGATAAGGGTATAAGGTTTCTTGGAGCTAAATATAAGAAAGTTTGCCTCGGACATTGAAGGATGCACACACTCATGTGCAACGCAGTTGAGTTCGTGAAACAATTTTTAAAAATTTCTTTTCCTTTTCAAAGGGGAAGAGAATTGCTCTCCCTATATGGAAGCTGTGGTTGATTTCCTACGCTTAGGGCGAAGTTTTTACTGGCATATCTTTAGTCAACACAAAATTGTCTTGCGCTCCGTTGCGTGTTTTGTGTCCACATGAATTAGAGTTACGCTGGATTGTAAAGTAAATAGGCGGAATGGACGGATCGGTATGGTGCATCCACTATCAAAATAATTCCCACGTTTGAAGATGTAGAAACATTTTCTTTTTTTGATTATTTTTAAACCGTATTTCATTTAGATAATCTGAATATCATCCTGCAAGGCTTCTTAAATTATATTATTACGAAACACTTTATACAGACACTACAGCTTTTGAAACTTGAAAATATTTATCATCATCGAAAAGCCAAAATAAACTGCCAGTATAATATCCGTTGCTGATGATTCGTGAAACAGGCCTCTCTAAACAGCCAACTCTTACAATGTCCGTGGCTAGCTTGGAAACTGATGTTAACACCTCCTTACCGATTTCCTGCCAAGGGCAGATGACATCTATTACGATTGAAATTAAGAGAACACCATTTTTCATAAAAATGACTAACTTTTCAGTTCTTACCCCTAACTAGAGCGCCTATATTCAAAACTGAGTATCGCAATTTCTCAAAAAGGAGAGAAGAAAATCGAGTGTCGAACACTTAGTTCATATAACTCTGTCCTATTTTTTTTGTCATTCCTAAGACGTCTTGCAGACTGCCGACTTGCAAGGTTTACTTTACACTTATTTTGAAGTAGTAAATTAAATTCTTGTGAATTTAATTTTTAGAATGGCATCTACTAAATGATTGAAACTTATTTCACTAGTATAGGTGGTAGAGGATTTCAGTTTTATATTTGATTTCATTTCATATTCCATACCGTTAATTGCAATTCGCAGAGGTGTAAAATGTCGTGGCGAATGTGAAACGAATTAGAAAGTGAAAAATCTTTTTCTCTACTAAAATTGGAAGGTTTTATTGTACCTTAAGTCGAATGGTGCATGTGTTTCTTCATTCGATCCAAATAATTTATGAATTCCTGATGCAGTGATAATTTGCTGCCGAACTCTTTAAGTAGAATATTACACTTGTTTTCCATGCTTGCTTTTTATAATAGCATTAAGCAGGTATATTTTAATGCCTGTCCCAACCTTCGGCGTAATATGCAGATCGCTACAACTGCACCTTCCGTCAATGTGCAGCGATAAATGTTGACACGTTTTCTTACGAGCTGGTATGTGCCTACGGCGATCCTTTCCCTTCTTACTCTCCTCAATTTTTTACCTTCCCTTAATAACCACTCCACGTAAGTGGTGAACGGAGCATTAGCAGTCACCTGTTTCTCAAAATAACTGCATATCTGGAAATGGAGAGGGAAAGTGAACACCTTATATCCCCACCTCCACACAGTTGCGCGTTTAATTTTGCAATTTTGTTAACCTGTTTTATTTTTTGTGGTAATTATATTTTTACTGTTTAATTAATGGTATTGTTTTGAACCTAATTGATAAATTCGTATGTTTTTTGCTTCTCTCTGCTTGTGGTTTTAGTTGGGATGACCATTAATTAAACGTTTTAAATAATCTATCAACCTGTGGGCGGAAAACACTTGCAATAAGGCTTTCAGACTGAATACTGCAAGTGTTTACGAGTTGAATTTTATTTTAAGAAACAGGCCATGCATAAAAATCACCTACTAAAAAAAATATTTAACATCCAAGTTCATGAAATAAAAATTACTTATTAGATTCAAATTTCCCTGGTCAGGACATGGACGATGGTGCATTATACATATATACCATAGAGTTGATTTTATAATAAGTTATGGTGCCCGATAAGTGGTTATTCGAGTTAATCCTGTTGTATTTTAAAGTAAATACTGGAGGTTTTGAATTAACCGAATATATTATGACAAATCCCAGCCATTTACATCTGGTGGTTTCCGAAATTACAGGCGTCTATTGACTTAACATTTCAGTTATAACTAGAATGACATTATCGAACAAAGATGTAATTATTCGTGTACTGAGTAAACTTTTCGGCGACAGTTCGTATTCTGATTAAGAAGGTCTGCCTGCAACAGAGCAATCTTTTAGCATAGTGTTGCAACAAAGCTAAATTGTAAAGCAATCGTTTTTAATGGTAAAATCACACATTATACGAAAGAAAATTGGAATAAGCTTCAGAAATATAGTATGTTAAGTAATGTGGCAATCTCTTTCTAAAATGGATTCTTCCAACTCGTAAACTTATTAAAATCAATTTTTTAGCTATTACAGGTTTGTGACAGGAATGCTAGGATGACAACGAATTATGATTAAGTAACATTGATGATGTAAAAATCATACCATCGTCTACTCTTTGAATGGGTTTTCTTTAGAATTCAGACTTGTGCGTTAAGTTAAACAGACGAGAAAGTGGGAAACAAATAGGTGCTGGTTTTTTTGTGGGATATAAATTCATCCAAATTCGGGATATTAAATGTTCTGAATGTTGAATAAATTAAAGAAATTATTCAAATACTTTTCTCCTGCATGATTGCGCCCGTATAATGGAAAATATTATTTCTCGACTGGTTGTGGTCGTCATTCACTTGGACAGAAGCTTTAGTACTAATTTCGTGGCTAAGTTTTCTGAAATGATACCGTTGAGAAGGTGGAAGGTTAAAAATATATTTTTAACAAATTACGTGCATTTTAATTTCAAATTAATATGAACAATGTACAGATATGTTCATAAATTAGCAGTCATTATGTTTGTAAAGATAGCATATAAATGCATTTTGGGGGAAATGTCAACAGAGGTTAGCCTTCAAGGATTCTACCGTGAGTCCAAAACCAGTAATATTTAGTGTTTTTAATTTATCTTATAAGTGCTTCAGAGTTTATAATTAATTATTCGTCACCATAAAGAATTATCAATCCTAGGATTGTTTTCCTACCGCGATCCGATATACCTTAATATGCCCTTTCATTTCGTTCTTTGCTCTTTTATTGTGCTGACACCTTCCATCAACTGCTTTGCGTAAATCACCCTTTGCAGTTCTTCCTATTATTCATTATTGTTATCATGTAAATTAGCATACCACCCACGCCTCTTGGGTTCCCATTTACACTCCGTCAGTTTCTCTCGTCAACCCCTCCCTCCCCTCTTCTCCAACCCCCTCCCCTCGCGGCTCCCTCACATACGCCTCCCCTCTTGTCCCACCTCCCACATCTGAGAGACACCTGGCGGCCGAGGCTAGTCCTCAAAACGTACCCAATACCCAGTCCCGCCCAGTGGTTCACCTCCTCCTCCGACCTCCGCTCAGACCCCTCCCTTCCTCAATTGCGTATCTCTTCTCCCTCACTCCCCTTTATCTCTCCCCTCCCTCCTCCTCTCACTCCACAAGCCTTTAGTTCTCTCTCTCTCCCTCCCTTCCTCACTCCACCCCACCGTCTCTCTCCGACCTGCCGTGGACCTTCTTCCTCTCGATGCCTTCCTCTTGATGAAGCATTCAGGACCCGTCCGCGTCTTTCAGTCCTTCCCTCGGCTTCCGGCAGAGGGCCACTCCGGTGCCGTTTCGGCCCAAGCGATGCTATAAACGCAAGCTGACGCAGTCCTCCCGACCTGGGTTTGAGGCGAAGATTGACCAGTCTTCCGACTCAGCGCCCTTCCTCTCAAAAAATAGGAGCAGGGGTAAACCTGTGATCGTTCAATTGTGTCAAGCTAATGGAATTATTCAAAGAATGCCTAATTGTGTCTTGGAGCTTTCTTAGAAGTCGTTAACCGAAATAAGTCGATGACGAAATAGTTCCAAATTTGGGTAGGTAAGTGTCCGATCGTTTGTCCCGAGTAAGTGTGCAATCAGGCATTAGTGTGTCCAGGTGGGCTCACATTAATAGTCTAAATTAATTCGTACAGTTATTCATTCTTGGAAGCCTCAACGAAATATGAACTTGCGTTGAATGAGTTTATTTTGGCTATTACATTTTTTTCATCCTTTTGTTTGCGATAGTCACGCCTGGTAGAAAAATCAACCACCCACAATTATCAAGTGAACAAAATATGTTTTTGTATTTTGTTAACTAAACTGGACTTATTGAATTTACTGATAACTATCTATTGTTTGTGTAATTATGTATAGATGTGCCTTCAGCATGTTTCGCCTGATGATTAACAGATCAACCAACACGTGTGAATTTGTCTGTCTCTCTCTATCCGTTTATCAGTTATGTATGCCTCGTCACGGCTCGAGTTACTATCACTACCCATTTATTCATGGAATATATAGAGAGTAATTAACTTGTTTGCTGTTGCAAATGATGGGTGCTTCAATTTGGCGCATAAAAATCACAGTATATATGTAAGTTGTTCGCTGCGTAACCATCAAAATCACCCTAAGTATAGGTGGGAAGTGCACTACCTTAAACCACCGGAGTCACAGGGTCCGCCTTCTCCACTCGACCGAAAGGTGCTGTTGTTGGTTGAACACTCATAAGGCCTAACCCAGACCCATATGTATTTTCCATGAAATAATCTACGTAACCGCGTATTAACAGTCTGAAAACAATTGAAATGGTTTTGGAACACTATTTTTTGTATGATAATACTGGTGATTTCAAGCATTAATTCGGGACATAGTTGTGGACAACTCCTTGTCGCGGTCAATCGATTTGTTAGTCGGGCGGTAAGCGGAAGTGATGTCGTTATGAGATGAATGGAAATGCCATCCGAAGTTCCAAAGCATAGCAAATCCCTAAGATGTTTTTGGCGGGCACATTTTCGTAACAAATGTTGTGAAAAAGTATTAAAAAAGTGTTTTGTAGATGCATGGACTTATTTATCTATATTGAGACAAGGACAATAAGATTTAGGACACCGTATTAGTATATAACCTTAAGAGTTTAAGTATCATATATATTATTATTAGGTAATCTACCGGTTAAGGTAGGTTTTTGGATGGACTCAAGTACGACCGCGGAAGCCTTGCCTCCCGCGTTGTCGGGCACGACACACGGCCGCTTGGGCCGAGTCCCGCAGTTGTCAGGACTCAATTTCTGACTTTTGCCCATTATCTTTCATGGGAATAATAATTGAGGAGGTTCCCCATTGCCTTCCTCAACAGTGTTGTTAACGTGACACAATCACTTATTGGCCGCCCCACTGGGGTCAGACGCCTTTGCAGCCGCCTCACTGAGGAATAGACGCTGCGTGGATTACTTTTTCTTATAATATAACAATGTTATTTGTCTTTTCCTAATTGCAACGGCATAGCTTTCAGCCAAAAGAGACCTCGGGTTATTTTTAAGTTCCAGTAACATTTCGGAGGAATGTGCAATGGGTGACAATTATGCCTTTCGGCCGATTCCTCCCGCCCTTGCCCGGGACGAGGCCACGATGCCCTTCGCGGAGGTACTTTTTCTTTCTTATTTGAACGAACCTCCCATTTCCCGTAATCACCTTTGTCGCGCCGACGCGACGGTTAAAGAAATAACTCGGTAATGGATAAGCAAGAATGATGATTAATGTCCTTCAGATCATGTGACGGTAAAGTTGGTGTTTATGAGCTGATGTTTGCCACTATTTACGTCGAATACGGACCGCTCGGAAGTCTTTGTCAGCAAGGGATTAACTATTAGCCTCAATAGGTATTAGGAAATGGAAGGGACGGTATCACGAAGAGGAAGCTATAGGAACAAAAGAGTGCCTATATCATATTAAGAAAAATGTTATTAAAAAGCCAAGGCCTAAGTTTGAGTTAGTTTTGGACATTGGGTAAAAAGACTTTTCCACTAATATCTTTTTTTACACAACCTGGTTTCAACAAATTATTGCCATCGTCAGGTATCGTCAAAATCTCGTTGATCTTATTGGCGTTGAGCAGCGGAAAATGAGAGGATACAATCTGCGGATTAAAAGATTGAAGAATGGAGGTATTTATCCCAAAACATTTCTCAGGCTTGAAACCGAAAAGATTGTAGCCATTTTCCCCTTTCATCATTTTTCCTATTCGCGCATTTATTGAAAAAACGAGTTAATTTGGAAACTTTACGAGTCTGGAGACGGAGGTCACGGGAAATTGATGTAACCCAGTTTTTGACGGCCTCCCTCATCAAATAGTGATCGATATTGGTACAATTTTACGTCGGCCTTCACATTTTAAACATCATATTTAATATTGTTAAATAATTTGTGATCAAATAAATTGGTATGCGATTTTAAAATTCTTTTACCTTAATGCTTGTCTTTGATATAACTTTCTGACAATTTCATAAGCAGAACAGCACATTAAAGTCATGTATGAATGAGTGTGTGGGTGAAAATGTACTATCGTCGCGATTGGATTCCATAGTGATGAAATAATATTGGCACAGTTTTGTTCGAATTGAAGGCATTCATCACCGTCGATTCCATCGTGTAAAATTACTTGACGATAACATTTTCGCCACCTGTCCCGAAGACGCCTTCTGGACAGACGGCGAAACTGTTGTCCGTCGAGCCAACTGACGCGGCGATCACCCGGAAGATGAATGCCTTCACTTGCATAGTACCTCGGAAGCTTGTAGAATTTCACGTGTTTACCTTTCTGAGTTTAAGTTTGAACAGTTTCCTTGTCTAGACACCTTCAGTTCCGATCAGTCCTTTTAACAGCTGCAGATTATAATCGAAATTCAGATTTTCTGACGATAGATTCAATTTATTTCCAAAGATCTAAGATCAGGTTTTGCAATGTCTTGCTAAACTGAAGGTTAATGCCAAAACGTAGTGGCATGACCACTAGTTAAGGCCAAAAGTGACCGACAAAAAACTGAGTAACTGACTGACGATACTACTACCATTACAGTGCTCATTTTCACACCGGCTGTGTATTATTTTTTATAGAATCGATTTCACGTTAACTAACAATTGTATGTAACAAGATATTATAAAATCAGGCCAGTTTTTCAGCAACACATCAAGACGAATTCGAAAAATGAATAAAGTTAACGCGAAAAATAATCAGGATTCTTAAATCAGCTTTTTGACCTTATTTCATTTTTGTTCAACAATCTGCTATTTTCTTCAATGATAAAAATGATAACAATGGTTTAGAAAGAACTTGATCGTCGCCCTAGAATATTCTGCAACATAATTATGTTTTTCTTCGTAGTAGCATGGTAAAATAAACTCAGATATGTGATACAAGGTTAACAAATTAGCCAACTTGATTTTCTTAGTAGTTGACGTTTTAAGGAAAATGATGAAATTATGCATTGTGCTTCGTGATTGATGAATATAGATATTTGTTCAATAAAGTGTGATGTAAGTTTGGAATCAGCATAATTCATTCCATAAATCCTTATTTTTATGTCACATTGCTAGCTTAAGGTACAACGTCTACGTGATACAAGATTCATTGGTTCGACTCACATTTTGCGTAAGCGACGATACAAGTTGAAGCGTTCAGTTCCCATACAGCAGCGGCGGAGGTCACATGCTAGGAACATTACCCCGGATTGAAATTTTGCATTCGCCTGAGTAACCCGTACCAGTATTTTGGTACCTAATAAAAATATGTACAGAAAGCCGAGACCTAAGTAATGCCAATGGAAAGTTATGTTCTTCCCTAAAGTGTACTTAAAATAAAAATTAAAATTATAGCAGAGGGAAAACTATTACAAAAGGAAGTTAGATCCGGGACACCAGTGACCGCTATTACGGGAGTAAAACACTAACAGCGTTACTGCCATTGTAAGATTAGATTGTCAAATAATGTTAGGAGCAATATCAGAAATATTGAACAACCCACATGTCAGTAATAGATAAACTACACTGGATATCTCTTTCTGGGCGATGGATTTTCTGTGACTGTTCATACCCGTTCAACAGGACGTTCCCGTGCCTATTGTTTGCAGATAAAGTTGATGTTACAGGGATATTAAAGAGTCTTTCTCCAAGATTATCACTACAGTTGAAACTTGGATACATTACTTTGATCCTGAGGGCAAACATCAAAATTTAAATCAACAGCATGACCAACACTATAAAATAGTTTATGTATGTAATGCATATGCGATACCAGTTTCATTCGTTTGAATTGAAAATTGTTTCAGCGGCAGCCAACAAAAGTTGAAACATGCACAGTTGGCCTAAGTCTGCTTCTGGTGATGAAAAAATATTTCCACGAAGGTGTTCCTTTAAATTGGGAAGCAGGAAAAAGTCACATGGTCTTTCGGTCTAGACTCGTATAGGGAGTCTGCGGAATGCATTTCTCATCTGTTTTCGCGAGTTATTCACCAACCTAATTAGCAATGTAGGGGGCGTGCACTAATCTTGCTGCTTGTTCCCTTGAAATTCCTTTTGTAATTCGAATGGTTTTAGAGATAGTCCTTTATTATACTCCAGTTACATTTTTGTATGCTGGTTTTAAATAATGATACAATATTCCCTGAATATCGACAAATGAAATGGTGATCATATCTTATAGCAGAAACCATCACTTCGACTCTCTGAAGTGTTTTGGTGATGCCAAAGATATTATGTTCATATTTAAACTGAGCGTTATTATTTACTCTCAGGAACGAAATAATGCAGCCAAGTTTCATCAACAGTCAAAAAGAAAAGTCCTTCCTGTAACATGAACTTCATCTGCCAACATCTGAATGCGAACGCCCTGTTGTTCGGGATAAGAGATAACCTACTGGTTACTGACACGTCAACTGCATAATTTTTCTATTACCAAGGAATGGTTGATATAGGGAAGAAAAGACTCTCTCTTAAGACATCCCTGGAATTACATAGGCCTCTTCTGAATATTTAATCGGACGGAAGCATCATTTCATACTTTAATTGGATATGTCCGGTGGGATAACCCCATTTGTCGTTTGTACATTTTGTGTGAGTAATTGTTTAAAATTCAAATTCATTCAAACTCCCGTGACATCATCCTTTCATGTGATTAGTTTCAAATGGTTGATGCTGTTGAATTTTTATTTTCCTGATTAATTTCATCAATTTACCTATTTAATCCAACGCCAGTCTTAGTAATATAATTCATCGGAGCACTCATTTTGGAGTAGCATAGAAAGAAACATAGATGGAAACCGACCGCGGTGACCAAGTCGTTATTGGTGGGTCATGACAACTACAATCTCATATGAGCGAATCACGCCTCGGGCAGCGAGGTCGTGTTATTCCTAGAATAGTAACATTTATTGAATTTTTTATTAAATAAGTAAGCATGTTTGAGAAAAGAGGATGTGTGGAGCCCTACCATAAGCCACTTAAAACGTAAAATAGCATAAAATATATCTCACCCGGGGTTGCAGGATGAATAGCTTCTAGCCAGTCCACTCCTTATTTTGGGATGACCTGTTTGCAAATCCCTTTCGTTTTGAATCTCCTCCCCCTTTCCACCTGCTACTCTGGGTGTGTCCCGTTACGAAGACGCTGGTCATTTCCCAAACAGCACTCTTAAAAATACGGCCTATAAATGCCGTTAAATTTTTATTGGGTCTTTATTCATGTACTGAATTAGCTCAAAGCAAGGGTGGCTCCACCATATTAGAGTTTTAAGTATTTTTGGCCAAACCACTTTCCCCATTTAGGAACATGGTACGAATACAATACTTACCATGATAATTTTTCTTGCGTTTTAGATGTGCGAGTTTATTTACCAGACAATTAGTTCTGTCAAAATTGATCGCAGAATTGATTCGAAGCGTAGTATCGATTGTAATCTGAGTGGATGAAATTTGAGATGGAGTGATACACTTCTACATCTTCGTACCTTGTTTAAATCAGTGATTAATCTTATGTCAAAATATTTTGTTATGTGTTTCGAATTATCAGGAACAGTTATTCAAAGTAAGTATTCCGTTTTGATGCGGCTGGTGTACTTCTTTAATGCGTTTTTGAAGTGATATTTCCTAATAGATAATTTGTATTTTACTACGTAACTAAGAAATGTTTAGTGTTTCTACGAATGGTGAAAGCCACTTTTAGTGCGCCAATTTTGCACTCTTTTAGTTATTGTGAAAAAATACAGAAAAAATATATAACGCGGAATATGGAGAGAAAACATATCCCTAGATATTTCAGGGCTGTGCAAGGTGAGTTGGAACGTTAGATGAGATCACTGGTGCAATAGTTATGGATTAATATACAGTGGCGTGGAAGAGAGTCAGCATTAGGTAGTATTATGATTGAACAAAGAAATTGAATGGTTGAACAAACAACAGCGTAGCAAACATGGAGCGGGTAAGTGATAGAATATGTTTAGTAAAGGTAAAGGGTGAACCAACAAACGCATTAATTGGTCAGGTCTATATGGCGATAAGTAATCATAGGGTGGGAGAAATAGGGTATAAAATCAATTAGAGGAAATAATTACGGGCGTCCATGGGTCGAAACAGTTGATAGTGATTGCAAGGCGGTGGTGGAAGAAGAAAGAGGTGGGAGTGAGGTAAGAGGGCTACGGCTCAAGAACAAGGAACAATCTCGAGGAGAAAGCATTAGGGTTTTGTAGGACAAATGATTTATTCAAACAATCACTTTAAACTCAACAGTATGCGTAGGTACACGGGGAAACTGCCTGGAGATTCAGAGAGCCATCAATATTTATTATATTATGAGTAGGCGGAAATTTAGGAAGGGCATAAATCATTCGCACAGTTTCCCGGGATCGGTTGTGGTTTCCAATCATAATTTAGTACTAATGAATTATAATGTCAGATTCTAGGGAATAAAATAAGGAAGATGGATGAGAAAATGGAATGTAGAAGCAATAAATGGGACGAAAAGGAAGTAATACCAGGAGGCAGTTAGAAAAAATTATGAGTGAGGAGAGGAAGACGAGTAAAGTATAGGAATTATGAGAACATTTCAAACAAGAGAAAAGCCACAAACGAAATTGTAGGAACGGTTAATTGTGAAGGGCTAAGAAACCGTGGATCATACAGGAGTGTATTTGTTGGGAAAAAAGACGAGAGAAGGAAAGGGAAGAATTGAAACATTTTCGTTTTTGACAAAGCGTATTCGAGAAGGAAAATGACAGGACATTTGGTATTGAATGTAATAAATTTGGGCTTGAGTTAAATACCATTTCTTTGGTGAATCTACTGTGTGTGCTCTTTCATAAACCTCGATCACCTTACCGTATTCATGGAGTTGTTTCTCAAAGTTATGAACCCGTTAATATGTTGTCATAATTTGCTCACATGAATTTCTCTCACGGTAAAAATAATAATAACGCAACACTTAATACGCCCAAACGGACACAATGAACGGATTTCAATGCTTTATGCTGCATTCAAGCCTTTTCGAACTGCTTTCAAAACTTATGAATAGGAAGCAATGGGTCCTTCAGCCATATTTTTTATCTTATGGCCTAGAATGCTGTTGCACACGTGTGTCTACATAATAGACCATGTTAAGTTTCGTGAAATTCATTGAAAATATTGGCATTTAAGTTTTAAATATTACATTTCCCCTAATGTTCAATTTAGCGTTATCATTTTCAGAACAAACCTTTGTGAGCTTCCAGAAAATTTTCAAACACATTAATACGAGAAAATTTAATTTATTTAATAAACATTAAATACCGATGTTCCATTTCAATGGAACCTAATTTTCATATTTAAGGACTATGCATGTGTATAAATTATTTGATCTGAGCTCGTACTTCCTTGTTGTTGGCGTCTCAATGGGTGTCTTCGCAAAAAAATCTGTTTGTTAATGTGGCATGGTATCGGTCTTCTTTTGTTACCCAATTCTTTCATATCAAGCAGCAGATGAGACCTGTGTCTGTCATGCGCTCTGTTGACATTAATTCATTAACTTTATTATGTTCAAAGATGTTCATGCTAATGACTATTCGATTAAAAATAAAGCACAGATGAATGATGTGAAATTGATAATGAGTTACGCAGGCGTTCTGAATCAAATTGTGTTCTCTCTAGTAGTCTCTTAGAGAGCATCCGTCTGATTTTTTTCACCAGTTTATATGTTTTAGAAAAGATTATTTCTGCTCGGGAATTAAAATTTTTGATGAGGGAAGAATAATTCAACCCTAATGAAATCTTCCGGGCAATTTTCCGGTAAAAAAATTGGCGCGCGCATTTGTGCGTTTCATATCCATTCCATTTTATGACACAACCCGGCAAGTCAAGTGTGGGAATTAGCTGTGAAAGAGCAGAAGAAAGGGAGTTTTTTCCTCCGCGGGAAAATTTTCGGAGTGGCGAAGGAAGACGTCTTACCTTTTCAAAGCGGACGTTAATTAGAACTTCCTTTCTCTTGGTTTTCAAAAAACGCGTGAATGAGTCCCCCATAAAAGAAACCGGAGAAAGAATTCTCCCTCCCCCCCCGTCCCATACTCAATTTATCTTTCTTTATTTTACCGTCATTCAAAAAGGCGCGGTGGCTTTTGATGATGCATTTCCCTACGGCTGCATTCGGGTAGTAGCAGCATCGCCTCATATGAGGTCGTGGGGAACATTTATGATATTCTTAATCGTTTCTTTACAGTTTTGTGTTTTTTCCCAGAGCTGATGGCAAATTCTTGGAGCTACCGTTTATTTAATTAAGCATATAGATATGGAAAGTGCTCTTTCAATATCATTGGCCAGTATCATTTCAGTATCATTGATGCCTATATTGTTGGAACATTAATTTTGTGCTACTGCTCATTTGGTCAAAAGTTACGAGCAAATTGCCACAGATTAATTTAAAAAACCCCGAGCAGAGTAGCGTTAATTTGATTAATTTAGCACCCAAAGATGTTACGAATTCTTCGATAACGATACAGCCGCTAGTCACCAGTGGAATAGCAAAAAAAAAACATCTTTGTAGATGATTTGAAATAATAAAACCGTTTATCGTACTGGCAAAAAGCGTATAATATGGCCGATTAATCTCTATTAATAATTTTCATGAATTCATCGGTCACTAATTTGTTTCAGGTAACATGAAAATTGGTACATTATCTGTTTAGCATAAGAAATGATAATGAAGGATAAAATTCAATTTTACTCCCCCCCCAAATTATTTCTAAAAAGACAGCCTACAATATGCTTTAACCTATTCTAGTTTACCGGTAATGGTTCTTCAATAGCGAAACTTTACATGAGAATTGATAAAAGTTTTACAAGACTGTCTTCATAATACACGCGTTTAAGATAACTCAACATTTCCTAATAAAAATAATCAGTCAACTACATTTTTTCCAGAGGAAATTTTGAGCTTTCGCATCATTGACCGGAATGTATGATCTTACCCGCAATGTTTTTCGTAACGATGACAAAGAAAACTTGACCGACGCCTTTAGCGCCATCGAATGTTTTTGCTTTCCTTTATGTTTTACGTCTTTACATTAATATTGATTTATACCATGCTTAATCGGTGCAAATGACGTCTAATAACTATTATCAAGACTAAATTTATTCCGGAAAAGTATAGCAACATGTAAATAATTAATTTTAGAGCTTCAATTACTCACTGACTGACCAAATTCGTGCAAAATTCCCTAGAGAGAGCAACTTAAAGTGCCATGAGTTTCAGGACTGATTGCATTATATCTCATGTCCTTCTTCGTGAGGAAATTGTCTTTATTAAAATTATAGAGAAAGTACAATTATGCAATCCCGTCGAGAGATGATGGTATCCGTGACCTTTAATGGTTAAAGGGATTGCGAAGGAGAGCAGCTGGTTTTTTATCGGGAGATAAGGAAAAGGGGATGTCGACTTCCCAACTTGTCATGGATAAGGGAAATCACTAAGGTGCAGCACATTGAAGAATCCTCTTCCAGATGCGTCTCGGGGATGGGTGAAAAACAAACCCCGTTAATTTCCGGAAACCCCTCGTTTAGCGATCATACGGATGTGGCCGTTGGCATTACGTGATATTCAACTGAAATACCAATGTAGACCATTGCCTGGTAAAGGTGGGCATTATTCTCATCATCTCAATTAAAATCAAGCATAAATATTCAATAACATGGTCTCGTGATGTGCTCTTCATCGTAAACAGAAGGGTTCGTGACTAATATTACTTTAGCTATGTATGCACTACAGTTTTCTCGCGCCGAATCACACGAAGCACGACTGATAAATAAGATGTATTGTCCAACTATTTCATAGAAAACCCAAGTGATGCCGCTCGTAATACCGGAAACGGGTTGCCTTCAGTGAGTCTCATCTCTGACAATAGAAGAAGGGAGTTAGAGATAGGAGATGAAGGTAGATTCATTAACATGTTGCTTCTAAGAGCAAAGCGCCCAGTGATTTATGTAGTGGTGTTGACATCTGAACCCTTTCAATGATCTTAGTCGGGCATCATGGTATCGATTTGGTTTATAGCAGCTCTCCTAAATATCCTGTGTCCCGCTAATCTTTTCGTTCCTCATAGATCGTTTTGCCGATGCGTGTGCGTGAACATACCTATGTAAGGGCATATGACAATTCATCCTATGGGAAGAATTTTACTGTATCGTATAAGTGAGACTAAAACCTCAAGACCCAGTTCGGATAAAATGTTTGCGTAGGAGCAAATGGCATTCTAGTGTAATAATTTGACATTGAGGGATAAAAACCGAACAAATTTTTGTCTTCAGAGGTGAAAGAGTCATAGGTTCTGAAAGTAGGTCTGTGCAGCCATAATATTTTGCATATTCGGCATTCCGATTTTTTCATAATAATTTATTTAACACAGTTATTACGCTAATATTTTCAGTTAAACATTTGAAAAACAAATGCCACTTGAGATACTAATGATAATGCGCTATTCCAACTGAGCTTTTAAGTTAGTACTAAAATATTTATTTGTCCTTTATCTAAAATCGTATTCTGATCGTATACAATGCAACAAACTTAATAGAATCGGAGTTGAATTCATACAAACGAATAATGGTCTAATACTCTTGTAAGGCCGAAAAATCATAATCTCAGTAAATAAATGCAAAAACTGGGTCCCTGTAAGTTCCCTTATCTTCTTTTTACAAGTTTCTAAAATTCTTTATTAAGTGTCTAGATCAGTGGAAGTGCATCTATACATATCAACATCTAGACTTTCTATGTTCTCTTTGATTTTTTTTCTTCTCTATTCTATTCCTTTTCTCTCTGTTTCTTCCCTTACTTATAATATTATGTGTGCTTCATTTTTACGTGATAATATTTATTTTTCTTGTAATGTGTCCTTTGAGTTTAACCCTTTTTATTAACAACCCTCTCAGTGGAGTACTCTCTTCGTCTGCACCAGTCCAAAATTCGTTCTCTGTGATTTCTTCCGTAAATAATTAAATTATCCTGTCAGTGTTAAACTGAGATGTGTTTGCCTTTAGTCTCCTCTTTTGGGTCGGAACATTGACATGTCAAGCTGCAAATTTGTACATAATGTCAATATTCTAAATGTTTCGATACATTTCTCGTGGCTTGAAATCAATTCCGAGGTATGTCTGCCTGAACAATCGACTCGGGTTTACTTTTATAGGCTTCATGAAAAATAGTTTTTACCAAGTAACATCTCAAAAAATCCAAAGTTTTAAGTCAAAAAACATTATAATTGCCTGATGTGTATAACAAAACTTAGGTAGGGGTCTTAAAAAACAGGCTCCGGAAAAGGTGTTTATAAGTAACAACAAGATTTATTCTCAGCGTGTAAATGTATTTATAATTTATTTTTATAAAATACCCTTGTCTCTACCCAATGTTCCCGTCATCAGCTCTCTCCTCCTTGAGAAAGCCTCTTTGCCCAGCGCAATTCTTCTTCTTACATCCCTACCACTTTGACCGTGTTGGTCTAAAACACTTCCGAGATACGTAAACTGTTCTACCTGATCTATTTTTCCCCTCCTCTTTCAATGTTTAGCTAGCCTTTTTCTTTCTGGAAAATCGCATAACCTTTGTTTTTTATTAATATAGATTCTTATCCCATAACTATCGCACTGAACCTCCAATTCACTCAGCAATGTTTGAAACCCCTTCACTGACTGACAAACTAAAGCTTGGTCATCAGCAAACCTAACTGATTTTACGAATTCCCCGACGGCTTTCATTTATACCTCCAGTTCTGCCCATGGCTATTGAATCATTTCCTCTACATATTCATTGAACAGCACCGGTGACAATGGGCAAGCCTGCCTTACACCTCTTTCTAACACTGGCCATCCGGACTCTCCGTTCCCCACTCGCACCTGAGCAGTCTGAGACATGTACAGGTTGCGGATCAGTCTCCTGTCCCTCCAATCCATTCCTGCATTTTCTGCAATACACGCATTAATTTTTCCCAATTCACTCTATCAAACGCTTTTTCGAAATCTACCAAACAGACAAATACGTTCTGAGTGTATTCTATATTCCTCTCGATTAGTGATCTCTGTAAATGCATTGTTATTATAAGGTAATCTACCGGTTAAGGTAGGTTTTTGGATGAACACAACTACCAAATAAATTGTAAATGTATATATTTCCATAAATCAGAATAGACATGAGGTTTTGTGAAGTGATTTGAGACAGAGACAATTGAAGACCACACCGACTTTGCATAGCAGCGTCGTTTAAATAATTTCGAGAGAAAAAGTGGGAGCAAAAATAATTGAATAGAATATACAAGTAACGTAAATGATATGTAACGTGCAAAGATGTCGAACAACAATAAAATTGAAATTAATATTTTCTTAAAAAACGTTCATAATAACATAATAAAATAAAAAGTTTGTTTTATGAACTTTTTATAGTAAGATAGAGAATAGGTTATTGATAGATGTCATTTTGAATTAAAAACCATATTTTTATTTTATTTGTCTTTGACTTCACTATGTACTGTAGTTCCTCTAGCCAATAGATTTTAATGCGTACTTATTGAAGATATAATTTCAAAAGTTTTCTCTTGACTGGGAATTAAAGGTCGTCATTTTTGTTATAAAAACTTTAAACGTTTGAAATAAAATATTTTCAATTATGATTTTTTCATTATGATTCAATTATGATTTCATTTTGAAAATGAAATTATCATTTTGAAAAAAATGATAATTTCATTTTCACATCATTTGGGCGGAATAATTAGAAATGCCATCAAATCAGAGCGTGAACAAGGACGAGAGAATTCCGTTTTTATTTGGACATCCCCGACGGACGTTTGATTCGTAGGATGATAGGTAGTGGTCTGAATCCCCGAATTATCTTCCCGAAGAACAAAATATTCAAATATTCGTGTGTGCAGCTAAAATTACTGGAGAAAATGAAACATCAAAAGTATTTACGGAATCAAAACAAGGCTCTCCATTTTTTTAATTTGGAGGGGGAAGATTTCCTTGATTCGGAAATGATTGATACGGAGCGTCGTCAAGTATAGGTTAGTTTAAGAAGCAATCGTCCCCTTCCGTTTGGTTGCATCTTCATCCCTTTATTTACAGCCACCCTGTTTCCATCTGCAAAGAGCCCTCATCCTCTACCACACCCCCCCACAAACCCCACCGCCATAATGCCACCCTACTTGCTTACTGCTCTCCCGCTAACACCTCCCTCTCTCTTCACCTTTTACTTTGGTCTCAGTCCCCTTCCACCGCTACCATTTCCACCCCAACCTTCCCCCGGGCCGCTCTCCTCCTTACCCGTGGATTCTATCTCAAGGAAGCCTTTGGCCCAGACTGCATTGTGTTCCTAATCGCCTCGGGCGGGGTGGAAGGGTGTGGATGCAGGGTTCGGGGGAGGGAGAGGGGCGTGGAGTTGCGGCGTCGGGGTAGATGGTGATGGGATACGGCGAGGAATTCGGGAATTTGGAAAACATACGCCAGTGCTTTGTTGTCATCCTCATTCCCCCTCCGCTCTCCCTGCATTCAATTCACTTCGCATTCCCACTGCTGTCCCTTTCTCCTCTCTCTCTCTCTTCCTCCCTCCCTCCTCCCACCCCAAGCCTCTTCTCCCTTTCTGCCACCACCCTAAAAAAAAAAGAATCCTTCCTTTTTCCCATTCCGTGAATCGCACCGTTTTCCTCGCGTGGAAAAAAAACAACTACCTCTATCAACTCGATTCCATCCCCCGTTTTCCGTTAGGGACCCGCTCCTCCTTCCGTAAATCATCCACGCAACGTCGATTTCTGTATGTGGCCATCTCCTCTGGCGTTTTTATAGCCTAATACGCCCCTTTTCCCTCAATTTAGTGATTGTGATCTTATTTGTTTTCCTCGAGATCTGGATGTACATAAATCAGGCACGTCAAAATGGGCACAAAAGTGATTGGAAAAACAATTCTATAATATGGCAAAGAAATAATTGTTGAAATGAGGTGAACGGTATTCCTGAATCGATTAAAAGCATTCAAACGACGAAAGGGCTTTCACCTTCGTAATTACGCGTCGGAGTTTCGAGGTTCCCAAGAAGACCTTCGTGCGCACACTCGTACAACCCCATTGTTTTTAGAACAAATATTTTTCAATTTATCGAGAGAAGGAATATGAAAATCACCTAGTTTTCTATTAACACAGGTTTAGAATGTGCATAGTAGAGGAAATATTTTTAACGCAGAGTCCAAAAGGTGCACCGAGAGGTATGGGATGAAGATTAGCTACTTAAAAGCAAGGGTTATGAGATTCTCTGGAAGTGAGAAAGCTAATTTTGAATTTCATGAAGGACAAATAATATACTTCACATTAATTTTTGAGATATAATCATGATTTGGCGGATTATACTGCGCAAAAACACATCTCGTGTTCAATTATTCTGACACCAGTGTGATGGTGACATCCAATGAAATTTTAAACATTTATGCTGGTGCTCTTAACTTTATTCGACAGTCTTCTCCAAAAATGGCTGTAGTGCTGCTCTTACTGTTTCCGTAAAAGCAGTGACTGGAGCTCAGGCTCCACCTTCCTTTGAAATCAATTTACTCCCGTGTTTGAAAACGTGAAACCATCTTCTTATTTGTTTTTATGAAAAACCGGGTCTTAATAAGACTTCGTTATCATTACATAAATGTGTTCAGGTGAAAGGATCTTAGGATTTATTCAGAGGAATGTAAAATATTTAAATGTAGCGTTGCGTTTTACTCCGTTTAATAGTTGAGAACCCAAAATATCTGGAGAGAAGAAAGACGATACACAGGTAATCAGGAGAAATATTGAAACATGACGGCTGAACAATTTGCGATGAAGTGAACAAATTCCAGACTAATATAGATTGAGGAATATAAAAAAGTTGTAACAAAAGAAGGAATACAATACAAAAGCCAGAGAACTTAAAGGTGAAAAAACCCTTGCGCAAAAATGTACACGTTGAAAAGACAATGCGAATTCCGTAAAAAAATAGGGAAGCGGGAGGGCCATATCCAAAGGCGCTTCAAGGACCTATGTACTTTAAAATGCCATTTTATGTGATGTTCATGCCATTCGGAATAAAAAGTTATACATTTTGAGTGGGAAGTGATGAAACTTTAGAAATGTGTTTCAATCAAAGAAGAAATAGCTACGAAGCATTTAAGGATCAATTCGCTCGAGTGTGTATGAAAAGAATAACTGTAGAAACGGTTTTATGTTTATTAGGTATACTACAGGTGAAGTTAGGTTTTTGATGGGCACAAATGCTAAATAAATATTTTTTTTCTCCCAAAAAAGCACAATACATCAGCCTACTCTACATTAGGTCCCTCTCTACATCTCTGCATACTTTCTTCCTCCCTTCATCCCGTCCAACATCCCTATCTTAGTCGCGCCCTTTCCTCGTTTGACTAATATTCTTCCTTCTATTACTGTTTTGAATATTCCATTTCCAATGAATATGCTTTGCAATCCATTTTTTCTGTGTTCTTATGATTTCTCCCAACAAACCCCTCTCCTCGCCCACCATACCTATAATTTCCTCACTTGTTTTCCTTTCGATCCATTTCACCTTTTCAATCCTTCCTCACCCTCACATTTCAAAAGCCTCCAATCTACGTTATCCTACTTCAGTGACCGTGTTTCTGTGGCGTACATAGCTACGCTCCATATCAAAGTTTTAACAAGTCTTTTCCTAAATTCCTTACTCAACGTCCCTGTCATCAGTTCCCTCCTCCTTGTGAAAGCCTCTTTATCCTGTGCAATTCTTCTCCTTACGTCCCTACCACTTTGACCGTATTGGTCCAAAACACTTCCGAGATATGTAAACTGCTCTACCTGCTCTATTTTTTCCCCTCCTATTTTAATATTTAGCTTAGCCTCTGTCTTTCTGGAAAATCGCATAACCTTTGTTTATTTACATCGATTTTCATCTCTCATGAATTTACAAGAAACTCAGCAATTCTTGCAGAACTTTGGCTGTCTGACAAACTAGAGCTTGGTCATCATCAAACCTAACTAATTTCACGAATTTCCCGCCGACTTTCATTCCAACCTCCAATTATTTCCGTCTTCTAATCATTTCCTTCACACATGCGTTGAACAGCACCGGGGATAATGGGCAACCCTGCCTTACACCTCTTCCTAACACAACCCATCCAGACTCTTCGTTCCCCACTCGTGCCTGAGAAGTCTGAGACATGTACAGGTTAACCTCCTGTCCCTCCAATCTATTCTTCTTTTCTGCAATGTACGCCTTTTCGAAATCTACGATCGTTCTGATTGTGTTCTATATTCCTCTCGATTAGTGATCTCATTACTGCAATGGCATCGCGCGTACCTCTCCCCTTCCTAAACCCAAACTGATAATCCCCTAAGTAATTATTTATCCTTCTCTACATCCTCCTGTTGATGACCCGGAGAACCACTTTAGCGATGTGGGAAATGAAACGTATTGTTTTGTAATCTTCACATGATGCAGCCTTTACCTTTTTCGGAATAGGAACTAGCACTGATCCCACAAAGTCTACTGGCCAAATTCCATCCTAAAAGATGCTACGAGTCAGTTCATATAGACTCTTCCTCCCACATTTTCCTACACCATTTAGTAGTTCCGCAGTTTAGCAGCTGTCTAACCCCACCGACGTATTTCTTTCCATCTTCCTTAATGGTCTTTCTATCTCATTGTCGAGGATGCCTGCACCTAAGGTATCTTTATCTACATTATATTCTCTTTCAATGTGTAAGGTTGTTGGCCTAAGTTCTTTACCATACAGATGCTGTATATTTTGCTTCCATTTCTCTGGGATCTTTTCTGTTTCAAATCGTATTATCTTTCTCGACCTATCCCCAACTATTAACACAAGTCTTCCCTTTTTACTTACCGATACTGTTTTAACTTTCTTGTACAACACACCGATTTCACCCTTCCTCTGCAAATTTTCCATGTCCTCAGACTGCGTCTTCCTCCACGCTTATTTTTCTGTATTTGTTACCCGTAACAAATTATTATTTAACTCTTTGTACATTCTTCTGCTTAACTCCGTATTTACATCCTTCCATTTCCCTCTCTCCTCTAATTTCCTAATTATCTCATCCGTGATCCATGGTTTCTTTGTACTTTTCCTGTTAACAGCTCCTGTAACCTGTGTAGGAGATCATTAAATGTTTAATGAGTGACTGTCTAAAAATGGAATTTGTAGATAACTTTTACAAAATCATTCCAATTAATAGAAGAGTTTCTCTAGTAATGTTCATAAACAAATATCATTGGGAGAATTTATAACAAAATTATCCCCAATTTAAGTTTTTTAGTCATTAGTCGTGACCGTACTTAAATTGAGAGATTTGTAGTGGACGGAAGGGGTACTAAATGTTTAATGGTGAATCTCAAAACTAATAATTTCACATATGATATGCCTAAATATGATTTTCTTCTACTTATTGCAGATTTATTTGAAAAAAAATGGAACTTAAATATTCATTCAAATCGAAATGACATCAATGAAGGTATCGTGATAGTGATCAGTACGGTTAATGTTGGCTGGCTACTGCGCTATTACCATACACTTAAGTTTACATTTCATCACTTTAATTTGTTCTTTGAAGCGTTGATGTATGCATTCGATTTCCTATGTGATTCCGGATTATTTTCTTTAGACGCGACCCGGGTCTCAGCGTCAAAATCTGATGATCCATTTATCATTCTCTTGCATCGTTAGGTCTGCGCTTTCTGGTTTATGCAGTTGTCTACTCCGTTTGCTCTCGTACATATTATTTCCATATTTTTCATTTTTATCTTTCACAGTAGTTAAGTTTCATATCAGTGCTTCTAATTTTTTGCAGGTAAATAAAGGGGAATCTTAACTAAGTTGAATTCAAATTTTTAGCCTTGCCGTTTTGATGTGGCAAGTATTGCAACTCCCAAGCAATTAAATAGTATTTTTTCAATGTGGTAACTCACACAGAAATGACTGCCAAAGGGTCGGACGGTCTCTTATGGTAAAGGCCTTTTAAGTGTGTGCAAACTTGATAATTCAATTTTCTTCCAAGGGCTGGTTTTTCATGTCTTTCATTTCAAGGTGAATTACCTTTTCCTTCCGAGCTATTCTTTACAAAGTGGAACTTGCTAAGTTCCAATGGGAGTAATCTTATGAAGTACTGGATAACTTATTTTTAAAATAATTGAAAAATAGGTAATTTTAATCTTGTTCTTAACTCTGAGGAAATTTTTAACAACCCGTGACTGCTAACAACAACTGTCGAAATATTTGCTTCTCATCGTTATTCAATCGCATAATTACCTGAGCAAACATAATAAAAAGAGACTATCTGGTATAGTATTCTACAGATCGATTCCATTAAGATATATTAAGCTACAAACTTAGGTATGATTTTTCTTAGATTCTGTTACATCTACAGGATGAAAAGGTAATGATGAAATTCTAGAAAACTAACTGTAGGCAGGTCATAAACACCAAACTAATGTTATTGGGAAGGAGTAGAAAAATAATTAAAATTCAAATAAAATGTCATTGTTACCGCGAAGGTAACTTTAGCGGAGCTACCGTATTTTGTAGTCTACACAAATACGAGAACTTCACAGTGAAAAAATAATTCGTCTAGTCCGGAATTCCCTTCAAAATTTGCCCTATGAATTACTCGCACTTTAGAAGGAAAGTTAAACATTAATGGAAAAGGGCAAAAATGACTGTAAGTAAGTAGGGCAAATTCCATGTTTGATTAATTTGTTGAACAAAGGAGAAATTGTTGAGACCTTTTGGAAAAACCTTGCGTAGCCGGGAGAACCGTTTACAAAGGAGGGAAATACTGGCCGGGCTCTGACATGAATAAACTTTTCGTGAACTTTATGAAGTAGTTAATTACGTTGAAAGGATCATAATCTTCGGAAAATGCGCATTCGAATATAGTATCTGGAGAACCTTAACGGATTTTTATCGTGCAAAAATATTTCAGGCGTCCACGAAGATACTCAGTGTTTTTCCGAGCTAGCGGAAAAGTCTTTCACAGGGAAACAATCCAAAGAGAAATATTGCATTCGAAAAATAACAAAAAATTACCATAAACGTGGTTTTTCCGTCTTTCCTGTTCCACAGGAGTGACATATGATGACAGACTACTGGAATTTTTAATACTTAAATGTCTTTCTTGTTGAGTGATTCTACACTAGTGCTAAACATATGGTCCGGAACAGTTTATGCTAGCAGAATCATCCCGCCATGCCTTAGAATTGGGTAAGACGAAGGAATTTTCTGAAGAAGATGTGCTTTCTTTGGCACGGAGGAAACCTTTTTCTTCATGGGACCCCGCACACCTCATTCCCGGTATTATTTCCCCCGAATCTCGATGTTCTCGTTAAGTCGAATAATTTTCCTCACCCCGCCGAAGTTCGAGTTACGGAGGTCCGCCGTTGTGTGCATAGGGTGCGGGGAATGATAGGAGGGAGAAGGCTGTGAAGTTTTGAGAGCGGGATAGGGATGGAGGCTCAGGAGGGGGCTGGAAGAGATGGCGTGTGAGCGGGGGGGGGTGGCGTTTCAAACGTGTAAGGGGATGGGGCTTGGTAGGGTGGGAGAGAAAGCCGGAGTGTGGAGTGGCGTAGGAGATTGTTAGAGGGTATTTGAGCAAACAGAAGGATGGGGAAAGAAGGGAGGGAGGAAGGCCGGGTCGGGAAGGAACGAGGAAAAATATCCGTCTCCACGTGCGGAAAGAGGGGAAGAATAGTTGAGGGAGGGGGAGGGCTATGGCGGCGGGGATGTTAGGAATTGGGTGGGGAAGGGGCAGGGAAGGACCGCAGGGTGTCGGAGGGGAAGGCGAGGAGGGAAGGGTGGTTTATCCATTCCTCCCTCTTGATGTTTGCCTTGCTCAGACGTTACTCAGCTCGCCGGGAGACGGTTTCAGGGTGAGAGGGGGAGGTCGGTAGGAGATGGAACTTGTGGATGGAGAGAAGGGAGGTGGACGAGAGAGAGGCAGAATGAGGCGGAAAGGAGAGATAGTGAGGGGCAACGAGGAAGAGAAAGGGTGAAGCTAGTTTTGTCCCGCGGACGGAGTTTGTCATTTGCATAGTGGCGCCGGCTCTACTCCCTAGAGGGCCAGAGCGCCGCGGGTAGTGCCGGGGAAGGTGATTGTCGCCTCTCTCCTGCCCCCTTGCCACGCCGTTCCTGGACGAGGTTCCACTTCCTCTCCCCCTTAGTCCTCACCCCTTCGCACCCATCTCATTTGCTTCTCGTAATTGTTTCTATACCCGACCATCCGACAAACATTCTTCAATAAAATATCATGGGCATTTACGATTAGTGTTTGCAACGCCACATCTAAATATAGGGTGGAGGAAAAAACACAAATGGCACATTTACCCAATGTTATTGAGGATGTTCGTGGCCAGAGAGAACACAGAATTGGATGGTAAAAATGAACGTTAATTGTTTAAAGACATATTTTAATTATTTTTCAATTCAGATATATTAAAACAAAAGAATATCGTTTATTAATATGTTGGCAACCAAATTTTAACAGTCAAGACCTCCCAGGGTATTCTCCATTTATTATGACAATCGGAGTTTTTTAAATTGCTGAAAAAATGGAGAAACATTGGTTTTGATACTTTTAGTGTGAATATCACTAATAAAAATCTTTGAACACCCTAGGGAAAGCTGAAAAATACGATTGACGTACTTTTTATTGCACCACATGTTTGATGAGAATTTTTCGCATTGAACGTAAGATTTACTTTCTAAAATCCTGGAAAAGGGTATTTTGTTTTTCTGTCCGTCTAAAAAAAATTTCAACCTTAAACCTTGAAAAATAATTGGCATTAAGAAAACATCTAATAACTGACCGCCCGTAGAGAGGTTTAATATTTGAGATATTTTTGATACCCATTCCAAATTTATGAATTATAGTTGATTATCCCATTTATTTTGATTATTTTCTATTCAACTGCAACCTCGTTTTATCAGTATATTAATAATACTGCTCTTCCATTTGGGAGCCGGAAACATAAGCAGTGATGCCAGTGAAGGACATTTTACTTTTTCTCATATTTATATATACACACACACTGAACACAATCTCCTGGCCAATGAATCGGGCCACTTTGTTGCATAACCTCCCCCCCCAACCCACCTCCGCAGATTTCAGTGTAATTTACGTATCCACGATAGCTCAAGTGGTTAGGGCATCGGCCCGCCAAGTCGGAAGATCCGCCGTTCAAGTCCCGGTCAAGGAAATGTTTTTGCACTTGTGATCTGCTCGATTCCGCCTTCCCCACCTATATTGTGTTCATCTTTCGTTTGTGTTCCTATCCCTTTTCCTAATATTTATTTCCATGTCAATGAATATTTGTTCGCCGTATGGCGGGTTTTCGTGTTTGATTGTATGAATGAATGCGTTTGTATATATATATAATAATATATATAAAATGTATATGTGATATTCAAAACACAGGGACACAAAGAAAAGACACAGTATATATCTTGTATCTGTGTGCTTGTATGTTTGCGGGTCGCCGGAGAGCGTCCATTTCAAAGATTTATATATATATATATATATATATATATATATATATATATATATATATATATATATAGCTAGTTTTCTAAATCTCTTCAGACATCTGCTAGTCTAGAAGAAAGCTATTGCCGGATGGTCAGGTTTGTTCGGTTGCGAGATTGCTTACCAACTTCCCACGGTAAGGGACGCTATTCAATTTCCGGAGGTGGCGATTTTTTTAGTCACATTCCAGTCCTTTGGACACGGCGTCGTTTGAAGTAGACTGAATGAACTTTTTCGTTTTGATGGAACTTATAACTTTGTCCCCCTTTGTGATTTCCGTTAAAGAGTAGACTGGGATGTCACCATGTTATTCGTTCCATCACATTTTCCTTTCTCAATGTTTCTCATCCTACATTCCTTCACTACCCAATTATTTGAAAAGGTACCCCTTTGTCCATACATTTCCCGCAATTATTGATAATGGAAGCTGTCTTCAATAGCTTTGTTACTCCTCTCCCTCGTCTTTCTAAGTTGGGTCTTCCAATAAAACTTCCCGGAAGAGTTTCAGTTGGTTTATTGATTAATATGTCCAAAAATATACCTGTATATAATATATGCGAGTACATATAATATAGAGTTTGACCTGAAGAAGGCCTCGGAGTTGGCCGAAAGCTTAAACAATTTACGATGTTAGTGTCCTTTTACGTGTTGTCTATTTTATTTTGTGTTCTATTGTGCCATCCAAATGTTATATAGTATAGTTATATACGCCCACCTCTCCTGTGTTCGTCCTTTATGTGTATTCCTTTCCCCTTTCCTTATATCTATTTCTTTGAGAATGGATATATAGATAATTATATATATATATATATATATATATATATATATATATATATATATGTGTGTGTCGTGTATACTCTTTGAAGGTTTGGTGAAAGGAAATGCTGTGGATCCTGAACAGGAGCTCCACTAGAACTGTCTAGACCCATTTACATAACTTAAATGAGGATTTATGAGGGTATTTTAGGCATTTAACAAAATCAGAATACTTTAATGGGCATGAAATATCTCACAAAACTCAATTGTCATTGGCATATTTTGCTGTAATGTTTGAAGCTCTCTATTATCTTCAATTATTTGTTTTACAGTTTTTCTCTTTTTACATCCGTGATAAAAATAGAAAATTTTATAGCATTTCAAATGAACAATTGTGTTTAAGCAATGACATTTTCCATACACACACAATGGTAAATACTACATAGAAACTCTTTACTGGATACTGTCCACGCAGGAACGTTTAAGCTAGCCCTCCACATAATTATTGAAGTGTTCGTGTCTCTTTTATGATATATTCATTAAGTCATATTAAAGTTTCCTCTGAGTGCAATAATTCATTCACGCAGAAAGATAATATAATAAATACCTAATATTCTATTATGTCGTTTATTTTGTAGTATCTCGTTGGATGGCAACTTGTGTGGAAGTGATTATTTAAGATTTAGACAAAAAAAACCATCGACACAGTAATCAACCCGAAGGTCGATTTCTTCAGTGTCTTCAGTCAGTGGTCTTCCAGAAAGATCTGGTACCCAAAAAAAACATGCAGCTAGAATTGAACTAAGGCTCAAACAGCCTTGCCCGAGAATCGAACCTGGACCCTTCCGTATGTAGTCCAATGCTGTACCCCTGGACTACCGCGTCCCCATTCTTACGATATTCGAAATCAAAAATCACAGGAAAAATGCTTTATGATAAAAGGCTCCATATATTAATTCTACTTGCATTTTTGCGTTCAGGAAGATCTCTCAAATGCCAAATAATAACTTTCGGATATGTGCATATTTACGATTAACAGCCTTAATTTATGCGCTTTAGTCATATGCCTTCTTTCGTAAAATTATGAATGATCACGTAGTGTAATTATTTTTCCCAGATGTACACGTACTTTCGGTTGTTCACTACGTACTCCAAAAGGCTGGATATGAGGAAAACTCGAACAATGACTCCGTATATCACAGTTAGTCGGAATGGTACTCCCAACACACTATGCGATATATTTAACGGCGGATCACGTAGCATGCCACGGGTGATACTTTTATCAACCTGGTCACCCAACCTTGAAAATTCTCCTGAATCTCTTTCCCTAAATACTGCCCATTTGCACCCCATTCCTATAAAAGCATGAGCTAAGAACTACTATAGAAGATTTATTATGATTTTGTACTATAACTGCTAATATTAACCCGCGCAGGATGACCCTTTCGTACGGAACCTTTGATAAAAATGTAAAATATATAAAGTCTTTGTTTTAGCGATTATGTTGTTAATATTCAGGTTCAATGTCATCATTATCAATATAATATAACGAAACCGAAATTGCTGAATGAAATTTCATGTCCTTGGGCATTTTAGAAAGACTATTTTATTAATGCACTCTTGAGAAGTTCCAAAAGGCTACTACAAATACTGACTCATTTGTGCGTTTCCGTAGCTGGTATCTCCTCGTAAATGAATATTGTGATGCGAAGCTGAGACCTACGTATCGCGCCAATATATCTCGGCGTTGAATGCGTACGAAGTAAGGTGAGGTTAAGTATCCTTCTCCTTCTTCAGCTCCCCGGTTTTTATAACAGTTAACTGTTTATAGCACAACGCGTTGCTTCCGAATCGTAACCCGCTCGCGAGGGGCATAAATTTGATTCCTGGAATTGGCCAAACTGAAGAAGAGAAAAAGGAAATAATAACTTCCTTGTCTTCTCCGGACAAGGAAGCCCTTTGTTCTTTATTTTGTGCGTATGGCAGTTTTTGCACTTTCCGAAGAACGCCCTAAAATCATTCACAATCAGCCTTTATTACGGACCTCATTCATTTTATGACCTCCGTTTTTCAACCCTATCTACCTCTCCATTCTTCAATTCTATTCGCTCGTTCTCCGGGCCCTACCCTCCCCCCCCCCTTCTCTCTTTCTCCCTCCTCCTCTCCCTCTCCCACAAACCTGGATCCTCAGGGCTCCCTCTATCTACCTCCCTACTCCCTCACCCCGCTCCGCTAAGTAAGTGAGCAAAGGAGCTTAATTAGTACCACTGCCGGAGGGGATGAGGGGGAGAGTGGGGAGGAGGCAGGGTGCGGGGTGGGTTAGGAGGGAGGGAATTTGTGGGAAACGACGACGGGGGGATGCGTGTTGGGTTTGGGGTGAGAGGAGGGGGCGTCGAAGGGAGCAGCGGGGGCGAACGTGTGTTGGGGGTGCCACTGTGCAAATGATTACGAAAATCGATCGTCACTCACGGAGGAGGAGCTTTAGAAAACAAAAAAAAATATTAAATAAATTAAGGTCGAAGAAAAGGAGAAAATACGCGGGCGCGCTGGACTCAAAATGCGTTTGTGAATGTGTATCGCAACATCGCTCACGTGCATGCCCCGCTGTGAAATTTCCCGTTCCAGGAGGTGACGGATCTTTTGCCCTCGTCCCGTTATTGCCCGTTATTGTCCGTACTTTCCGGCTGAATTTCAGTGAACGGTTGGAAATCGAACGGCTGCCGTCACCTCACCGTTGATTCCTGGGGGATTGGTCTTGCTGTATTTTATGTATCATTTTGCTACGGAATGGCGACAAATAGTTCCTAAATGTTCCACTCATCTTCCTTAGTATCTTCAAAAGACCGTAAGACTGATTTTTCGTTAACTGTTAAGAATTGAAATAATCTCTACATTTAGCTACAAAAAATACCTTTTATTTATAGTAAAAATTTTATTTCATATATTATTATGTCAGAAATTTGTCAAAATGATTTGCACATATTTACTAACGTAATAAATTTGATCTTATCCTTCAAAACTTGATGCAAATTTCTGAAGGAATATTGTTTGTTATACGAGTCGTATAGTTGATGGCTGAATATAGGGGTGATAGATGTCTTGAATTGCAAACTTCGTAGCTTTATAATGTTCTTAGGTGATTTATGGCACATAATAAAATGAAAGAAGATTCTATATTAACGACTCCAAGAACTGGAGCGAAACTGTTCACCCAAACAACCGACGCAACGGTAACTTCCGGAAGAATAATGAAGCCTTTACCATGAATACATAGTGAAAACTGTCATACAAAGACCGTTTGCAATTCAATTTAAATAGCTTCATATATTTTCGCGAATCAACGTGGAGGATATGGACTTAAATGTGGAATAGCATATTAGTTAGGAATATCGGTACCTATCACGGTGTCATTTACAGTAAATTAAAACATTTTAATATGGCCGTTAAATCAGGCAGGGTGAGCGAATTTTCGGGAGAAATCCAAAGAAGGCAGGGTAGGTAGTTAATCACAATTTCAATTGGAGATGGAATGTTGAAGAATGTGACAGGAATGATATTGTTATGTAAGCAAGTTGGAGGAAGGAAAAGGATAGACGGAATTTAAAATCAATTTTGATATTGATTCGGGTCCGTTGGTGATGTCTTGTTAGACGAAGCTAGTAATTGTAGCTGTGTTCTGTCTGTGTCCATCCAAAACCTAACTAAATGGGAATATGCCAATAATAATTATATTAGCTTATACTTTTATCATAGCACCTTCACATATAACTTTCAATATGCAGAAAACTTTCCCAGCGGGTTTTGTTTGAGCATGGGCACCGTTGATGGTTTTGGTTGAAGACCTGCTGAGAGGTAGAGAGTATGAATTCATAAAAAAATATATTGTCCCCGATTTCCTCAATGTAAATGTACTGCACATGCCACCTGCAGCCATACTTCAATTCAATCTTCGTTCCATGAGCAAAAAGTAAAACATTGAATAATAAGCTTTCGTCAACTAATTCGTGTTACTCCGTTGACTTTCTCTTATCAACACTTTTGCTATTATTCCTCCCAACATTTTTATTTTCATATTATTTCGTCTGCAAGGAAATTCATTATTTTTCTTTTTTTTTCGTTCAGTTTTCAAATTCATTTCTATTTACCTAGTGTAGTGCGAATTGAACTTGAAATCTCATTAGTTCGTCGTCTTTGGGCAGTGTGGTATTTTTTCATTGAAAAATATAGTAAAGCTATCATCCTGTTCCCGCAAAAATGACTGATCCATCTAATTATGATAACATAAGAGTGATTTTTAATTTCATGTCATGGTTTGTAAACTAAGAGAAAATATTTTATCCGTGTCTTACATCTCTTGATGTCACATGTTCCCAAATAAAGTGATGGCAGTGCTAGAGAGAGAATTTCTCATTAGAAAATAACTCACTGTCAGTTTCAAATTCAAGTATTGTTGTGTATTTTTTGTCTTCCTACGATTTTTGTTTTCGGTCTCCAATCTGTTTTCATCAAAAGCACTTGGCTTCATTTGGCTGTGAAATATTTTATCCATTAAAATCTTAAAAGTTATTCGAGCTGACCAACATTATGCTCCCTATTATAGTCGTTCCAAACCCCGCTACTGGATTATTCCTTTTCACTCGCAGTAGTAGAAAGCCGAACTTCTTTTCCTATTAAAGGACTAGTTAAGTTTTTTTTTGCTTCCAACTAATATTAATTAACTTCTCCTTGTAATCATGTGGCCATTCTGAATAACTGTAATTTCTGTTGGAGACAATCCAATCCTTTGGTACTTTAGCGGTTCTTGTAATTATCACGTCTCTGCTCAAAATTCTCGTGGGACTCCTGTAGCCCTCATATCATCTCATCTTAAATTTGCTGACACTCCGCAATGAGTTATATAATTTGCAATGCCGGTTACTTCACCTTGAATGCTACATTCTTAATGGGTTCATCACTGCCTTGAGATAGAATTAACTAATTTTAACCTTACTATACTAACCTGGGAACTTAGAACCTCTCCTCACCCACCATCCCTAGTACTTCCTCGTTTGCTTTCCTTTCGGTCCATTTCACCTTGTCCATTCTTCTCCTCACCCACATTTCAAAAGTCTCTAATCTACGTCTATCCTCCTGCTTCAGTGACCACGTTTCCACGCCGTACATAGCTGCACTATATGACAAAGTTTTTACGAGTATTTTCTTTACCTCCCAACTCAACAAATATATATATATATAAATATATATATTTGTATTTTTATATATATTTTATAAATATATATATATATATATTTTTGTATTTTATATATATATTATAAATATATATATATATTTTTTGTATTTATATATATATTTTATAAATAAATAAATAAATATATATATATATATTCACGGAGGGGAATTCGTAAAATCGGTTAGGTTTGCTGATGACCAAGCATTAGTTGCTCAGTCAACCAAGGGGTTGCAAGCATTGTTGAGTGAATTGGAGGTTCAGTGCGATAAATATGAGATGAGAATAAATATTAATAAAACACAGATTATGTGATTTTCCAGAAAGGAAAAGGCTAAGCTAAATATTAAAATAGACGGGGAAACAATAGAGCAGGTAGAACAGTTTACATATCTCGGAAGTGTTTTGGACCAATACGGTCAAAGTGGTAGGGACGTAAGGAGAAGAATTGCGCTAGGCAAGGAGGCTTTCTCAAGGAGGAGGGAGTTGATGACGGGGACGTTGAGTAGGGATGTTAAGACAAGACTCGTAAAAACTCTGATATGGAGCGTAGCTATGTACGGCGCGGAAACGTGGTCGCTGAAGCAGGAGGATAGACGTAGATTGGAGGCTTTTGAAATGTGGGTGTGGAGAAGAATGGAGAAGGTGAAATGGACCGAAAGGAAAACAAATGAGGAAGTACTAGAAATGGTGGGGGAGGAGAGGGGTTTGTTGAGAGAAATCCTATGGAGGCAGGAAAAATGGATGAAAGGCGTATTGAGCGGTAGTGGAATGTTGAAGAGGGTAATAGAGGGGAGAATGTTGGGCAAGCGAGGTAAGGGTAGGAACAGGATAGGGATGTTGGACGGGATGAAGGGAGGAAAGAAGTACACCGAGATGAAGAGGGACCTGATATAGATTAGTTTGCTAGGTGGGGAGTCACAAAATGTTTATTTGATAGCTGTGTCCATCCAAAAACCTACCTTAACCGGTAGATTACCTAATAATATATATATTCATTCACCCATAGAAATAGATGTAAGGAAAGGGGATAGGAAAATACATAAAATACGAACACAGGACATGTGGGGGAGGCGGAATTGAGCAGATGACAAATGTAAAAATATTTCGTTAACCGGGACTTGATCACCGGACCTTCCATTTTGCCGGGGGGATGCGCTACCGATTACGCTATTAAGAAAACCTAATTTACACTGAGATCTGCAATGATTTTAAAGGGGCCAGGTGTTCCGACTCCTTGCCCAAGAGATGGCTTTAGGGAGCCCTTTCACCCATCAAAGGAGAAATACACAATACACACAAGAAGAAATGACAGTCGGTTAGAAAGCATTTCGGTATAGCATGAGATTGGGATATATCTGGATATTTCTTCCACCACCGAGTTTTGAACCATGGCTACCGGGGTAAGACGGCAGTACACTAGTCACCACGCCAACCGGATCTCAAAGACGACCATATGGTATCCTTGAATATACCGAATCAGTTCTTCGAAGGGCATATAATTTATATCAATAGGAAAAATATATTTGTAATACGAGAGATTTCGCATACAATAGGACTGAGGGGAGGAATACTATATTTCATCACATTTGGAAACATCTGGGATTGAAAGTCATGACGGACATCAGCTCTGTGTTTGCAAAGCCTATGAAGGCGTTTGGGATTAAGAGACACGCTTGTACGATTTATTCAAGCGGATAAGGAAGCAGTGAGGAGTAACGGATTCATGTGAAGTGAGTGCCTCTCATGAGTAACAGTGAGTATTCCCCATTAAATAGGTGAGCGAGGGAAGAGCAAAAGCTGTGGAAATGTGATTATGGTTGAGTTGATTGAAGATCATATAGACAGAAACGATGAAGGTACACAGAGAGTTATAGGAAACAATATCATATGGAGCACTACATGTAGGGAAAAGAATAACCAATTGGATTGGTAAAATGAGATTGAAAATTAAGTTGACAAGTAAACTGGGAAAGAGAAAGTAAATACTATATACATAGATAGTACATACTATATACATAGTAGATAAGTGCAATGTGGAGCTGTATAGAGAAAGGATGATTTGGATAGAATAACGGATAAGTCATCTCATATTTATTAGGAATATAAGTATAAGAGAAAGTCAGAGCAGCATGTGGATGAAATAAATAAAGGGATACTGAATAAATAAGGGATATCCCAAAGGAGAGAATCCGCATTTGATTGTAAAGAATGGAAAGATGAAATCCAGTAAATTTCAGATTGAATATTAATGCTTGTATTTCCTAAATAAAACGTGCAACTCGGAACAATTGCCGTCGAAATAGTGGGGAATAATTGTTATCTATTATAAAAATACTTGTTATTGTACGGGGTGCATTCCGAAAGTAATGCAATTGTTTTTTTTAAAAAGTAATTTATTGAAAAAAATTGCACAAACATTTAAAATTCTTCAAAGTACTGTACTTGAGCCTCTACAGATTTTTTGCGCGCCCTTGAAGGCATCTTCGAGGATGCCTCGCAAGGTCTTCGTCATGGCTAATTGGATCTGTTCTTCTGTTCTATTGATGAAAAACGTGTTCCTTTCAGGGATACCTTAATCCGAGGAAAAATTAAGAAATCTGTTAGGGCGACGTCAGGACTATAGGGGGGGGGGAGCGTTGGCACCTGGTGTTTGGCCAGGAACTCGTGCACTCGTAGCGCGTTGTGGCAAGGAACGTTGTCGTGATGGAGTTACCAGGTAGCGGAGATGTCTCTTCTCGTCCGGATGACCCTTTTCGGAGTCTTCAGCACACGGAGTAGGTAGCATTAACTGTCTGTACTTGAAGAACATCTTCTTTATGGACCACTCCTTTACTGTCGAAAAAGACATTGAGCATTGTTTTCACTTTTGATTTGCTTATCCCTGCCTTTTTGGGTTTGGGGTCGGTGTGCCTCTCAGAGCTTTGGCGTTTTGTTCTTGCGTCGTATTAAAAAACCCATGCTCATCACCAGTGATGACGTTGTACAAATAATCAGGTTCATTTTCAATACGTTGCAAAAATTCACTTGAAATTTCCGCCCGGTTGTTCTTTCGTAACACGAATGCTAAAATAAGCTTAGGCTTATCAAAAGTCAACAGGCTAAAATTGATTCCAGGATCGTTCCCTTAACTACAAACCCATATGCTCCAGCGCCCTAATAACTGGCATGCCTAGCCAAATTTCCTGACGACTGGATTTAACTCCAATTTGAACCACCAATGGCCACGAACGGGGAAACAAAGTAAATGTGCCTCGAGCTGCGCACCTTCTCCCTGGATCCATTGAGCGCCATCTCAAGGTAGCGAAACAACGGTCTTGAGGACTGGAATGGAGATGGGAGTGAGTTGATAATTTGGGGGAGTGGAAATTTTGTTCTTACGCGGGGGGAGTGCGACGAGGAGGAGATTAAAACCAATACAAATGAATGCGTGTGTTTTTTTGGCGCGGGGAGAGTGAGATGAATACCCGACGGACATCCGCGTCTCCCAGGAGGCGGCCTTGCTTCCTCAGGGGTAAAAAAAAAAATTAGACCGAAGAAGCTCTGTCTGAAAGGGGAGGATGGATGCGGGAAAATATAAAGAAAAGAGTTCTCCGTTTCCCGCGCATTTATTCGAAACTTTCTTACCCTCTCCCCACTTCCACCCCGTCTACCCAAAGGCGATTATGTCGCCCGCATGCCTTACCGCCAGACAGCGCCGCCAACTTGCGACAAGCGCACAAGACACGCGCCCGCCCTTCCCACTCTTGGGTTCAAGGCAGGATCGTTCCAGATAACGTCTGATTTTACGCAAGAAGAAATGATAGATGAGGCGAAGAATTTATGTTAAATGGTCGAGGTACTTATGCACATATCGTAAGTTAATTGGAATTTTAGATCTTGGGAAAAATATTTCTCGATCTCTGAAATTTATAGATGATAAGGCAAAAAAAATATCAATTTATCTTTACTTTATTTACTTTTAAATATCACTCTGTATTGTTTTGTTTGCCTATCCAATCTCACAAAGATAATAAAATAAATATAATAATATAAAAATTGAAAATACATATGATAGTCATCTTGAAGTGCTGTGTTTTATTTTCTGTAGTGAGAACTGTTGTATGTTGAACAATTTCGCGATCACATATTTTCACAGTTCTTACCGTAGGCGGTTTTTAATTTAGAGTTAGAGGAAGGTGTCTGGCTGAAAACAAGGCCACAAGGGGGATGGAAATAATTTAGGAATGAAACGGTATCTGACACTTACTTGTCTTGAAGTAAATATGTGATAAACGTAGTGTGATTCTTCATAAAGAAGCAGTATAGTACTCTAGAAAGTGATAGTTTTATTCGCTGACGTTTAAATTGAGTGCGTTTTCACCAAATTAATATTTTACAAAATAACACTAATTAGCTACTCTCTCTACATGAAGAAAAATAATTACTTTTTTTTCTTCCGTCAAGCCTCCAAGGCCCTTGGAAATAATTATCCATTTTTATATGATTGTGGGGAATTAAAAAATCCTTTGAAATAACAATGTCTTCGTCAATTTTCCAAAACATTTAAGACCCTTAATGTAGGACGTCAAAGGCAAAGTAAGTCTCACCATGATGAAAATATAAAGAATGACATCTATCGGCATGCGAAATAAGATCATTTATAATTTTAAGGTATTTAAGGGGAAGTAAAATAAGGAATTTCGGAAAGCGTTAAGCGAGTTGAAAAGGAAAAGATTAGCTAAAAATGTGAACGAGAATTCAAAGGCAATTTGGTTCTCTGTCAGAGAGTTTAGAGCGAAATAAGCCTACCGTTAATTCACTCAAAAAAGATAAGGCAAAAGAGTAACTAACAGTTTGAAAAAGTTTAACTTAATTATTTAATTCTTTCAAAGCTTTTACGCCAATGTCTCGCCGAATGTCTCCGATAGATTATAAAATCGTTTTAGGAAACCGATGTCCAAAATTGAAAGTTCGTGTATTATACGAGTATTAGAAGGCTTGCTGAAAAGTATAAAACCTAGCAAATGCCCTGGGAACGATCAAATACCATCTCGTTAAAGGAACTATCCTCGGAAACTGCTCCGAATCTAGAAATCATATTTAAGAAGTCCCTTGTAGATGACAAAGATCCCAGTGACTGGAAAATAGCTGATGTATGTAATACCTATATTCAAAAACGGTAATAGGAGGAAACGACAAAGTAGAGTCCTATTCCTCTCACATCCATAATATGAAAGTTGATGGATTATATACGCATAACTTTTACAGGCATATATAATACGCATAACCTGTAGTTCAATGCTGAGACATCTCAAGGAGTTATTGATAAAAACCAGCACGATTTCGAAAAGGGAAAATCCTGCGAGGCAAATGTTTAATTTAGTCCGTTAGAAAGAAATTATCCTCTGGCCGAGGTTTTTCATAAAATTAAGATCTTTCGACAAAGTACCTCATAACCTAGGGAAGTATTATCGGACCTCTATTATTCCTTCTGTAAGATAACGGGATAAACGCTTTTGGTGAATAATACGATACTTTTATATTCTGACAATACAGTGGCTTATAGGGACATCCGTAATTCGGACGACACAGTAGCTTTAGCAGATGGCCTAAATACTATCGACGTTGGTGCGACACTTGGCAATTAGATTTTTATTTAAAAAGCGGTGAAACATTTTAAAAATAGGATTAGTTCCCTCCAGAGCGCCCACTGCTTCAGGAATACCGAAATAGAAATTCGTGTACTTAGGTTTTACTCTCACTCACGACTTCTCATGGGTGAAACATATGCGGGGAATATGTGGCCAAGCTAATAAAAAATTAGGATTTATCAGTAAAGTATTGGGGCATTGTGACGATACGGTTAAGGAGCTAGGTGTTATCTTTCGCTAGTTAGGTCTCATTTAGAATATGCTACTATATAGTCTATGGGATCCCCATGAAGTTGGATTGATTGCCGAATTTGATCGCTAGGAGCGATATTAGGAGCTAGATTTGTTAAACGTTGTTATGATAAACCGAGGAACGTATCAAACTTATTAAAGGGGCTAAGTTGACGATTACTCACGGAGCGAAGGTTTAATTATAATTGAAATCTCTGGCGTAAATTAGAAGGATATCTCGTTGTTCCATCGTACTACAGTTGGAGAGCTCATGTAAATAAAATTAGAGTAATTAAGTGTAGAACAGAAAAATTTAAGATTTCATTTTTCCTGCAAACGATATTATTTATTATTAGGTAATCTACCGGTTAAGGTAGGTTTTTGGATGGACACAACTATCAAATAAACATTTTGTGACTCCCCACCTAGCAAACTAATCTATATCAGTTCCCTCTTCATCTCGGTGTACTTCTTTCCTCCCTTCATCCCGTCCAACATCCCTATCCTGTTCCTACCCTTACCTCGCTTGCCCAACATTCTCCCCTCTATTACCCTCTTCAACATTCCAATTTTCAATTTTCATTCCAAGTAGCCTAGTATGTTATCATTATCTCAACTACTCTTAGTTTTTGCCCTTCTTGTCACCAACAGCTCCTTTCGTATGCGTTTAGAAGTGTAAAAAAAAACCGTAACTACAGTAATCAACCCGAAGGTCGGTTCAGTAGATAATGGTAGAGTCCACCCACTACTAAATTCGACGGCGTGCGAATATTCACACATCAGAGTAGGGGGGCCAGTTACTTTCCCTGTGCCCAGAATGATTTCCCAGAATGATGTGGAACCCGAAAAGTCACATAGCTTGGGTGGAGCTGCAGGTTCCCAGTGAGACTTGCCCGGGAATCGAACCCGGGACCCTCCGGTCAGTAGTCCAACGCTCAACCCCTGGACTACCGCGACCCACACAGATCATGAATAGAGTGATTAAAAATTAAGGAAAACTTAATTTTTTGATGTTGCCTAGTAATGTAGTATGATGTTTTTACATGTTTTATACTGTCCCAAATGCCTATTTTGTCCTCCCTTTTAATCACATCCTAACATTATTCCCTCTAGATTGACCTTGAGCATCATTTATCGGTCAATATATCCTATATTCCTTTCTTCTGCTCGTTTAGTACACCTTTCAACACATCTAGTACAATGATAGAGAAATACTCAATTAGTTTTCTCTTTAATCTAATTACTACATCCTGAAAGGAAAACAAATGAGGAAGTACTGGAGATGGTGGGTGAGGAGAGGGGTTTGTTGAGAGAAATCCTATGGAGACAGGAAAAATGGATGAAGAGTGTATTGAGCGATAGTGGGATGTTGAAGAGGGTAATAGAGGGGAGAATGTTAGGCAAACGAAGAAAGAGCAGGAACAGGATAGGGATGTTGGACAGGGTGAAGGGAGGAAGGGAGTACACAAGAGATGAAGAGGGACCTGATGTAGTTTAGGTTGCTGCATTGGGTTTTGTTTGGAGTTACAAAATATTTATTTGATAGTTGTGTCCATCCAAAAACCTATCTTGTAGATTATCTAATAGTACCGTTCTAGATTTAGTATAATAATAGTCTAACCTCGTAATATCAGACTCTCAAGGCGTCATGTAGCCAATATAGAAACGGCCTTTTGGGACGAGGCATTACTAATATCTGGTTGTTGGTGAATTAATTATGAACTTGACTTAGAGTGTCGGTAAAAAATGGACATTAGTTACACCTCCCTGCCGTCCATGTTGACCAATGAGAATATCTCCGCAGTGCACTCCATAACGTTCTTCTTTCCTCTTCGATTTGTAAGACTTAGTAACTGGCTATTCTCTCTGTACGAGTCTCGTATATTTTATCTTTATGATACTTTAACGACACGCTTTGAATTACCTAATTTTTAACCTTCTCTACTCTGCGGTCGTGAATGTCCAAACCTCACCACTGTAAAGTTATACTCCAGATTCATATTTTAATGAAATGTATTCCACCCAGCCATAGTTGCTGGCTGAATGTAAATTTTTGTCTTGAATAATGCTTTCTTAGCCGGGGTTCTTCTGTTCAGTGTGCACCTACGAGTTTATCTGCGAGTAAGTGCTTCTTTCATCGTTGGTAACTATGCTTTTTGGTTATATAGTTTTTCCACATGTCCCATATTCTGCACCTCTACCTTCAAGTTGATTTGTAGTTTTCTTTCATAAACAATGATTTTTGTTTTAATTGCATGCATGAGTATATATCGTTTTCTTTTAAGTCCTATAGAAAAATGTTAATTTTAGGTTATGGTGTAACGTATTGACTCTTTACACTACTTTCTTTCATAACATCATGGCAATGCATAGTTTATTTTGATTTATCATATTTAATCAATGCTTAATGAATGCTCCTATGCAGTTGAGTGGCTAATAATCTTGCCCTCGTAGTCTCTTCAGTCACATGAATTTGTAAATTAGTCAGTGTACAGGTTCCCCTGAAAGCATTTTTCTACACCATTATGTGTGCCCGTGGTGATTCGATTATTAGCCGTTATTTTAGCTTGACCATACCACCAGAGAAAGCGTTCTTATTTAATCTTTTCTTTAAAATTCATTTCTTGAAATTTTTGATGGAGATCGTCGACGTCAGATATTTTGCCCATCTTTCATATTTACGTCAACACAATATCAAGAAAAGCACGGCAAGGGCGTATGGTGGAGTTGTTAGGGCATCAACCATGCTCGAAGAAATATTTGAGCAGGCGGGAAGAATATTATGCTGCAAGTGTATGCTTCGAGGAGGACAAATGTAGCTTTCGGTGAGGTGCCTTCAAAAGACGATGTAGTTTTCGCTTAGGTTGTAAATTTCCCCCCTACTTCTGTCTATTTGTTCAAATACAATCACACCGAA